>OX375872.1:22288933-22888933 GCA_947359465.1 Metellina segmentata
ACTTTGCCCTACATTTTAAAATATTTAATACTTTATTATACTTAGTTTTGAATTATTGAAGAGGTAAGGGAAAGCTTGGAATATGTGTATCTATATCTTACCAATTACCAAGCGAAAAAATCGACGCTATATATCGCAAAGTTAACCATTTCTGCAGCGGGAAGAACCAGAAACACAAAGCTCAACAAAACAGTTTAATTTTAGTTAACTATTAAAAATACTTTTAATCATTAAAATAAGTAAACATCAGGGCAATAATTAGTTAATTTAAGAGCAAAACATACACAATTCCATCCATATTAGGACACGGAAAGATTCACAAAATCCTCTTTTGAAACAAACTTATAGGAAATTATGAAAAAGTTTTAATCTTAGTACGTGAAAAACTCAAGTATTATATGCACTTTATTTTTTCAGCCTATTTACACAGATGTAGAGGTTCAACAAGTTCGTCATTCTTCTACAGAGTCTCCTTCATTTTCGATGCACTTGGTCCAGCGGCCCACAACCTTGCGTATTCCCTCCAAGAAGGTTTTCGGTTATTACTCCAACCATTAATGCACCCTATCCCCAATTAGTACGTCTAATCTGAAGAAAACAAGTTACATTTTCGATGGCAAATCGCAGGTTTGCCAGAGCAACTGGTTGGTCTATACATCCAGCAAAAACCCTTTGAATCACAGAATAAACACAGCTGTGGGAGTGTGTCATTCCAGCATAAGCTATTTCACCCATGGCTCAAAAATGGAGAAAAGAGTGCGAAGGGCATTCTGTTTTATTCAAGAAGGGCGCATAACTCAGCAATGGTCCACGAGAATGCAGGACAATAACTCCGTTTTGGAGGTGGAGCTGTATGGAATTCTTGAAGCTATAAAAACAGCAGTAACAAGAGCAGACAAAAATGTCAAAATCTGGTCAGACAGTGGAGCTGGTCTCTTGGCACTTTAAATTCCCATGACGCCAAGTTCACTGGCACGAGAAATACAACTTATTATTTAACAAGAAAATTTGTTTAGGCTGGATTAAAGCTCATGCGGGTCACGACGGAAACGAAGAAGAAAATAGATAAGCAAAAGAGGCCACAACAACGAAATACATAGATGAAGGGGTAAAATGACCCAGGAGCCATTGCAGAAGGGAAAACAATAGTGGCTATTTGGAGCGTGGAAGAATTAATAGGACGAAGGGATCAGGAAAAAGACACTCTTCTTCACAGGGCATGGCCCATTCGCATCTTACTTAACGAGGTTTAAGAAAAGCAAGTACGAAAATTGCTCCTGAGGTGAAATCGGCACACCTCTACATTACATCACAGTTTGTCCCCTTACAGCATCATGGCATAGGAGGACGCCTGCCGACCACCACCTTCAAATCGCAAGGTTCAGGAACATTGCACGAAACGAGGACTCAAAGGTCAAAATTATTAACATGGTAAGACATTGAGAATCATCAGGACTAGATTATTCAAAGAGACTAAGAAAAACAAACTTATTTTCCCTGTCATATATGTATATATATATATATATATATATATATATATATATATATATATATATATATATATATATATATATATATATATATATATATATATAATAGTATACTGTATAGATGTAATGTATAGATGTAATGCATTTATATAAGTAATATGCTCTAGTGCTCTAATATTCTGGGTAGATTCTGTTTATCCATCACTTATTTAAACTGGTTCAGTGTCTAAAGACACTAGACACGGGATTGTGCGTTGGTGTTAGTTCGTTAGTACCATTTCTCGAACTTGTTGAATCCTCTAGTCAGTGGTGAAGGTTGACGGGCGTCCTGATCCTTCTTCGTACATCACGTTTGTCCGGCCTCTTTGAAGCTTCTCGATCCACTCATACACACTTCTAGGTGGTAGAGAACTGCCCCATATTGTGTTGTAAGCCTCCGTTGAATTTCAGCCAATGGCACACTCTCCAACCACAGAAATAAGATCACTGCTCTTTATTCCTCCTAGGTGCATACTGCTAGCGGAGCGGCCATGCTTACACTGAAGAAGAAGCAAGAAAAATGACGCTATCAAGGTCAAACTTCGGTAACGTGCCTACAGTAGTATCATTTCTAAGCATGCATGCACAGAATGCAGTGTGACAAACCTGAAGTGTGTTATAGTGAAAGTGCGGAAAATTTGTGACTTACCCTCGTAAATAAAACACAATATATTAGCTTAAAAATCCTACCTTCCTGAAGTATATATAAACGGTCATTACAGGTGCAATTACAGGTCGCAAAATATAACAATATTTGTAGCCGCTTCACTTAATGTGTATTTAAAAATAAAATTTAGCAATTAAATTATAATCCAAAAGTAATATGACTGAAACTAAGAATTGTCTAAATATAAATTGAAAAATCGCCGTTATTAAAATCAATGCCATCGTTTATTTAAAGAAAAATCACCGAAAAAGTCTATTAAAGATGTAATACTCTACAACTGAGCAAAATGGATCAAGGACAAAAGCGTATTGGTCTTTGAATTCCTTTGACAATTAGGATCTTTAAAAGGGAAATTTTTGTTGCATACTGTTAGAACAGTGTTTAGAAATGATACACGTGAGTAGGCTGCCGGTAACCAATAGTGCAGCCTATCTGATAAAGCAAGAAAATGCCTTACGGCATTTTATCCGAAGATTCTACACGTCCCTTGCATAGCTCATGGTTCCCAACACCTAGCTGCAATTGATGTTAAGAGTAGCATCAAAAAGTGTGACCATCATGTGGACTAGGAGTTAAGTGCCTGCTCTGTGAAAAGTTGAATTGGTTGTTTGGTATCTTATAGCCTCGTTTAGCAGTATAACATCTTGACAGGCTAGGTATATGAATGAATGTTTGTATTAGAGTGACGACCAAAAAGTGCTGAGATCACCAGTCTACACCTATGTCGCGAAGACCAAGAGGATGATGAAGCAATGGATGGGCGCTTTCTCCAGTTCCGTGGACCAATCAGATGACGAATTCCTGTTTCTAGCTGGCAGACTAGAGTAGTCTAGGAGTCCCGTTGTTACTTGGGATGTAACATCGACAACAAAACATCGATGTTCAAAATTAAAACATCGAAATTGCTATTACATCAAAATTTATATTATTATATTGCCCCAAAACTATCAATGTTTTTTAACATCAATGTATTTAAACTCCCCCCCCCCTATTTCTTAAAAATGGTTTAATAACCTCAAACATTAATGTTCGCCCGGGAGGGGGGACGTTTTATTTGTCATTTGCTGTGTTTATTAATTTAGAACTAAATTTTTTTTTAAAGTTAAAACGAAGTACAAAAATTTAATAAGAACAATTAATAAATCTTTTATTTTCAAATTGAATAACATAAAAGAAAGTAATATTTCCAACAATTTGACATAGGTACTACTAACTATAAGTATAACTAGGTAGGTACATAACAATAATTATAATTAGTTATTATTAATTATTTATCATTTTATGAGGGGAAACATAAAAAACTTATTTTTTTATTTACTGTAAATAAAAAATAGTGGGGCCTATAATTATTATATGCTGTAATATTTGCTACAGTTTGTAAAAAATAGAAGTTTGTGAACTTTCTCCTTCTTAAACCGACTTCTTTTTGCGCTAACTATCCCACCAATTAGGAAAAAAACTCTTTCCCATGGGACGGTTGGGATCATCATTGGGAAACATCACTGATAAATACTTAGTTGAGCGGTTTTTTTCTTAATTTTTACTATGGTACTTTATTCCTTCAAAAATAAAACATCGACAATGTTAAAACATCGATGTTAACAAACATCGGCTCCAATACATCGATATTTTGAAAACATCGCCTTCGATGTCACATCCCTAGTTATTACTAGTTTTGGTCACATGATCATGGTCACATAAAGATGTTACTATTGCTCACTCTACTCTTACATTTTCTCTATGGGTTGCATTATATCTCACACACGTCATGATAAAGTATAAAACATCGAAAATAAACCAACAAACAACCGCTAGCTCAATACATACGCTATTCCATATCTGTATGGAAAAGGTGGCGTCAAGCGTGCACAATGTTTGTCACTTGTTTGTTCAAAGCTCAAGGAATTTGCTTTACAGACGTATAGTGATAAACATACTCCTTGACTCTATCTACTATTTATAAATGGTTGAAGAATATTAAAATTTTTTTTAAATGAATGTTTACTATATTATCAAAGCTAAGTACCAAGATCACTACTAAGTTTTATGATCGTGTTGTAGACGAGTGCTCTAATGTTTCACATACGAATCTGTTATCACAATAAAAAAAATTGCTCCTAGTTGGGTTTAAATAAGCTAAAAAAGGTCTGAAGTTCAATGAATAGCAACAAAAGTTGAACCAAAAATTAGGCTAGATCAATACTTGCTTAACGCCATTTTTCCGTAATAAAACGTCGTTAAAGCATATGCACATGTGCTTATGGTTTATCACTTCTTTGTTCAATGCTGAAGAAATATGCTTTATATGCAAAACATATTCCTGAACACTCCCTTCGATTTATAAAATAATGAAAATATAAAAAATTTAAAACTAATGTTTACGATATCTATAAAAGCTAAGTACCTGCCGAAAAGAGAAAAATATCCCTACTCAGATTTGTAGTTGTAATGTAGACAGGGGTTTTGGTGTTTCAAATATGAATTCGCGATTACAGTAAAATATTTTGCCTCATCTTGGCAATATGCTTAAAAGTCCAATAGTCCGCAACAAAAGTTAAATCAACAATCACAACCGTTAGCTTAATACATGCGTGACGCCAAATGCGTATAATAAACAAGGTGTTAGGCCCCGTTCACATGAGGCGTTTCAACGCGCGTATGGCGAGGCTAGCAAGGTCCCGCCATTAAATTATGTTTATTTATTCCTCTAATTCAAGTATCTATGATTGCGACCTTGAAGAGCGGGACCCTGTGCTTATGGTTTGTCACTTGTTTGTTTAATGGTGAAGGAATCTGCTTTATATGCAAAGCTTATATTCCTGGACTCTCCCTCCGATTTATAAAATAATAAAAATATGAAGCAAATGTTTACGTCAGCTACAAAAGCAAAGTACTTGCAGCAGCGAAAAATATTTCTACTCAGCTTTCTGGATGTGATGACGACAAGCATGCTGTACAAGCGGGCGAAATGAAAAAAGTTTCGTATAAGGCCACGTTCACATGAGGCGTTTCAATGCGCGTTTGGCCAGTAAATTGTTTTTGTATTCCTCTAATTCAAGTTTCTATCCTTGCGACAGTGAAGAACGGGACCTCGCTAGCCTCGCCAAACGCGCGTTTTACTTCTCATATGAACGTGACCTAAGCAGGAACACCTAAGAGGTTTGACCTTTAACTGCTGTCATGGGTCTCACAGACCCCGAGTCATTTTTGACAGGTCGTTTCCACCCCTTAAAGTGAATATTGGTCCCTGTCCTATTCAGTACCTTCCTACTACGTCCAACAGAAGCCACATTCCAACCTAATCGTGCCTAATTGGGACCTAATCGTGCCGTTAGAACACCAAAACACAACATAGTTTTACAGTTTCCAGGGTTGAAACGTCCTGCAAAATTAGATCCGAAAGCTGAGCCTGAAGAGACATGGAATCTACTTAACTTATATAGTAGTATAAAATATTTTTCATGTTAAGAATTGAATTATCCAAAATTGAAATGTATAAATAATAATTATCTAAAGAATATTTCATTAATATATTATATTAATCAACTTCATACGCACTTTAGTGAGAGAGATCTGAGAGACCCCTCCACACTAGTTACGAGATGGTTTGTGACACAGCGGTTAAGGGTTAAAAACAACAACGCAGACACTGAAGCAAAGGAGTTAAGAAATGTAAAACGTCAGAAATTCCTAGTACGAAAACAAAATATAATCAATGACTCTTTTTCCCATGGATGTCATTTTTAAATAGACTTGTAGTTTCTGCAATCACTATTTTGCCAACACCCTGAGAAAGTAAAACGCAATAGTTTCGCTATCAGCGTTCTAGTTGACTGGGATTTTTCTCAGCTGCAGACTCAATATCCATCCACTCCCTTGGGAGATCAGGGAAGTGCCAAAAAAACCAAATATAAAAAGCAGATAAAAGATCAACCGTATTCCTCAAGTTGTTAGAAGGGTGTTGAATGAGGCGAACGGAAGAGATGAATCATGATTGAAAACGCGCGCTTGGCTGAACTCTTAAAGATGTAGACATGTAAAAATGCTCGCATAGCTTTTTGTAAAACGGTATTCATATTATATTAATTCTGTCAACCAAACAGGTAAACCACCATGTGCAATGGTAAGAGGTTTACTCTCGTTTAGAGACTACTTATTTTCTTAGGGTTCACATAGGGCGATGGAAGAGATGAACCATGATTGAAAATACACTCAAACCTGTTTTTGTGCAATCTTTTTTTGTGCGATTTTTATTTGTGCGATCTTTTTAGTGCCATCATTTTTTGTGCGGTATATGAAAAAAATTTATTCAGCACAATCTACTTACAGTCCTTTGTTTTGGTCCAAGGCAAATTTAGGGGGCGTTGAGGACCAACCGCCGCTTCACTGGACAATACTTGCAAGAACGCACTGAAAAGTTTGATTAATACAAAAAATCCTCGGACGCATGTTTCAACAAATAGTTTTAAATCTCTTTTAAGTAAGATCAGTCCGTATTAAAAGTAGGTATTGGTACATGATAGCTTTATTCCTTATACCATATTGACTTGTAGATGAACGAGTCGCAGCATAAGCAGTGCACCACACTGAGCAAAACAGTTAACAAAGCTTGTATTTATAAGTTTGCACATGTCATGGCAAGATTAACACACGTGCAGAATATCGAATCTATGTATGTTTGACAGGTTCATTAAACATTACTATAAATACGTGAGTTTTTTATCCAAACGAGATTGTTTCAAAGTTACTTCAGAGCGAGTGTGAACTTAAAATTTCTGTGCGGTATCTACAGATCACATTCAAAGGATAACTTACGTAGACCACTTATTAAAGATGTATTTTAGTTGTAATAACTATTTGCTACAGAGGTAAGTAAGTACGTATTTACTATTATGATTTGTTTTGTTACTCTTATTATACCAACTGATGTTAGGTGACAAAGGTGCTGTGAAATTTCAACTAACTAGCTTTAAGTTTTTATTTGATTTTTATAGTATGTTCTCTTTATAACTGCGGTCGATTCTGTTCTGATTGTAGCTAATTGTACTATTGTTATTATTATTATCATTTTATTACCAACCGTCATACCACATATTATGAGGGAGGTATTGTTATCATACCAATTTTGACATTTCAAGATTTTTACATATAAGCACAAATTAGTAACACGAATCAACTATTTTAACGTGATATCCGTCCATCTGTATGACTGTCTGTCTGTGCGCCCATTTGGGCAAATTCGGTTGAACGGATTCCTATGAAATTTCATATAGGAGCTTCAGACGTGAATATCTTAATTATATCAACTTTTGGTAGAGATCTGGCAACATGATGTGGCAGTTTACTGATGTCACTTTTATGTAAGGTATTTTATGAATATTTTACAACAGAGAAATTATTTGAAAAAAAATAGTTATCAAAAGTTACTAATCAAGCTATAACCAGAGACCGGATTTTTATGCAATTGCATGTTTAGTTTGCTTGCCTTTTTAAGCAATTGACGTAATATCTTTCAGAATCAGTGCATTTAGACACGATTAAACCTATTTTTTTATTTTGCATTCGTTTGCATATTTGTGGATAAATGATATATTTGAATATTTTGATAAAAATTATCGTTTATTTGAATATTTTTTAACTTCGAAAAATTATTCTTATTTGTGTTTTTATTAAAATAAATTTTTATTGAAGAATAAATGCCTGGGGAGAGAAAAAAATGACAGAAAAAAAAAAAGGAAAAAAAGGTCTGTAGAGAAAAAAAAAGAATGTAAACCCTTGATAACTTCTTTCTTTAATTTACTTTGTGACTTCTATTTGAACACATCTTTTATTTTTCATATTATTTTGTTTTATATGTTTAAAAAATAATTTATACTTACATTGAATATTTAATTTACAATGCCCTAAGTCGGTTATTCTTTTTCGTCAAAATTAAAATCTTGCATTGAACCTTTTTCAACTAACAAAACTCTTTTAGGTGAAAGAAGGTTAAACTTTACTTAATTGAATATCGAAATGTGGGTTCGGTAATAATTTTAATGCAGAACTTTTTGAAAAAGTTTTTCTTTATTTTTTAATGATTTTTTATCTTACATTGTTTTTATGTACCAAAGTCTTTGTTTTCTTTTTTTTTAATGTTTCTTTTGGTTTTCACAAAGAAAGAGAAGTATTTGTTTCTCATTTTTGTTTTATTTATATAAAGATATTTTTCACTAAAAAAAGTTTAAAATACTTGTTATGTAATTAATAATTATACTTGATTTATACACACAACAAATTTTGTTTTACCACTTTTTCTTCCTTACCCTTAACAACTCATATTGTAATTTTGGAAAATAGTAATTTTTCATTTTATTTATTTTGCTGTTCGGGCTAATTTTGTAATACATACACATAAGATAAAAAATAATAGCATATTTGGACTATTTCATTGCATATGTTTAAATTTTTTGCTGCATAATTTTAGGTTTTTTTTACTGCATATTTTAGGGTTTCTTACAGCATTAAAATCCCGTTTCTGGTTATAGCCAACAACTTTTATTTCTAACATTTTTCCATACAGCTTAATAAATTTTCATATTTTTGCAACTTTTTCATACTATTTTAGATATTGTTTCCATGGTTAGGCGGAAACGTAATTTAAAACTATCTATTAAAATTAAAATTTATATAATTTAAATAAATTTACATAATTTCAATAATTTTTTTACAAAACTTTCTTTGTTGCAAAATATTCATAAATAACTTACATAAATTTAAATTAAAAATTTATTTAAAATTTAAGTAATTAAATAATAATAATAATCTTTTTAATTAATATTCGATTATTGACACATGCGAGATGAAATTTGGAATGTTTTATTAAGGAAAGCTTTCAAGTCCGCGTAGCAAGTTTCCTTCTGTCGCGAACGCACGTCTAAATTATTTTTAGAATATTGACCCAAGCGAAATGAGGTTTGGAATGTTTAATTGATGGGAGCATTCAAGTCTGCGTAGCCCAATGGATACTCAATATAATGTCGAATATTTGAAGTATGGGTTTTTCAGGCACCCTCAAACAAGTCACAACAATGTGCCTGATTTGCCAGCGAGTTTCTCAAATGAAGCCATGAAACCTTCACGATTAGAATAACATTTGACCAAAATACATCCTGACAGAAAAGATAAAAATCTGTTCAAAGAGCAACATTCGAGACGTTCAACTTTAGCTGGTATGTTTTTAGCGGCATCGAAACAAGAGGATTGGTTACGTGCCTCTTACAACATTTCCTTGCTTATTGCTAAATTGGGAAAACCGCACACTATTGGAGTATAATTGATACTGCCAGCTGTGAGTGAGGCTCTGCGTAGTCTGATGGCTACCTACTTTTCTTTACAGATCGATGAATCTATACCAAATTATGAGTCTTTACTTCTTGCATACGTTCGCTTCATGAAATATGAAACAATTTGTCAAGAACTATTATTTGCTAAAAAATTAGAAACGGATCCTAAATGAAAATCTATATTTGACGTATTGGAACACTATTTTAAAGAAAAAAGTATTCCTCTGAATAATTTCGTGTCTGTTGCTACCGATGCTGCTTCGGCAATGGATGGACGATACCGCGGGTTGATTTCATATTTGAAACAGGCGGTATCAAAAGTAGTTGCCGTGCATTGTGTAATTCACAGACATCATTTAGTTGCCAAAATACCCTTATTGATCGCCTTCATAGCACACTTCAGTATGATTACAGCAGTTAGCAAGATCAGAAAGTAAAGCTCTCAATGACAGATTGTTTCCAAAACTTTGTGATGAAAACGACGAAGATTTCAATCGTTTACTATTTCACACAGAAGTTCGTTGGCAATCAAAGGGGACGTGTCTAAAAAGGTTTTATGACCTCTTTGACTCAGTTATAACGGTTTTTTTTAAAACAAAGATGATTCGTTAAGAGAGAATTTATTGAAATTTAAGAATGGTATAGCTTGTTCAATTGATTTATGTAATAAATTTAATGAAACGAATCCATAGCTGCAAGGAGGTTATTTGAATTTGATCAAAGCATAAAAGCAACTATTTCTGCGTTTGTTTCAAAACTTGCACTGTACAAATAAAATTTGGGTTGAAGACAATTCTATCAGTTTCCAAATCTTTCCACTGTGGAAACAAATGTTGACGACATTTTGGTATTTTGCCAGCCATTTGGAAGCACTTAAACAAGATTTTTTAAATAGATTTCAGGATGTCCTTAACATGATCATTCGAGACTGTGTCCTAGAACCTTTCTCAAATCTACAAACAGCAGAATTATCACTGCAGGAGGAGATGATAGAATTGTCAACAAATCAAGAGTCAAAATTTAAATAAAAAAAAGGAATATCAAGAATTTTGGCTTCAAACGCAAATTCCAGTATTATATCCGGCTAAATGGACTGCATCAAAGTTTTTCAATGCATTCTCATCATCATATTTAGCCGAAATAGGATTTAGCGTAGTCAACAATTTACTAACAATGAAAAGAAACAGATCGTTAATAGTGGAACGCGGTGATTTAAAATTGCTGATGACAAATATGGCACCAAACATCGAAAAATTAGTGTCATTACACCAAGCTCAGACTTCTCATTAATGATATTATATTATTTTTTTAATAACGTATATCTGTTATTCAAACTTTAAGCAATAGACCAATATTATTAGTATCTTTTAACAAAGTAATTTTAAAAAACTGTCCTTGTTTTTCAATGTATATTATAGTATACTTCACCTAAGAAGGGCACCATCAAATCATTGTTTGAAAAAGTGGGCTATGACCCAAAAAAGTTGGAAAACTATGGGTTACGTTATTGATTTCGAGAACGAGAGTCGGTGTGTTTTTTTCTTCTGAAAACGGGGTGGTGATTACTTTTTCTTTCGAAAAGGGGGCGGTAGTCCAAAAAAGGTTGGAAACCTCCTATGGTGTATAGGAAAGAGAGTACACATACACTATCTACCAATAAGTATTTGGACACCTGTGATAGAAAAGAAAAACAAAATTATTCATATTCAATAGTTGGCAGAGCCTCCACGAAAGGCAATTACAGCCTCAACCCACCCGTTCATGCTTTTCACAAATCCTTGTATGACGGTTAGTGGTATTTTATTCCACTCGGTTTGGAGAAAACATGTAAGTTCCTTCACCGATTTTGGACGGTTGTTGCACCCCTTAATTCGGCGATCCAACTCGCCCCAGAGGTTCTCGATAGGGTTCAGGTCTGGACTCTGGGCAGGCCAGTCCATTCGGTTAATCCCATTGTCACCATCCCAATCCATGGTGGATCTCGCAACATGACAGCTGGCGTTGTTGTCCTGGAAGTAACATCGGTCCAACCCGTAAAACTGCCACAACGTAGGAAACACACTGTCATCCAAAATAGTGCAGTAGGCCTCTGCGTTGAGCTTACCATGAATTTGGACCAAGGGTCCCAGTACATACTAGGAGAAACACCCCCAGACAATAATTCCACCTGCGCCGAACTTTACTGTGGGCACAATGCATTCTGACAGGAGGCGTTCTCCAGGCAGACGGCAAACCCAGACCCTGCCAACCGAACAGTAGAGGGTGAACCTTGATTCGTCGCTCCATAGAACTTGTTTCCACTGATCAACGGACCACTTTCGACGTTCTTTGCACCACATTAACCGAGCAACGCGGTTGGACTTTGTCATCAAAGGCTTATCGGCGGCAGCACGATCATTAAAACCAAGCAGATGTGCTTCTTTACGGATGGTATTAATCGAAACAACACTCCCGGATGTCTGCTGAAACTCCTGGAGTATGTGATCCATCGGTTGGGTGCGGTTCTTCCGAATTTCTTTGGACAGCACCCGTCGGTCTCTATCTCAAAGTTTCATGAGTCTGCCGACTCGGGGCACATTCCGACAATCTCCGCTCACCTTCCACTTTTGAATCACATAGGCCACTGTCGATTTTGGGTGATTCAGCTCGCTAGATATGTTCCTTAAGGATCGGCCACGTCTGTGATATCCGACGATTACACTTTTCTCGAAATCAGATAACTCTGCACTTCGTGGCATTTTGCATGCGACTAATGCCAATGTTATTTCCTACACGATATTTAACGGCGGAAGGTGTGACGTACATCAGGAACGCAGACATCGTCATTTGCACGGGTGTCCAAATACTTATTGGTAGATAGTGTACATACACTCCAAGTCCTAGGGCTACATCTCTAAACCATTCGGTGATTCGGGGGAGTGTGGATCTGGTAATCCTAAGGGCACGAAGCCCTTGATCCTCAATATGTGTATGAGAGAAGACGAAATTCCCTCACACATCAGAAATGAGCAAAATAAATACACAAATATGCTGCATCTATCAGTGGGTATCCAAATATGTAGCGTCTATCAGTGGGTAGCCAGATATGCAGCGTCTATTAACCTCACTCATTAGGTTAAATTACCGCTACATCATAAGATAGAGACGTGGAGTTTGAGTTTGTTATTAGAGTTTTAATTTGGAAAGCATTGGGTTGGGTTGGGTTCGTTGGTTTGGGATTTTGTGGTGCAGGGACCACATTTTTCGAAGATGCGCTAAATACAAGACTACGAGGGGAGCAAAAGCATAAAGCTGAAGGGAAGACGATGGTAAGACAGAAGGGAGGAGAGATCACTCAATTACCTCGAAGTTGTGATAACCGTACACACCTAAAGATGGACCTCTGAGGTCGGAAAGCACTGGGGAAATGAAGTAAGATAAAAGCCATTCGAAGTTTGTTTACAGGAATGAGATACTGTAATATTTGTCACAACAAATCTTAAACATTTTCATTCGATAATTTTGTTTGTATAACTAATTAGAAATATTTATTTTAGCTTTTCTGAACCAATAATATTCTCTCTTTTGTTTTTTCTGCCCTTCTCTCGCTTTGCTCGAGCCAATTTTATGACTCATCAATTTTAAATTCTACGTTTGAGCGTGGATACGAAAATGTAACACATCTTCCGATTCCGTCTCATTTCGTCTGTTATCCTCTTGTAATCGTCTTGTACCTGAACTTTTCGTACACGAATATCAAATAACCAACGAAGAAACCAAAACGGAAATAAACGCACACAACTGCATTAAAACTCAAAACGAACAAATCACTCACAGAAATATTGTAGAAACAGCTATAGAACTAGTACAAAAAGTCGAAACACCAGTTACTCAAAGTAAAATAGGAGTCTGTTTCACGTGGCCTTTTCTGATTCCAATGAACGCTTTAACCTTTTCGACGAAATATCTCTCCCAAGATCCGGTTAATTTTGCTAAGGATGAGTTATTTCGTAGGGAAAAAACTGT
This sequence comes from Metellina segmentata, assembly GCA_947359465.1. Classification (NCBI taxonomy): domain Eukaryota; kingdom Metazoa; phylum Arthropoda; class Arachnida; order Araneae; family Tetragnathidae; genus Metellina; species Metellina segmentata. Next base: position 22,302,460 of record OX375872.1, read on the forward strand.
CCTATTTGCCCCACTCAAGTAGGAATAACAAACAGTTCCTTATCTAGAACTGGTGACAGTCTGTAACAGGTATTTGCACCCGAGACTGACTGTGGCTACTACAGGGCAGTTTTTGACACAAATATAAACCATCAAGAGGGTTAAAGGTAGCCTTTTTGGAAAAGCTCAAAATCTGAAGAGAAAACTAGCACCTTGCAATTTTGTAGGAAGTTTTTAAGTAATCAATGCCTCTATTGATGCATTTAAATTGTGGCATTTTAATATTATTGTTTTTACCTTTACAACACATGACCTTTACAATTTGACAGCGTACATTCTCCAGTAACCAGGGTTGTCTCGAGACGACCTGTTTGTTTTCAAAACCTCTTTTGGTGTATGACTGTGCTGGTGAATGGACCAGTGGATTTGGTCTTGCTGGAGCTAGACATGGAGATCAGCAAGAATTCTTGTAGGGTTTAGTAAATAAATTTGAAACTGATTAACCATCCTTGTGGTTTATATTCTAGTCGGAAACTGCCCTGTACTGGTCAGCCTGGTGCGACAATCTGCTCCAAACTGTCACCAGTTTTGCGGAAAGGATAACTTGTTTCCCTCCTTGTTTTATCATTTCCCTTGGAGTGATAAGGCAGTTTTGTCTCGACAAGGTATCTCGTCATTGGCAAAACTGACCGAATCACGATGCGCGCTAGCAACCTTCAGAAGGTTAGGACATATAGTTCATTTACGTTGCACTTGAACAACACAACGGGCTATTGACGACGGTTCGCGATCAATCCCGAAGAGAAAGACCCAGCTCGAATCCAGCCAAAGATCGTCGAATACAATGGTGAACGTTAAAATCCATCTTGCCCTCAAATGTCCTCACGTTGGAAGTTTAGAGAGTGGGGTGCCAGTTTAGGTGTTGAATCGTCATCTGACCGTGTCATTAGAGAAATACAATAATTAAGATACCCAACTTACACAAGTACAGCATTTACCGACTTGAAGGGAAGCGTATCCAAAGTGACAAAATGATATAGAGCTGTGATCAATTCGGAATTCATTTCAGGAGACTCCTTAAGAAACCTTTATTTCGCCCAAACAGGAAAACAGGTTATATAGTTAAAGTCAAAATTTAAAATATCTTTATATATGATTTAATATGTTTATATATGATTTAATATGATTATATATGATTTAATATGTTTATATATAATTTTTAATATGTTTAAATATGATTTAATATGTTTATATATGATTTAAAAACCTGTTAACTTCTTTGTTCAACGAATCAAAAGAAAGGAACTAGATTCTAAATGAAATTTCTTGTTAAAGGGTTCCCATATAAAATAAGAGGTTTCATAATTTTATATATACGATCCCCTTCAGGCAGTAAATAAAATCCAACATTTATTCGGAGCCGCGGTTGTCCAGTTGAAAATTTAAAGCTTAATCCAGCAAGAGACCGTCGCGTAAAGGGGGCTGGAGAATGTTAAATCTGTCGTGGCCTCCGATTTCCTCATGTTGGCGTGGTTTGGAAGTTTGGAGAGTGGGGTACCAGCTCAGGTGTTGCTCTCGGCATCTGACCCGTGGTTCAAAATTACGAGGGGTTGTCCTTGGATCTTTCCTTTCGAGACCGTCACTAATAGCCCGTTGTGTTGCTCGAGTCAGACGTTAATTTACTACCTACTTAACGATATTTTTCAACATTTTAAACCCCTTTTCAAAAAATGTTTATATCGTAAACAGAGTTAAGGGATAAGAATATAATCATCAACGTTAATTCTGAATAAAACAATGTTCATACACTGCTGGCCATCCAAAATGCAACATCAAGAACTACAAGAGATATCAAAGTCAAATTTATTAGACAGATAACACACAGTACAAAAGTGAATTGATTGAAAATACAGCCTCCTGCGAGGTGAGGAAAACGATGAAATTAGTATTGAGTATTGCCGCCATGCCTGTCAATAATCGCTGCTACTCGCCTCGGCAAGAGGCTTTGGATGTGTTGTTGGGGTATGAAAGCCCATGTTGCCAAAGTTGATCTGGTGTAGCAGCGGGTGGTGTATGCCGTGCCAGTCGTTCTCCAATCACCGACAAGACGTGTTCGATAGGCAGTAGATCGGGAGAACAGGCAGGTCAATGCAGTAATGCAATTTGGTGGGCGAAGAAGAAGTCTTGAACATTGCATGCTACGTGTGGTTGCGCATTGTCCTGTTGGAATGTGGCCACAGGCAAGCCCTGAAGGTAAGGGAGGACAACAAACTCAATGTAGCGGCAATGCGTACTAGGGGGTGCGGGAATGGAATCCAATACCTATCAAACCATTATACCGGGTGCAGGACCAGTATGGCGATGCATAAGGCAAAAGCTAAGCAACCTCCATCCACGGTGTCTCCAGACTATAATCCGACCATCCTGGTGTTGCAGGCAGAAGCGTGATTCGTCTGTAAAGACAATGTTGTACCATTCAGTTGTCCATGTCCACCGTTAATCGCACCATTGCAGACACAAACACCTGTGGTTTTGAGACAAAGGTAATCGCAGCAATGGACGCCTTTCAGACATTCCACTGTGCTGCAAACGACGTTTAATGATAAGTGCGGACATAGATTGTTGTGCAAAGGGGGCCGCGTTACATGTGATAGGGTTCCTGATATGGCAGGGGGATCCATCACTGCCATGCGCACAATATGCCTGTCATCACGTGTAGTGGTGCGACGAGGCGGGTGCAATCGGTCCCGTCAGTCAATCATTCCCTCTTGCATTCGTCGATTACAGATCCGCATCTCTGTTGCTTGGTTACGTCCGACACCGATTTCTCGGAAGGTTTATCCCCAATCTCTATAGGCAACAATTCTTCCTCGGTTGAACTCAGAAACCTGCTCGAATGACGCTCGTATTCTTCCACTAAGCAAACTGAAGCTGCTCACGATAAACAACCGCACGAAAGAACAATTCCAGTTATTCAAAACGGCATTATGTTCTCCCTTTATATAGCGCTGAGTGGGTGGCGCTACAAGCGCCCATGATGTGCGTCGGCGCTGAATTGTTAATGAGTTGCATATCCATCCTTCATGGTGTTGCATTTTGGGTAGCCAACAGTGTATTAAATCGATCATTCATCATTTGGATATTTTTATCACATAATTTAACCATTTTACCAAGAAATAATATTTTTATGTAGCAAAATCGAATTCGTGATGGATGCCGGGCCGAATTTTACCTACACTAGGAGGCTCCGCCCCCTGCCCGTATACTCTCTCCAACCCCTGGGGATTGCTACTCAATCCCATTTGGTTTGCTTCGCAAACAAACGTTACTTTCACAGAATGAATCTCCTGGACGGCGAAACTATCTTCATAATTCGTATAATTTTGATATGACTTTCCGGTCCATGACGTCGCAGCGAGGGCTTCGCCCCCTGCTTGTTTCCGCTCGCCGACCCCCGGGGATTGCTACGCAATCCCATTTGGTTTGCTTCGCAAACCAACACTCCTTTCTAAGATCCCATTTGGTTTGCTTCACAAACCAACATTCCTTTCGCAGAATCAATCTCCTGCGACGGCGAAACTATCTTAATAATAATGTCTATGACGTCACAGCGAGGTCTTCGCCCCCTGCTCGCTAACGATAGCCCAGATGCTTAAACGGTCGAATTTCACGTTGTTCTACAAAACGAACGCCGAACTTCATTTATTCCAAACTGGAGGCTAACATTGTGCTACCCCATTCTTCAAAATATATAAAATACAAATTTTATTAAATTTTCTGGTAGCAATTTTGAATTATTTTGAAAAACGTCTTTCTGACCTTAATTTTGGACACTAGTGTAGATATGACAATATAAAAAAAATAACGAAAATGTCCCGATTTTTCACGAATTAAAAAAAAAAACATTGTCAGGAAGCAAATTGAAAATTGCTATAAGACTCGACGAGCTGTAAAAATTTACGTTTAGTGTTACTCTACAAAAAAAAGTCACGACTGAAGACTGAAAATTTGTACGTTTTTTCAATTTTGACAGTTAATAAACCCTAAACTAATAGCCGCATCGGTAAAAAATCTTCATTGCCTTGTTCCCTGTACAATTGTGAACAAACCATGTCAATTTTGTAATTTTCTGACCCGTACTTTCTCGGGAAACCGTCTAAGAATCGAGCGAAAAACGCGAGTTTTCAATCCTGCGGCGGCGGCAACATTTTTTAAACATAGAGAGATACCATGAAAAAATTTGAAAATATTTAACTATAGGTACTCTTAAGTTCTTGTAGTCTTAAAAACATGAAACGGAAGCTTTCTATTTTTAGGATTTTTACCAATTTCTAAAAAAAAAGCAATCGTGTAATTTGCGTCGTTTCTATTTTAATCACGCTACTTCAAACCTAATTAAATATGGAAACAATTGAATATCAAAGCACTTGTTGATTTATATACTGTGTCAGGGAAATTTTCTTTCCGTTTTTTTTAATTATGCCGTGGTGATCAAAGCACCAATCCCACACATCGTAATCAACAATTAATTATGCATACGTGTTAGTTGCTTTAAAAAACTGTATTTACATTGTTTTCATTAAGGTAGGTTGGTATTTTAATTAACGTCTTACAAGAGCAACACAACGGGCTATCGACGACGGTCCGGGATCAATCCCCTAGGGGAAAGATCCGAGGACAACACCATGTAATTTCGAACCACAGTCATATTACGAAGAGGTTTTAGAGGCCTTCTTTCTTTTGGAAATTCATGCATAAATAGAGCCAAGGAATCATTTTAAATCGATAAATTGAAGTAAAATGAGGAAAGTAGGTTATTAATTAACGTCCCACTGGAGAAACATAGCGGCCAATTGGCGACGGTCCGGGATCAATCATTTTGAAAGACAACACCTTGTAATTTTGAACCACGGTCAGATGACGATATGAACAACTGGCCACTCGAAGCTACAATTTTTTTTATTCAGAAACCTACATTATATTTGTAGTTGAAACAGGCTACTCTATGAATTACTATGGTTATCAATCACTACAGCTCATACTTAAGATTTAGAGTAAGTTTAATTTTTGGTCACTTTAAGCAGTGTGAGAAATCGCAACAATTTAGATATAAATGCAAATCGACTAAAGAAGTTAATGACGTTAATGAAACTGAGCTAAGAGAAAATGAACACATTCTGGCCACACGATGATGTCTTCAATTTGAAGGCATTGCATTGAAAGATGTTTTTCCCGTCTTAAGTTGTTACAAGACATCTGTTCGAGCATAAGATGTGAATCCTAGGAATTTTGTTTCGACAGTCTAGACAAAATCAATAATTTTTTTTTTTAGTACGCGTTCTTTTGATGCAATAGATGTGTAATACAGCAAAATAGAATAGACATTTAGAATTACATCAATAGAAAAGTGTAAATATACGATTTGTATATCATGAAATTAAGAATTCATTCAAGTTTTGAATTATATGATGCAACATACAACTAAATCTCTCTACTTGTTCCAACAGGGATTTATCAAGAACCTTTTCGTACAACGTTTAAAGATGCAGCAAACATTTATATATCAGTTGATCATGAACGCTTTTACAAGACAGGGATTTTAAGTATGTACATGAAATATTTGTTTGGGATTGTCAATAGCCCGCTGTGTTTCTCCAGAAAATTTATTAAAATACCTGCATAAAACAATTGTAAATGCTGTACACAGCAAAAAAGTTGTCTACAAATTTCATACTATATGAGAGATTTTCAGCATTAAAAAACAGATAAACCAGACTGGAGCTTTACTTCCTGTTACACACATGCTCTCGCATGACTCATATCGGGGTTACCTTAAAACGCACTTTATCGCCTTTTTGACGACATTTAATCTAATAGGCACTGCCCAATTTATCCTCGAGGTGGTTTAATTGGTCAATGCCATCTCCTCGACGAGATAACTCGTCCATCAAGATGTGGTAAATTTTGCTTATGACGAGACACCTCATCAAGGTAATACTGCCTTCTTACTCCAAGGGAATGAAGATCCAAGTAAGTAAAACAAAATGTCATTTTCTAGAACTGGTGACACTTTGTAACAGGTTTTTGTGTGAGAGGCTGGTCACTACAGGGTAAAATATAAATCACCAGGAGATCTAACTATCATTTATCAATTCAGAATTCATTTTTTTGAATATTTCCGATGGCGACGTGCTGAAATCGTATTTGAAAAGCAAGCTGAGGGACGTTACGTCAGGAATACGAATATGAAGCACGTTCCATTAAATACAGGACAAACCAAGCCTACCAGCAAGGTGTAATGCCGATGAAATTATTCCTGATGTAATATCAAATGGTCGTAGAGTGTCATACCAAACCTACTAACACCTAAACCTACAAAACTACAAAGTAATGTGTAATGCCGGTCAAATTATTCCTGGTGTAGTAAAAAATGACCGTAGAGCGACAAACCAAACCTTCTAGCAAGACGAAGCTCCATAGTAATCCTTTTTTAGCAAAAAGTATCCGTAGAGCGACAAACATAACAAAGCATTCGATGATATTTGTAGATAATCATATATGAATGTGACCAACCAAACAAAAATTTTCTTCTATTTCTTAGTCTTCGCTTTGCATATCTAAAATAACATTGCTCTGTATCAAAATTTTCACTATGAAATTGATGAGTAACATATAACTTGAACCTTATATCTATTTCAACCTTTACCCACTGATTTCGCAGTAGTGTAATATTGCTTTAACCCTGTAACATACTGAATGTCTAAATAAACACATCTATTCGTTGAAAGAATCCATGGAGACCCTCAACCTTTACAAAAACTCTATCGATCCTTTTCTTGAAACATAATCATTTGGAATGACTCTGTTGACTAATTCTGTAGAAAATATCCTTTGGAACGATTCTATTGACCCATTCCATAGTATAGTATCCGTTGGAAGAATTATATTGCATTTCTCCTCAGAATATAATCATTGGGAAATATACAATTGGACCTTTCCGAGGACAATGCCTCGTAATTTTGAATCACGGTCAGATTACGAGGTCAACACCTTAGCTGGCACCCCACTTTCTAAACTTTTATACCACACCAACGTGAGGGTATTTGAGGATACGACACATTCAACGTGCACCAGCTCCCGTGTCCACATAGGTCTTTGGTTGGACCAAGTTTCGAACTCGAAATTCTCCAGTTGATCGTCCTGGTGCTCTTCCAACTGGATAGCGTCCAAAGGTTGTCTTCCTCTTGACCTCAAAGTGTTACTCCCGTGTTTGAAAACTAGGTTATTTTTTATGACAAATTTGGATTTCTAAACAGAAAGAAGTGCTCATTTTACCACAGCCCAATTAAAAATGTATTATTACGTCACAATAAATAATATAAATATGACATTCACAAGGGCATGTCTGAAAATAATAAAAATATCTAATTACAAACGAATAGAAGCAAAACTAATTAAAGTGTTGCATGGCGTTGACTCCCTTAATATTTGTCTGAGAAAAACTCATTTCAGTGTGAAAAGCACAAGAAAAATTAAAAAAAGTCACAAGATGAAAAAATATGTTATACCGTCGCGGCTAGAGGAGGCAATTATTTGAAATTATTGCGGAATTAGATTTTTTCTAGATTTTTTCTAGATTTTGTTATTGGATTTCTACTAGATAAAGCCTGTCATGGCAGAAAATATTGTTTGAACATATTGTTTATTTCTTTCAAAATTATCCATAATTCATAAATATTTTACTTATGAAATGATTAAAAATATTTCATTTTGCATCACTTCCATTTAGTAAGGTAGGCACTCTGGAGTAGGGATGTCAACTCTAAGAAAATAACCGGGGTTTTTTTTCGTCCGGTTATAACTGCCCGGGTTTAATCAAGTAAAAAAAAAACGGTTTTTAAAATAACCGGAAAAAGAACGATTTTTAAAAACTTCAAGGTGTTTCTATTTAGTTGTATATAAAAAAAATGTTAAATGTCGTTAAATGTATTTACTTATCACATCACAACTGTTACAAAAATTTACATTAATTCTAAAATGAACCAAAATTTAATTGTTTCAAAATAAAGGTACACAAACTAATAAATAAATAAAACATTAGTTACTTTGTTAATATTGTTTTATCTATTCAACCCAATACTTTTTATTTACTTTGTTCATAAATACTCGCTCAGTTATATGCTGGTTAGTTAATCGAATTCTGTCATCCGAAACCACAGAATTCAGAGCAGATACTAACCTCTCAGATAGCACTGAACTTCCAATAATTGTCAAATACTTAAAAGCTAGCAATGCTAACGCAGGCTAACATGTCTTTCTTTGACCCCAAAATTCAAGTGGACTACTATCACTTAAGAACATAGGCTGCTGCAAATATAGTTTGAGATCATTGGGAAAGTAAGCATCTGCACCCTGCGGTGTTGGAAAAACGGATTTTGTCAAATTTTTGCAATGTGTTGCCCTAAGAAGGCTTGGGTTTGCGAGAACCAAAATTCAGACCATTTACATTCAAGCACACTTATTAAAAACACGAGTCGAGTTGCAATACACTTCTCTAGAAATCAGATACAAATATATAATAAAAAAATTTCCGAAAGCACTTTCCCAAACATTACTTGCCCCCGATTCAAACTCGGCGCCTGTAAAGTTATGTGTTAGGCATCTCCTGTTGAATTTTACATCGCAATTAAACATTGTTTGGTATAAATGTACTTAAGATCATCGCTCACCCCTTTGTTTATACTTCAACCCTCATAGACTAAAGAATGCAAAGTCAGAGAATGAGAACAAGCTATGTCACGGGAGTGGTTGAAAAGGGATATAAACTATGTGGATCTTGAAAAATCAGTTATGAAAAAAAGGACGATTTGCATCCCATGAACACAGGCCAGGAGTATAATTTTTTTGAATTTTAGGGCCGGTTTTTTTCCGGTTATTAGTTTTTAAAATAACAACCGCGGATATAACCGTGGCAAGAAAACACCGAAAACAACCGGTTAACCGAAACGAAAATACCGACTTATCGGTTTAACCGGACGGTTATTGACGTCCCTACTCTAGAGCAACACTTCGGGCTCTTCGTGATGGTCCATGATCAATCCCAAAGGGATCAATCCAAAGACCACACCTAGTAATTTTGAACCATGGTCATATTACGATACATTGTGTAAGGAAACGAGTCTATTTAATGCGATAGAGCAGGAGAAAACCCATTAATACTAAAAGTGTTATTTTGGTAAAGTGCTTTCTAGCAACATCCAAATTAATGTTCCATTTTTTAATTTTATAACGAATTTTTTATGTGTAAAATATCGCAAAAACTTAGGCTTATTTCTTCGCGGTTTGTATGCATTTCGACAAACTTTCCATAAAAGTGATTGATTCAATACTTACTAATTTGTAGAATTAGCAAAAGTGCTACAAGTCAAAAAATATTGATAGGAAATTCGGCTGCAATATACACTATAAGTTCGTCATTTTTACTGAAAATGAACATAAAGGCATTCACTAATACTCCAAAACTCAAAATCGACTTCTGTAATAGTCATGTCACTATCACCCCTTTTTTAGTTTTCTCTTACTCTATATTGCGTACGTATTTCGTCCAAAGTAAACTGTAGAAAGTTACAAAAATGTCAAAATGAAGTAAAAATTATTTTCCTCGACCTTATTTGTTTTCTGTATTTACACTTTTTGAAATATTTGTATTTTTCTGTGATAGAGAAAAGTGTATTTCTCGGATCATTTTCAATCAACGTTTAACTAGTAATTCAAACGCCAGGTAATTCTGTTAGTAAATATATATTTTCTCCCTTGTAAAGTGTGTTATTATTCGTGATTGAGACACAATTTAGTTTTTTTTTGCAGTTTATACGTATAATTCCAGAAAATAAATGAATATTGACTGCATGTAGCATAAAACTATTACAATATTGGTGTTCCTGTTTGCAGTTTATAAAATTTCTTTCAGTTTTTTTTTAACTAAACGTCGTAGCACGGAACTAGTACTTGTCTTAAACCTTCAATATGTCTAATTATTTCCGCTAGCTATGGAAAAATTAGTTCTAAAAACTGGTATTGAGAATTTTCACTGGTGATTTACAGATATTGAGAATGTCGTTATTTTCCACAGTATTCCGTATTTGTTAAAAATAATCTTCGCGATTTTTAAGATCCGGCGTTCCGTTTTTCTAAATTTTTATCACAAGCAGTTTGAATGATTTGTTAAACTGATTTTTTAGGGGGGGGGGATTCTTTATCACGCCAAATCAGCCTCCCGTTAAGGAGAAAAGTAGTACTAAATACCGGTATTGAGAATTTTCATTGGTAATTTACGAGTATTAAAAATGTCAGTAATTTTTGAGCCCCATTCCACGCAGGCCAAAATAACTTTTGCGATTTTTAAGATTTTGCGTCATATTTCCTAGATTCTTCTGAAAACAATTTGCCATCGGAATTCCAGAGATTACATCAGTCAAAAAAGTGTACATAAATTTTATCTTCAAATTGAGCGCGGTAATTACGTGATTGATTGAAGCCCTAATTTTCCGATGATTGTCAAACGAATTCCAGTCTCTTTCATCGCAGCTAATTTAAGCTCGTTGAACGCCTACTTATTACGCGAAGCTGTTCTTCTCGGGAAAAGATAAAACAGAATTGATTTAGTAGTTGAGGTTAGATAACAGCAGATTTATTTCATTGCTAGCACGCATATTTAAAAATTAGCTCCAGCTCGGATGTGTTTTTGGAGAAAAAAAAACGTACAAATGAGATTATCTAACTCATAAATTGGGAAATTTATCTTGTAGATAGCAATGAAGCATTTGGTTGTAAAGTGTTCTCAAAAGTGGGTGTTATTGATATTACAACTTTCATCATGCGTATATCAGTTATAAATACGGAATATATAACTATTCACATTTAGATGGAACTTATTTTAGATGTATAATATTGATATTAGGTGTTTTGTTGTAATGGTATTAAAGTTAAAAACCTTTCATCACTACAGCCAAAAATTTCGTATTTTTCCCACAAAAATGACTTGTTATTGAAACAAAAACTTTCACATAGCTATTCAAATGAAATAACTATTCACATTTTACATAATATAGATATTACTGCTATCTTTCAGCACCAAAACCTTAAATTCATATTAAATTATATTGTTTTATGAATGTGTTCCCGAAAGTGAGTGTTATTGATATTATAACTTTTACATGCGTATATTAGCTATATAATTATGGAGTATATAATTATTCATATTTAAATGGAACATCTGTTAAGACGTATAATATTGATATAGGTTATCATTTGCAATGACAATTAACGTTAAAAACATGTTAACAGAGCCAAAGTATTAATATTTATTTTCTAATTCTTTTAAAAATATAAAAAAAGCAGATATGTATATGTATAACAATTTGATATGAACAAAAGCATTTAACTAGTTTACTAAAGATATATAGACGTAAATATTAGAGTATTATTAAAATGATTAATGTATAAGAATTTCGGTTAAAAAAGTCAGATTCAAAAAAATCGAAAACAAAAACTTCTTCCGGTCATATTTAATTCATTTAGCATTAGATAGGATTATGTCGTTTTAACTTTTAACCCCTTTCCGTAATAAAGTAGACACAAGTTATAAATGATGATATGTTAGTGATTCACCGTACTATATTTCTGTATAATATAAATAACCACAACTAATTCACAAATCATGTGTTGAACTATAAATATCAAGGAATATCTGTCTTAGTTTAAATTGAAAATACAATTACTACATTATTATTGTATTTCGCCTATAAGTCCACATACTGTACAGTGTTTCCTCTAATGCTTAGATTCGGAACATAGAACAAAAGTAACAACAATAAAACACGCCCACACATTTAAGATTACCACAGATTGTTCATGAAATTTCATTGTATCCCCTCCTCTAATGTGAATCATTCATAATTTCTACCTGTCTTACGGCAGGTATATTTTCTCAGATATTTTTGAGAAAATAATCTCTATTTTTATATACTTTATGGTAGGGAGTGCCTTTATTACTAAAATATAAATAATTCATGAACGGAAATGGCCCTTTAACACAACCCGGTATTTGTTCCATACGTTACGATTAAGATCTGCTTGCTGTACCGAAAAGTTAGCCAACGATTCCTTGTTAACGTGCATCATCTCATCAGATTAAATATTCGCGAAACAATACTCCTAACTATATCCTTAATCAGCTTTAATCAGACGCTTTTGAATGTCGTATGAGGAATAAACAAAAGAATAACTCGAGCAATTGTAGCAAAGAAGACTTGAGTTATCTTAATTAAAGCGATTCAGATCAGAGTTTTCACTGGAGTTATGCATTTAAGGATATTCCACATAAATTTATTCACAGATAGTCTATAGTTTTGCAAGCAAGTAATTTTAACTCATCGAAATTTAGGGATGCAAATAAAATTTAAGTAAAAAATAATTTGAAAATCACCAGAAAATATTTTGTGAGAGTATTGCGACTGTTCATAAATAGATCTTTTAATAGCAAAATTACTCTCGTTTAAATTCTTACTACTCGGGATCCAATTAACTAGATTACACCGAATACCCTATAGCTATCTACAAACGCGACGCTCTGATTAGCTCAGAGTGAAATCGAGCCATATACGTCATACGCACGAAAATTTTCAAATTTCATTCGTTCAGTTTTATGACGTGTAGCATTAAAACAAAATCTATAACATGACAGCAAACCCAGTCGAATTTTCAAAATAAACATTCCATGACTTCAATTTTATTTAAAAATTTATTCAGCAATCTACTTAGCATCTATTTAACGGTTTTATTTAACTATCCACTTTGTAATACGTATACTTAAACAAGTTAAGCTGACCAGAATTATGTTCAGCATTCATTTATTCCAAGATAAATTTTTTAAAGTTTCAATGACCAACTTTTATGGTAGGTAGTTATTTTAATTAACGTCTCACTGGAGCAACCAACAACAGACTATTAGCGGCCCAACTTTTACGGAGCAGCGGTAGGCCTGTGGAAGAGTAACGGATGACCAACCGGACGGTTGCGAGTTCGAATCCAACCAAAGACTGTCGTGTACAAAGGATGGCTGGTACAAAGTTAATCTGTCGTAGCCTCAAATGTCCTTGCATTGGCGTGGTGTGGAAGCTTGAAGAGTGGGGTGACAGCCGAAGTGTGACCTCATCATCTTACCGTGATTCAAAACTACCTGGTGGTGTCCTCGGATCTTCCCCTTCGGGATTGGTCCATGCCTGCTAGATCAGACCTGAGCAGGCACCCCACTCTCCAAACTTCCCCAACGTGACATTTGGACATTTGGAGGAGGACATTTGAGTCACAGTTGGACGACAGTTTTAACGTGCACCTCCCTTTGTACACGACGATATTTGGTTGAATTCGAACCATTCTTTACGCTGCCAACTGGGCTACCTTGGTCCTTAAATTGAGTGGGTAAAATTTACAATGAAAAACTTAACTTCTAAACCTGGGGAGAACGAATCTATTGAGATAAATTGAAAGACAACATTCATTTCAAGACAATTCTGTTTTAGGATCCTATAGTTCCGTTTGTTGAAAAACTCGAAAATTGAAAAATCTAAAAAGGAAACATTCAGTTTGTTCTTAAAACATTTCCCATACAATTTCAGAACTAACGAACAAATAATTTTTGTAGTCAGGCTACACGAGTCAAGTCATTCATTGCTCCCAAATCAATCATGTGACAGTAAACAGGGTAAGAAGGCATGCTTACAGACATAATTTCTGTACAAAATTGAAGTACGCATGCGCGCGTCATATATTTGTTTCGCACCCGATCAATTTGCAGCTTGTGTTAGGCAAGTAACACACTGGTCGAACGTACGTCTTGCGACACTAAATTGGCTGAAATGCGCATGCGTGGCGACAATTTTTCTGCGCAGAAACTGAGAACGTTTTTTTCTTCATAGAAAGTATGACGACACACATGCACGCCACACGTCGGTATGTGTCGTTTGTTTATCCGATGTGCACTGTGCCTTATGCCACCGACAACGTACCATTTTAGTACATTGCAAAGCTCTGATTTAGTGAAGAATTATACAGGATTGTGTTTCCTGAAAACAAGTTTAGATATCTAGGTAGATTATATATCTTCAAATTTTCGAGGTTTTGTTTCTCGAGACCATCACCACAAATTCTAGTAAAGTAATTTATTGTGATTGGCCCAGCTTGTCACCAAATATGGCCCTACAAATTTGAACCAAGTGATTTAATTTGGTCATCACTAACGACTTTGAGACCACAATATATAATACCTTAATATGGAATATCTTCCACACAATATGGAATGTAACACAATATATGGAATATCTTCCACACAATATGGAATGTAACACAATATATGGAATATCTTCCACACAATGTTGTGTATGTCTGTGCTTCGACGTAAAAGTTTTACTTGTTTTAAGAAAACACAATATTAACTAAAAACTGGTGTTAAAAATTCAGAAAAAAATATTTTTTATGTAATTATGATAATAATGTAATAAAATATGCTTAAATTCATTTTCTCTAAAATAATTGGTATTTTAAATAAGATTCGAAATATTTTCAGCACATTAAAAAAAAATACAAAACAGATTCTATTTAACTCTCCAAGTGGTTTCGACAAGTCATCTCGAACATCAAATCTGGCAAATTTTGCTAATGACGAGATACCTCGTCATCGTGATGTTGCCAATTTTTCGACGATGACGGGTTCACGATCTTGTCAGTTCTTTTTCTAATGACGAGATATTTCGTCCATCAAGATCTGATGCGTTTTAATAATGACGAGATACCTCGTCGAGACAACTACCAGGAGGTTTAAAAACCAATAACGGACAAAGCTCAAAACAGAATATGGTGGCCTTCTTTTAACACAAACGCCTTTTATGAAAATTCCTATAGATTTGGATGGTACGTGCCAAAGTAGGTAGCTGAATGAACGTCTCACTGGAGCAACACAACGGATATTGTCAACGTTCCTGGATCAATCCCGAAAGGAGAGATCCGAGAACAACATTTCGTAATTTTGACCCAGGGTCGGATAACGATTTCAACAACTGACATGAAACCCAACTCTCCAAACTTCCACACCACGGCAACGTGAGGGCATTTTAGGCCACGACAGATTCTTCTGCCCTCACCTACAGGACGGTCTTTGGCTGAATCGAGTTTCGAACTCTTAACCCTCCGGGAAACGATCGGCTACTCTTCCAACCCAGCTATCACTGTCATATTACCTTTCCAGATATTGCGATGAATGCGTCTCAATATTACCTGTGGATCCTCGGTAGCTCGGTTGGAAGAGTAATGGGTTAACACTAGGAAGGTTGTGAGTTGAAACTCGGTCCAACTAAAGACCCTCGTGTACTGGGGTTGGTGCACGCTAAATATTTCCTGCCTCAAATGTCCTCACGTTGGCGTGGTGTGAAAGTTTGGAGAGTGAGTTACCAGCTTTGGTATCCTCGTCGTATAAACGTGGTACAAAATCATATGGTGTTGTTCTCTGATTTTCCTTCGGTATTGATCCCGGACCGTCGCCAATAGCCGTTGTGTTTCTCCAGTGCGACGTTAATTACTCTTATCATTGCTGTTATTATTACCATATTACCTGTCCTAACTCCATACCCTTGTAAAATTCTAAAAAAATACAAGGCTGATAGGTTTTTTATCGAATATTAAATTATTGTTTGGGACAGGTTTCTGATAATTCCTAATCTTATCGGAATAACATCTTTTGTAGTCTCACGAAGTCTTTCTATAAAACTAATGAACAGCGAAAATATTATTTTATATGCATAAAGGGGAACGCTGTAAATACATACCGCCGACCTAAGGTTTATCATGTCAATCGATAGGGCATTTGTATGGTTTCGAATGCCTGAAAGATCCTGCTTTTCTGTGTATTAATAAGGATACTAATTTCGCCACCTACACACGCGTGTGGCTCAGTAGATATATTTTCACTCGTTGCTATCCTTAGCACAGGAAATGTGTTGGTCTTATTCCATCCGTAATTTAGCGTACGATCGTGAACTTTTGATAGATATCTGCTCTAAAAGAACTAGCATTCAGGGATGAAACTAGATTTATTAGGCTAATACAGCCCTCAGGCCCAAACAAAACATGTTATTCAAAATTAACTTTTACTTTGTATTCACCTCCCCCTAGCAAGGAAACAATATCAGTTTTATTCCATTCGTGTTTCACGTGCGATTGTTAATTTATGATAGAATCTGTTTTACAAAATAAGCAGTAATCAGATGCGAAGCTAGACTCCTTGGGACCTAGAGCAAATGAGGCTGATGCAGCCCTCTGTACAAAACAAAATGTGTTACTCAAAATGAACTTTAAACTTTGTATCCAATATATTATTATAATTGAAACAACATTAGTCTTATTACTTTAATATTTCACGTACAATCGTGAATTAGCTGTTCTAAAAAAACTAGTATTCAGAGGCGAAGCTAGACTTTAAGGGGCAAATGAGACCTACGCCGCCTTCTGACCATAGTAAATTTGCTACTTAAAATTTTGATACGAGATATGTTAGCAAAATAATTAGTGTTCAGTTTATTATATTTAGTTATTATTAGTTTTTTATTTATTAGAACTAAAATAAGTGTCATTTTATAGAATGTACCGTTTTCAATACTAATATCTTTCTTAAACTTTTATTGAATATGCGTAAAAACCAGCAAAAGGCTGAGATGTTAGAACGTCTCTTGTTAACCTTCCAAGTGGTTTCGACGAGATATCTGTCCCTCAAGACCAGATCAATTTCGCTAATGACGAGATAGCTTGTCATCAAGATATTGCAGAATTTTTTGTGACGAAATATTTCGACTTAATAAGTTTCTTAGTGACAAGGATACCAAGCCGAGATATCCACCAGGAGAGTTAAGAAAGAAAGATGTAGAAATTGTTGCTTGACAAGTAATATTAACTTAACAAAATCCTGAAATTCTATTCAAGTCAAATCTGTCCTGTTGAATCATGTCAGAAAAATAAACCTGTTAATTTAAAATTATTTAACCTTTTTCATATTTTGTACAAATGTGAGAACTACTTCGTTTGGTTTATTGTGCTTGATGGTGCTAGGGGCCATATTTTGGCAAGCTCCGGCAAACACTAAACAGAAAACGTTGCGTAAAATACATACACTCAAGGACAGTTGTACTGACAAGACTTTTGATCTAGATCTGTTCAGTTTTGTCTAATGACGAGATACCTCGTCCATCAAGATCTGGGTCAGTTTTCACGATGACACCTCGTCGAGACCACTTCCAGAAAGGTTAATGGGTTTCAAGGATGGAAATACAGAAAGGCACTCCTTTCTTTGTGCTCTCCAGGCACTTGTAAGAAGAAATTTTTTGTAATTCGTCTCTTTTCTTTCTTAATAGACCGTAGTAGCCCAGTTGGAAGAATAGCGGTTTAGCAACCCAAGGGTTGCAAGTTCAAAAATAAGTCCAACCAAAGACAGTAGTATACACAGGGACTGGTGCACGTTAAATGGGCCGTGGCCTAAAATATCCACGTTTGCGTAGTGTGGAAGTTTGGAGAGTGGGGTGCTAGCCTAGGTGTTACCTCGTCATCCGACCGTGGTTCAAAATGACGTGGTGTGACCGGGGATAATTCCCTTCAGGGATGATCCCGAAGCTTAGCCAATAGTCCGTGTTTCAGGTTGACGTTAATTAATTAGCTACCTGCCTTTTTTTTCTGGTAGTTTCATCGACGTGCCTCGTCTTTAGCAAAACTGACCAAATAGTGATGGTCGGATACCTCGGCATTAGGAAAAAATTGAAACGATCTTGATCTCCTCATCGCAAAAAATTGGAAATATTTTGATGACGAGATATCTTATTATTAGTCCAATCTTGATGGACGTTGGTTAGTTGGTTTTGTGTTTTATGACGCAAAGGTCATATTTGGCCAAGCTGCGCCGTAATTCACGTTGTAGTTCAGTAGGTAGTTGTCGCAAAAGTTGAAATTATGAAATATCACAAGTGCATCCTTTAATTGAAAACGTAATCTTTAAAGGAAAAGAAACGCTAATTCACCTAAATTTTTCAATCGCAGTTTTGGAAAAAAGTCTTTTAGAGGGAAAACAGCGATAAAATAGTTACATAACCACTTCATTCAATAATCTCTGTTGATAGCAGCGTAGATTTTATATATTGATAAGGATACTCGTACTAAAATAGATTTATTTGAGAACTATAAATGTTTTCCCAACGGAAATTATATGGTTTCGCTTTTTAACGAACAATTTTAGAAATTTTTTAGCCAGATATAGTTTGAAAATTTTAGTTTCACGTTTGGAGCATATAGAAATTAGAAAACATTTGCGTATCTTTTTAATTTAAATTCAGTTTTCAAATGCTTTTACTGTAGGCAAAATAACAGAAATGTACAATAAGTAAAAACGAAAATATAGAACAAATTTTATGAATATTACGAATAAAAAAACATACGAGTGTTTATTTAAAAGATTATTTTCCATCAATTATAACTTTTGACAGTTTTATATTTTAGTCGCTCAAAAGCCAATGCGATTAAGTCCAGAAAACAAATATTGAGAAAATTAATGGATTTTAATACATTGGTTTTAAAAGTTTTGGTTTATTAATTGGATGAGAAAAGTATTTAAAGTCTTTTTTCAAAGGGAAAGAGAGAGAAAACAAGATATGTACAGGATTTGTAAATAAAAACGCAAGAAATTTATATAAAAATAAATTGTTCGAGATTGTTCTGTGTTTCATCAGTTCATGCTGCAATGTATATAAGCGTTTGAAAATGCAACTTCAGAACTGATGCAACGCAGGTCACAAGACGGATTATTTTCTGGTTTACACTTTTTTCAAATAATTGTTTACGAACGCGGACTCGGTGTTACCTACACATATCGAAAGAAGAAGAATTTAGTTTTTATTTCAAAGGTAATGTAAAAAATATATTGAAAATAAAGTGGACTTATTCACAATGGCTTCCGAAATTTTTATACAACACATTCAGAAGCTATATAAAGAATGGCTTTCTGAACAAGAAAAAACGAAACGTAAATCCTTTAATAACTAAAAAGAATATTATCTATTCCATTAAAATGTTCAAAAATCAGAAACTATCAAAAAATGGATTCAACCGCATTGGCTTCAGAGCGACTCATTTATTAATCATCTGTTATGGTAATATATATACTCAGCGTAGTTTTTAAGTGAAACGTTTTTTAAGCATCCTGGGATCGCGACCCCCCTGTTTACCAGAGACAGTAAATCCCATGGGAAAAGAAAGTATCACAAGGGTACCTCGGGTTCGTGAAGCCCGTACACACCTACAGAAAGCGTGCTCCCGAGTGAGTAGAATAATGGTGTGCAATCAGAAAAAGGTTGCTTAGGTATCCCAGGAGCCTTTGTTTAGTAAAGACAGTAAATCTCAAGGGAAACGAAAAGATCACTAGAGTACGTAGGGACCGTGAAGCCCTTTTATACTGTTCATCAAAAGGAGATGTGCCCCTGAGTCGACTATAGCAAAGAGTTCCAATCTTCTTATTTAGCTATACCTTAGTACTATAGTACTTATTACTTACACACATGTAGTAAAGTACTTTTACATACTTATTTGTACTCTTATACATAGTATAAGTTGTAGTATATTCTTATCGTACTTACACTCCATAGTTGTACTTATAGTACAGGGTGTCCATAAAAGAATGTTCCATTTTTAATGGTATATTATAATAGTTTAATTTAGACTATTTACAGCAAATCCTAACTAACCTTGTTTTTCTTATAAATGTTCCATATGTGCACCTTTAGTTATACGGCACACATCCAACCTAAAGTCCAATTGTTCCCACACTTTGGTTAACAAGTCCGGAGTAATGGAAGCAATAGCCTCTTCAATTCTGTGTCTCAACTCTGGCAAATCATTAGGTAGCGGCGGAACGTAGACACAATCTTTATAAATTCCCAAAGGAAAAAATCGCATGGCGTTATGTCAGGTGAACGTGAAGGAAAGCGAAAAAAAGCGCTGTCGTCTCGACCATTACGACCAATCTAACGGTCCGGGACTTCGACGTTCAACCACTCTCGTACAAAGAGATTCCAATGGTGAGGGGCTCCATCCTGTTGCCAAATAAAGTTTACAGATTCACCCTTAAGTAATTGGGGAAAGAGCCGTTCTTTCAACATATCCAGGTAAGTCACCCCTGTTACGGTAAGAATTGGACTTTAGGTTGGATGTGTGTGCCGTATAACTAAAGGTGCACATATGGAACATTTGTAAGAAAAACTAGGTTAGTTTACCTTCAATTTGATTTATGGTATGTTGTAAATTGTCTAAATTAAACTGTTATACTATACCATTGAAACTGGGACATTATTTTATAGACACCCTGTACATAGTCATCGTACTTATAGTACGTACTTATATATCGTACTTATAGTACATACTTATATATCGTACTTATAGTACGTACTTATATATCATACTTATAGTACATACTTATATATCGTACTTATAGTACGTACTTATATATCCTACTTATAGTACATACTTATAGTAAGTAATAAGTCGAAGATGCTTTTTTTTTGTATTTATAATCCTTTCTATACTGTATCTTAGGTAGTTTGAATTAACGTCCCACTGGAGCAACACAACGGAATATTTTAACTGTATAGATAGTTATACGATCTGTCATTGTTTACTGGTATCTGTTATTAACTCTTATGGCGTACGGATCCACTCTGTAGCACGCATATGTAAAATCAAGTTAAATTGACCCGAAGTAGGTTCCGCCCAGTCTTTTTTCCCAGATACATTGTACACATTTACATTTCTCAAGATACATTAGAAACCGGGGGTTTCCGAGTTCGAATCCAAAGACCATCCAGACCACAAGAGGGCATACAGACCACCGGGGCATGGCGAGTTCGACAAACCAAGACAACAAAGAGGGCCGGTTCACGTTAAATCTGTCGTAGCCTCAATGTCATCACATTGGCGTGGTGTGGAAGTTTGGAGAGTAGAGTGCCAGCTCAGGTGTGACATCGTCATCTGACCATGGTTCAAAATTACGTGATGTTGCCCTTCCCCTTCGTGTATGATCCAGGACCGTCGGCAATAGCCCGTTGTGTTGCTCCAGTACGACGTTAATGAATTACCTAATCCGAGGTAAATTTGTTCGTGTTTCAAGAAGCAACTTTTATGAGGTCGAGGTAGCCCGGTAGGAAGAGTAACGGATTGGCAACCGGAAGGTTACGAGTTCGAATCCAGCCAAAGACGGTCATGTACAAAGCGGATGGAGAAAAAAAAATTGTATTGATGATGTTGGGTTTTACGGCGCAATACCCATAGTTGGACAACATACGCCGTCTCATACAAAAAGGGCTGGTGCAAGTTAAATCTGTCGTGGCTTCAAATATTGTCACGTTGGCGTGGAAGTTTGGAGAGTGAGGCGCCAGCTTAGGTGTGACGTCGTCATCTGACAGTGGTTCAAAATTACGCATCGTTGTCCTCGGATTGCCTATAGCCCGTTCTATAACTCCTGTGCGACGTTAATTAAAATACCTATCGATCTACCTGAACGGATTTTGTATTCATAATCAAGTTTGTATTGCATTTAAACATCTTAAAAAAGGAATTGCATAAAAATTCATAGCGGGAGGGATTAAGGTACCTGACTATGTTCGGGGTCCTTTTTTTTTTAAATACATTTTTTCAATTTATCCTATTTTTTTTTAAAGCAACTTGTATATATATATATATAAAAAAAAACACGCGTATGAAACAAAAATCCTTAAACATTCTTGCAATGCATTAAGAATTGGCAAAAATGTGAACATTTCGACAAAAAGTGGCATTAACGAAAAACAACACAAATGGAAAGCAAATAAGTGCATTTGCCTAAAATTTTCATAGTATAAATACATTCGCTAAAAGATATGGAATATTCCTTTCCATTCGCGAAATATTGAGAATAATGTAGAGGAAAAAAAGTATAGTTTTGTAAATTTTCCTTACGCCACAACACTGAAATCTTTCTAAAGGTTTCCTTTCGAGAACAATCTTTTATCTTAGTTTAGGCCTCTGAAATCAATATTATAATCAATGCACCAAATTCCATGCAAAAGTTTTGCTCAAAATCATAATCAAAGAAAGGTGGCATTTAAATACTTGAAAACGAGCGAAAAAACAGCTGTCAAGATCTATTCAAATTGTCATATCGTCAAATTGCCATATTATCCTATCGTCAAATTGTCATATTATCCTATCGTCAAAGTGTCATATTCAATTCACGGTATTCCGGTTGGAAGACTAACGGATTATTCATATTCAGCTTAGGTGTGACCTCGTCATATGACCAGGTTCAAAATTACGTGACGTTGTCCTCGGATCTTTCCCTTTGGGATTGATCCCGTATCGTCACCAATAGCCAGTTATGTTGCTCCAGTAACGTTAATTAAAAAACCCACCTCGGCACTATTTCATTAAAAATGAAATAACTACCTTCTCATTAAGAGTTTTATATTAATCAATTCTTTCATATTTATATCACCAAATAAAAATGATAAATTGCAAGTAAAGAAATTGAAGCGAGAAGAGGAAACGTCCTGATGGTCTTGGAAGAAAGTTGGTCGGCTAACTCAAAACAGACATACTTTTACTTCGTTAAGAAGCACAAAACTTCTATCCTCACGAAAATTTTTGTCGAAAAGATGTCGATGCTCACATTTTTTAACACCACATAGAAAATCTCACAATGAAGCAACGGATCACATTCACTGTTCTTCTACGTCTATTCGTCTATTAAAGTCAGAAGAGAAAAGGCCCTCTTAATCTAGAATAAAAGTTGCTCCAACAAAAGTTGGTCAAGGAGTAACTCATAATGAGAAGAGAGTAAAAAGGTACTTTTAAAGAAACACAAAGCGAGCTGTGATTTCTTTAAAGTTCCAAATAAAGTTGTTGTTTCTCGCAAACCTCTAAAATCAACACAAACAGAAAAAACATTTCATCGGTACTACTGCACCAAAAACAACGAAAGTTTTTACTACATCCAATTTTCTCACATTTCATCGCCAAATAAAAATGTCATACATGAAGTACGAGTTCACTGAGCTTCTATAACTAATTTAAATTAAACCCGTCTCGGGGAACGAAAGTTGGTCAGAGCGACCCATAAAGAGAAGAGAGCAAAAGGCGAATTTTTTAAAGAAACCTTACATACCTATTTCATAAAAGCTCTAAATAAAATAATCACTTTTCGGAAACCTCTCAAATTAACACATACAGTTCAAAACACATCTTAGGTACTACTGCACTGAAAAACCGAAAACTTTTATAACAGCCAATTCTCTCACATTTCGTCGCCAAATTGAAAAACTCGTAAATGAAGTAAAAGAATCCACTCACTGTGTGCTGCTATGACTATTGAAGCGAGTAGAAGCAAAAAGGTCCCCATGGTCTCGGACGAAAGTTGGTCACGGCAACTCAAAACGAGAAGAAACGGAGCTCGGTAACAGGTGGTTGTCGGTAGACGAAAGAGGGGGGGCGCGCCGCAGTAGAACAAGAGGAAACCGTTGTGCGCCAGGCGGCTACAACTGCAACTAGTGTCGGAGTAGAAGTGAGTTCGACTTTTCAACGCCACTTTTATATACTCTTCATCTCGGTGCTCTTCTGGATAACTTGAACCTCTCTTGGCTGGGATGTTTGCGCTTTCTCAAAACAAAGGAGTCTCGGAAAGATCGCTTAGAGGTGTTTCGTTTGAGCACGAAATATTGAATGAACTCAAACTCATTATTATAATCATTAATTAGGAGAGAATAATTAGACTGCAGAATAGATACTTTCTGAAATATAGGAGTTCAGTCTCGAAGGATCGTTTAAAGGTGTTTCGTAGAAAAGCGAAGTATAATGTACTCGCAAACTCATTATTGTATTTTATTAGATAAGTTACTCAAATATTTATCTAATATTGAGATTGGCTGGTAAGTTTTTGATAGCTCAACAACAATACAAAGCTGAGCCAAGCAATGTTTTTCTATCTAACAATAGTTTCAAGTATCTAACAATAAAAAGATAAAAATATTTGTTAGATTATATAAATATTAGATTTTTAGCCCGAACTTCACTAATGTAATCAAATATTATTTAATACTTTTAATTATTGGTTGGTTAATTGTTTTTTTATGACATCAACGACAGATATGGCTAATTAATGCTTTATTTCCGTCAAAGATATCTTAAGTTAAATGTTTGTTGTGTGTGTGTGTGGTTTAAAAATAATATTTTTTATGTGAACTCATTATATATTTTATTACATTCGGTTACTCAAATATCTATCTAGTAATGACATTGGCTCGTGAGTTTTGTGATGGCTGAAGGTCTTTCCAAACTGCACGAAGCGATGTTTTTCCGTCAAGTATCTCACAATAAGCTAAAAACATTTGTTAGATTAAATATTAGATTTTTAGAACCCAAACTGATTATTATAATCAAATATTTATTTAATACTTAACGTTGGGATGGGAGATTAGTTTTTAAGAGAGAAGGGCCAGATTTGGCTAAGCAATGTTTTTCCGTCAAGTATCTAACAATAAAGTAAGTATTTATTAGATTATATAAGTTTTTAGATATTTTTTTATACAAACTCACACTATTATATTTTATTATACACTACCATACAAGAATGGACCGGACGCCAGCGGTTTGGCATAAAATCCGACTGCATGTCGGATTTTATGCAAATCCAGTGCTTGCACGTGACCTGTTAAGGTTAAATACGATTCGCGAAGTGGTAACGTCATTAGTTCTGTGTGAAATTGTGACAATATGTCGAAACGAAAGGAACTTAGTGACTTTGAAAGAGGTGTCATAGTTGGTTGTTACATTAGTGGTAAGTCTATTCGCGCAATTGCGGTAGAACTATCACAACCACGTTCAACTCTTGGTGATGTCGTGAAGAAGTGGAAGACTACGGGAGTTGGGATACCAACTGCACACGTTGGTCGTCCCCGTAAACTGACCGAACGGGATCGGCGTGTTGTGAAGCATGAGGTTCGTAAGGACCGCAAGAAACAACTCCAAATAATTAACAGTGAATTTCAAGAGGCAGCAGGGGTTGCGGTACACCCTAATACTTTGCGGAAAGAACTGCACGCTCTCAATATCCACGGATGTGTTGCCGCACACAAACCAAACATCACCCCATCCAACAAAGTCGGCAGACTCGCTTGGTTTTTGCAACGTCACAACTGAACTGTGGACCTCTGGAAAACAGTTTTATGGAGTGACGAGTCACGCTACAAGCTCTTCCAGTCGGATGGGCGTGCTTGGGTTTGGCGAATACCAGGCGAACGTCTGTTACCCGAGTGCATCGTTTCAACTGTCAAGCTCGGTGATGGTGGTGTACTTGTTTGGGGGTGTTTTTCGTGGTATGACCTGGGACTTTTGCATATTGTTTCTGAGAAATTGAACGCCGACACCTGCATGAACATTTGGGCAACCAGGTTCCTCCAACGCTCTGGAAATTTAAGGAATAGACGAATGTTACTTCCTGGATGACAACGCTCCATGTCATATTGTAGCCTCCGTCAAGCAGTGGTATCAAGATATGGATGTAAAACGTCTTCCCTGGCTTGCTCAGAGTCCCGACCTAAGCCCCATAGAACATTTGTGGGACGAGTTAGATGGACGCTTAGGGACCAGAGAACCACGAAATCTACAGCTGAGCTGGCGAAATCCTTGCAGCAGGTATGAACACGAATACCCATAGCTGTGTATCAAAACTTTGTTGAAAGTCTGCCCAGAACGGTTGCTGTTGTAGTCGCAGCACGTGGGGAACCATCCCCATATTAAAGCATGTATTCTTCCCTTATACCATCATATATATATATATATATATATATATATATATATATATATATCCTTTCGTATCATTGGACTAATTTGTAATGTGGAATTTTAGTAATTAGTTTATGTGTGCTATGAGATGCAAGATAGGTTGAAAGTAGCTGCGAAAGAACATACGAATAGTAGGGAAAATATCTCAGGTCCAGCGAACGAAACAGCTGTCTTCTTTAAATATTCGTGTACTTCATTCTGCTCGAAACTTATTACACTTGAAACGATATATAAATAGTTGCCTTATACCCGCCCACGTGAGCATGTGTTTTTATAAAACATATCACCAATATAAAATTATAACTAGGGGAGCCCACCTTGTTGGAAGAAGACAGTAATCAGTTATTCCATCAGTAACAAGTAGAATAACAAGATAAATGCAAGACATCGAGGTAAAAGGTGCCATTTATACTGATTCTGCAGAAAAGAAAGTCCTTGCGTTTTGCGATGCCCAACCAAACATTAACCTCTTACCTATTCCAAAATTGCAAGTCGATGTTGAGGGCCCAAATTCTGCACTTATTTTATTATTAACTCTCCTGATGTATATCTTCGTCCAAAATTGCCCTGTAGTGGCCAGTCTTTAGTGTAAAAACCTCCGAGTTGTCAAGCTGTGGGCGAGGGACAATTAGTTTTTCCTTTTTGTATCTTCATTCACCTTGGAGCAATACTGCAGTTTTGTCTCGACGGGATATCTTGTCCTTTTCGAAATTGTCCAGATCTTGGACGAGATAACTCGTCGAAATACTTCGGGATAAAGTTCAAGAAATGCATAGCACAAAGAAATTAAAGCAGATATTTAAATATTCAATCATAAGACAATCGAGAGAAAGCCCGTATATTACCATAACTATTGACGGATAGCTTAAAAATTTTGATAAAATGATACATACCATCGCCAAGATTGTAACGCTTTCTTAATTTTATCTGTATAAAGGTATAATAAGGTATATAATATAATAAGGCATAAATATAAGGCATTTGTGCAATTTAGGTTGCATAGGCGTAAACGTGGCTGATGCGATCATTTTTATGACAGGACCTCGTGGGTGCTGTCAGTGAAGAGGTATTGGCATTTAAACATTATCAATTAAATACTTTTACAAAAGACCAATAGTACTTAGACTGTTTTAAAGTAAGTAGTAAAAACTGTTATTATATCTTCAGAAACTACACTTATCTGGCTTACAATTTACTACCATAGTTTTATTAATCTACTAGTTAAAGGATAAGGCGAGAAGACATTTTTAAATATTTAAAAGTTGCCCTGATGGAACAACACGCAGTTGCCTGAATTGAGATCATCCAATTCAGATGACTGTCTAATTTCTGTATAATATGTCGAATAAAAATCTATATCTTTTAAGGGATGATATGGCTAAAACAGGACTGATGGAGTTGGTCCAAAAGGAATTTATTAAGCACCAATATCTTTATCTTCAAGTGACAGTGAAAACATTAATAGTGATTCTGCTGTTAACTATATACCTCGGGAGAAAAAATCTAAAAAAGCTAATGATTTTTCTTCACGACACATCCCTCTACATACACGAAACCCACAGCGAGGTTCATCATCTTCTCGAACTGGAGGAATAGCCCAGAAAGCAGTTGTATTAACAAATAAACGGCAATATATTGGAATTAGAACAAGCCAAAGAGAAACAATCTAATCAAGTAAAATCCCAAAATGACGAACTAAAACACAAAACAAAAAACTAAAACTACAGGATTTTATATTACTTGTGAGGAAACAAAGGAAGAGAAGATAGGATATAGTGTATAAAATATCACACCTGGGTCCATACACAGCGTGCTGGAGTGAGTTGAAAATCAAAAAGTACTTTTGCTTCAATTCTACAGGATCATCGAAAAAGAATGCCGGGATTTTGAAAACCGTATGACGGAGAAGCTGTATAAACGTGTGAGGAAATGTTGTAAAAGAACGTAAATTTTAACTCTGCTCACTAGATAGAACTGCTAGCGATTTTCGTAGTGCGGCAGGGGTTCGTTCAACGCAGCAAGCATTAAATGTGAAGTTCCTCAACTCATGGATTGGACGGGGTGGACCCATGGCGTGACCTCCTCGAAGACAAATCTCACTCCGCTGGACCTCTGGGGATATATCAATAACATCGTGTACAGGGAACAGATCAGAGCAGTTTCTTTTATTGGTCCGCTGATACAATTTTAATATACAGATTTTTAACTGTTTGTTCAAAATTGTATTTTTTCAAAGCTAAACTATTATTTTGAAGGTATAAATAGTATTAACATTATTTCGACACACACTACTTCCTTTTTATTAAAAGTACCTCTATATCTCTAAATATTAAAAATGCTTAGGTGGTCCAAATTCCAGAAATTCTTCTCGATATATAAATCTGCATGCCAAATTTCAACTTAACTTTGTAGCAAAGCGAAATAACGCAAAGCTTCGCTATTTTAACAAAAGCTAAACGGTAGGTATTTTAATTAACGTCTCAGTCGAGCAACGCTTCGGGCTATTGGCGACGGTCCGGGATTAAACTCGAAGGGTGTTGTCCTTTGAAAGAGCAACGGATCAGAAACTGGAGGGATGTGAATGCGAATCCAATCACGGTGTGTACAAAGAGGGCTGGTGCAGGTTAAATCCATCGTGGTCTCAAATATCCTCACGTTGGCTTGATGGGAGAGTTTGGAGAGTGGGGTGCGTGTGCCGTCGTCATCTGACCGTGGTTCAAAATTACGTCTGTTGCGTTTTGCGCAGCTAAGCCAAATTATTGTTACAAAATTATGTTTTCTTTCGAAAGGGGGTCGCCCTTTTTCAGTGAGCCTCCCCATTGGGTTAGTAACCTGAGAGTTGTAAACGGCGCACTTCCAATTCTGGTCTTGGGTGTATTTCAATCTTCTGTATCAGTAAAACTTTTCTTGTATATGTTTCTCCATCGCTTGATGTTGTCTGCCCTGCGTTTGGTGCAGGTAGGTATTTTAATTAACGTCGCACTAGAGCAACCCATTGGGCTATTGACGACGTCCGGGATCAGCCCCCGAAGGGAATGAACGAGGACAACACCACGTAAATTTGAACTAAGGTCAGATGATGAGGTAGCACCTGAGCTGGCACCTCACTCTCCAAACTTCCACACCATGTCAACATTAGGACATTTAAGGCCACGACATGCACCAGCCCCCTTTGCACTTCAATGATCTTTGGTTGGATTCGAACTCGCAATACCACGGTTGGTAATCCATTATTCTTCCAACTGGGTAATGATAATTTTAGTTAACGTCGTACTAGAGCTACACAACGGGCTATTGACGACGGTCCGGGATCAGTCCCTTAAAGGAAAGATCCGAGGACAATGCCTCGTAATTTTGAACCACGGTCAGATGACGAAGCAACACCTGAGCTGGCACCCCACTCTTCAAACTTCCACACCAACCCAACGTGAGGACTTTCGGCCACGACAGATTTAAGGTGCACCAGCCGCCTCTACACCATACGCTTACAGACATCCATGCCCGGACCCGGATTCGAACCAGGAACCTTCCTATCTAGAGGCTAACACCTTAACCACTATACCGGTTGGTCGGCCTTCCAACTGGGATACTGCTTCCCTGTTTCTGTGTTAAGAAATAGCAATTTGTTTCAATTTTTTCTATTGAATGCAAGATGGGCTATGATTTGTTTCATGTATTCCAAGGCTAATGACCGGGATTTAGGAATATCTCATATATATGATATCCTAACACTACTAGCAAAGGTAGTAGATTTCATGAAAATATTTTTCTACAAAAAATAATTATTAGCACTCTAAAACAGTTATCTTGATACTGAATATCTATGCCCAATGCCATCTATACACGCGTCATATTATGCCGATAGTTGCAGAGTATAATTGTAGACTAAATAAAAATACGCATATTATGTGGGGTCGGCGTGTCTCAGTGGGTATGCCACCTGATCTACAGGTTCCACTTATGGCTTATGTTCGATTCCTCACTGGACGTATTTCTCTGCTCTGTGACAGCAAAACTTTCCTAAGTTTTTAAAGTTGGAGAAAATCGCGTAGGTAATTACAATAATTTTTTTAACCAAATGAAATTATACCTATTTTTTGTCAGATCGGCAAAACAAATATATTTTTTGGTGTTGCGCAGAATTTTATAGTTATATTACATTTACCATGAGAGGAAAAAGCTTGTAAATCGCTGAATGAGAAAATGATTATGTAAACACCTCATGGGTAAGATATGGCATGCTATTTTGTATTTTTTTATCACGTTTTCGGGCATAGGAGGTTAAGTTAAGAGTTCCCGCACTATCGCTAATAGCACATCTTTAGGTTTGTCACACTGCCTTCTGCGCATGAATGCTTAGAGTTGATGCTACTGTGCTGTGGTATGAAAAAGCTTTTAAATCGCTCAACGAGAAAATGATTATGTAAACACTTCATAGGTAGGATATGGCATTCTAATTTCGTATTGTTTGTCAAGTTTTGATGCATATGAAGGTAATTTAAAAGTTACCCGCACTATCGCTAATAGTACATCCTTAGGTTAGAGTATATTATTGTTAGAGTATATTTTGAATTTTGTTTAACGAAATAATATTAAATCAAATTAACAATCGTATCAAGTTTGGTTTAGCCCACTTCAGACTATGATTGGTTACTACGTCATCCATCCCTTTTCGAAATAAACAGGGGTTGGACAAAAATATGGAATCACCTCGTGAAATGCATGCTTAAAAAGAAATGTTTATTCTAGTGAAATGTGTAGGTGCGATGGTGTTTTCGCGTACTCAATCCACCTATACAACGTCGTAAATACGCTTCGCAGGTTAGTCGTTGTCGAAGCACTGTTCTGTGAAGTTATAGTTGCATCATGTCCGAGCTAACAGACTTCGAACGTGGGCAAATTTTTGGAGCTCGTCTGGTGCTTGCTTCCGTAAACAAGGTAGCCGAAGTGTTTAGTGTTTCAAAAGGTACTGTATCTAAGATTTATTCCACATATTTGAAAAGCGGGAAAACATCATCCGCTAAATCACAGCGCGGACGAAAGTGTGTGTTGAGTGATCGTTACAGACGATCATTAAGGAAGATTGTAACTAAAAATAAGAAGACCACAAGTGAAAAAATTACTGCTGAAATGAATGTCGTGCTCACAAACCCTGTGAGTACCAAAACAATAAGAAAGGAGCTTTATAAGCAGGGTATTTCTGGCCAATCTGCAATTCAAAAACCATTCATCACTGATGCTAATGCCTGTAACAGAAAAGTGGTGTTTAAGTCATTTCTTTCGCTGAAATCGTAAGAGGGCAGGAAATGTAAACGGATATTCTATTTTAAAATTTCATTATTTAAAGAAAATCTTATTTTTAGGTATCGATCTAATGTGAAATTTTCCGCAGATTTCAAATCTGTTGAAATTTTTACTCTATCTTTAACAGTCGAGGAGATAGAAAAAAGAACTAAATAACTCCAGTTAAAAGTTTTTTTGTCGCCTGCTGGAAAATCATTCCTCCTCGCAAAATGAAAACGAAACGAAAATAATAAATTTAGAATCTGTGATCATCTATGCTGTTGCATTCAATAATAATTAAATTTTCATTAAATTCATTTTAAAATGTTCTTGATTGAAATTTAAAACTCACCGCGACCCAAAAATTGCAAAAAATTCGGACTACTTGTGTGCCATTACTGGAAATGCCACAGATTCGTCAGGACTTTGCGTGCAGAAAACAAACAGACAGACAAACACTTTTTTTTATAATATAGTATATATATATATATATATATATATATATATATATATATATATATATATATATATATATATATATATATATATATATATATATATATATATGTATGTGTGTGTGTGTGTGTGTAACATTAAAAAACGAATCGTGAGAAAATTGCTTAGGGCCCAGCTGACCGGCGTCTCTGAGGTACTTTTTCACGTGACTAAATTACTCAGTTTCTCAGCCCATTGCATCAGAAAGAATTAATTTATGCAAGCTCAGCTAAATGCATCTATCCCACTCAAAGATCTATCTATTTCCCATTCATATCATTGTATGGTGATAATTGCTGTCTGAGTATTGCTGATCAAGGAATAAATACTTTGTTCATACACAGTATTGTAACTTGCTGCGCCATATTTCTTCTAGCACTTGAATCTTGACTGCTGTCTAATAAACGCGCCTTTTCCATTGCTTTTTGTTCTGCTCTTCTTTTATGGGTAAATAAGTAGTGAGACATGTAAAAGTATCAGAAGTCGACAGGATTTAATGTTTCTATTGCTAGGAGACCCGACAGCACGGTGCTAATTTTAAGTTTTTAAAAGTAACTAAGCACGATGAAAGTGACCAAGAATGGCGGCAGTTTGACTTTTTCTGCCGTGGCGAAGACGAAATAGGAGTGCTCGTGTGAGTGCGTACCCAAATCAGATAGTTGACGGAGTTGAAATTTCACCTCGCTTCCGTGATGAACCGAATAGTGAAAGAAAAAGCAAGGGAGAAAAAAATGCTTCGTCTCCCTCGTTTCGGCAAGATTAACGGTATGAACTCATGCAAAGGTCGCTGGTGGAAGGAGAGTTATCAAGAGGACTGAGGGAGCAACGTGCAGAATTCGTTGGAAGAACGGAGGGATAGAGACCATAGAAGAATCATGAAACAAGTAAAGAAACAAAGGACAAGTCTTCGAAGCCAAGCGACGAAACTTCTCACCAAAGAAATAGACTTGGGAGATGTGCTGAAGCTGCGTGTTAGCAGAGAACAGCTAATCGGGAAACAACAATGTCTGATTGAATTAGACAACGAGTACCTTCTCCAGATGGACGACGATGATGAACAACTATCAAAAGACGAGGATTTGGCCGATGACTATCAAGAGAAGCTTATCGAGGTGATTAAAAAAATTGAGCTTCGTCTGATGGAAGAAGAAGCCGACGACAAGGAGAACCAAATTATCGAATCTTCAGACGAGTACCAGGAAAGATTAATTGGAGCCCTTCAAAGGATCGAAGATAGTCTGCAAGGGACTGAGAAGATCAATTCGAAAAAGGAAGGAGACAGTGCCATTTCATCAGTCAACGAAGGAAGGAGGAAACAAACTGTCCTATTATCAAAGATTGATTTATCTGTGTTCAACGGTGACATTAGTACGTGGAATTCCTTCATCCAGATTTTTGGAGCGAGCATTAACCGATGAGATGATATTTCTACTATCGAGAAGAATCATGAAGAATCAGAAGAATCACAGATGATGTCCAATCTGTTTTCTCTGTTGCGGGAGGAAACAGCAAGACTCGTGGTGGGTTTTGCTGTGACTGAGGAACATTATGCAGATGTCCTCACCACAATCAAACAACACTACGGAAATACAAATGGGACCGTAGGACTTACGGGGGAGAAAAAGTTTGGATATGCGTCCTTTACTACCCTCACATAACAAACGGGACATAAAAATTTTAATCACCGAAATTGCAATCCCGCTACTCAATCTCGCAAACGCCGGAGTTGATGTGGATAGCTGCAGTCCAATTCTGATGACCCACATAAATGCGTTAATCCCGTCGGACCTCCTATTCTTTTACGAGAGGCAAATGATCCCGGAAAACGAAGAAACCACTACAAGACTAAACCATTTCCAAGAACAATAAATGAAACATCGGGAATGTCAACAGCCCAACTCCACGCTGAACCTGAGGGCCTCGAAGTTCAAGCCCCGCAGCGGAACAACCCTACCTTGAAGACAACCAACCCCTGCCTCCCCACTAAATGCTGGATTACAGCAACCATTCAATACGAGACCACAACAGCACCGAGGCCCATCACCCGGACCAAGGAGCCCACCATATGCACCTCATTTACCTTGGAGACTCAGACCATGGGTACCTCGAGAACCTAGTCAAACCTAAGGAGGGCTACCGTTACCACGAGATAGACCCACAGCGGCCTGCTACAACTGTGGCCTGCATTGCCACTTTGCCCGAGACAGCAGAAAGTGATTTTGTGCAGGGCCCCCACTAGTAGGCACTGTACCGAAAACGGATTCCTAGTGATCAAGATGTGTTTTTCAGATACTGGGCGAGACCTGCTGGATCTCATTGACACTGGCAGCAACATTATAGTGCTGAGCGAGTGTTTTGTCAAATCTTGGAAATATAGAGAAATGGGGGTGATCACTTGCAGGTGGTGCGGCAAACCAGTGGACGAGTAGACTTAACCAGAATCATAGAGGTAAGAGCCAAAATAGGAGAAATTAAGGAAAACATCATTATGTATGTTATTGGCTCTGCTTTACCTTATTTGTTAATTTCCTTGCAACATGCGGCGCTATTACTAAATCTTGATATTAAAAATGGAAAATTTTATCAAAAGGGCAAGGATATCATGTATTGTAGTAAGAGAAGTAAACCGTAGTCAATGACTACATATCGTTTGAGAGGAATTAATTATCGAGAGCAGAAAATTAATAAAGAAAATAAAAATGATGTAAAATTAAGTAAAAGTTATAATGATGCTACCAATAGTGAGAATTATGGTGTAAATGATGTGATAAAAACGAGATTTTTTTAAGAAGAATTATTGTAAACATTGTGATGAAAATATTAAGTGTATTGATAATGTTTATGTGTCAGAGGGAAGTGCTGGAGATGTTGACGTTCTACAACAATTACGGCAAGTGGGGTCTACACCCCTCTTAACTGAAAATTTTAAAAGTCATTTCGCTATGCAGGAAAATTTACCTCAGTTTGCAGAAATGGAGCAAAACACAGAACTGTTATCTCTGATACTATCCTTCCGACACATATTTCCAAAAACAAATTTGATATTGAACAAATTACACTCATGTCCATAAATTAAGGATAATGCCAGCTCCGGCAAATAAAGATTCAGAAACAAAACAAACGTGACTTATTCATGCGGCCCATTTATTAAACAAAAGATAAAGAACAAAAAAGATGACGTATGTATGATACCATTCATAAAAACTACAATTTTTGCCTCACTGGAGCAATTACAAAAAATATCGAACTTACAAAAACTTGACATGACATGGTTGGTATGATGGTTAATACATTGTATGTATCCCCGACGATGAAATACAGTCCGTATAACGCTTAGACATGCTGAGGATTAAATTATGGAGCTAATCTTGTGGGATATCACTCCACTCAGCAAGCAATGCTCTCCGAAGTTCCGGTACACACGTAAGAGGTGGTTGACGGGCTGCAACTCGTCGGCCAAGCATGTCACACACATGCTCTATCGGATTCAAGTCAGATGAGAATGCTGGCCATTCCATAGGGGGGTGATATACTCAGATTCAAGGCATTCGTTTACAATGTTTGCACTGTGAAGACGGGCGTTGTCATCCATAAACACAAATTCTGCGCCCATGGCACCCCTAAACATACGTACATGTTGTTCCAGAACGATGTCGCGATAAATTTCCGAATCTCATGGTTCCGATTTGAACTCGTAGATCTGTTCTGGAGCCCAGTATAATTCTGAACCAAACGAGCAAACCTGCTTGGTGTCGTTCAATGATGTTGTCTTGGTAGTAGCGGGTACCTGGCGTTCTCCATATGAACGTCCGCCGTGAATCAGACTACAAGCTATGCCTGGATTCGTCGGAAAACGTCACATAAGCCCACTGTGACAATGTCCACATTGCATGTTCTCTACTCCAGGTAACCGATGGTGACAGTGAGTTGCCGTGAGCGTAACACATCTGACAAGCCTGCGAGCACATAGACCAATATGTCCCAAACATCTGTAAACAGTTTGCCTTGAAACTTTCGTATCCGTAGCTGAAGATAGCTGACGATAAAGGTCGGATGCTGTGCTCCGTCTGCTTCTTTTTGCAGTTACTGCCAAATACCGGTTGTCATTCGGCGTTGTAACTCGTGTTCGATCTGTAATGTAAAGTCTACTGACATTTCCATCATTTTGTAATCGTTACCAAAGCATAGAGATGACACTTTGGGCGATTCCAAGTTCCACTGAAACTTCCGTCTGAGTACGCTCACATTCCAGGCGGCCGATAATTCTACCACGTAATAAATCATCAACATGCGTCCTCAGTGCCTTAACTATTCGGTTGTAGCACTGAGCGGCTTACAGAACGCTTGTGAACAATTTTACTTCTTTGCTACCATTCCTTATATACACCTATCTTACACTCTCGTCATTGTAACGTACTCTCGGCGTCATTTGATGGCTTCCTGCATTTTGGATATTATTCTTGAAGATGTGTGCGATAATTCTACAGGTGAAATTTTTACTTTAGAGTTCGATTTCCATGTGATTCTGAATTATCCTTAATTTATGGACATGAGTGTAGAATGGAACCAGCTAAGGTGGTGTTAACTTCAGAAATGCCTGTGTCGTTGAGACCCTACAGGACCTCCTAAATACATACTATTGAGATCAAAAAACAAATTGATGAAGGTTAAAACATGATATTATCAAACCATCTTGCAGTCCATATAGCAATCTAGTGACCTTAGCGCAGTAAAGAGATGAAGGGAAAACAAAGCTATGTATAGATTACAGGAAAATCTATATAAATAAGAATGGAGTGTTTGTTTGTACATTCAATATTTTCGACCCATTTCAAGTTTTCTATCCGTTTTGGACCCTTCTGATGCCGAATCCGCCTTTTTATCGTTTGGTGTCTGTCTGTCTGTCCGTCTGTCTGTCTGTCTGTATGTTGTGCCCTATACACGTCCACGCGGTTTAAGATATTTTCATGAAAATTTGCATACAGTGAGTACTTATATTGATTTAGTGAGTGGCATTGGTTGCGAAAGTCTGTCTGTCCGTCTTTCTGTTCTATAATCGATTTTGTGTTTGTGTGTTTGTATAGACATCACATAAATTGTATTCCAGATATTTGATTGCATTGTATTTTATTTTATACATTATCTAATAGTTTAGTGAATGCAATATTAAACATTTCTTTATTGTTATATTTAGCTGAGTTTCATGCTAAAACCCCTGAGTAAGTATACTCAAATCAACCATAATTTGGTAGTTTTGGAAAAATTGGAATGTCTATTGAATATTACGATTACTTCGATTGCTTTACCAGTACTGCTGAAAAAGTAATTATTCTTCAAAAAGTTTTTTTTTTTTTTTATGGAATTTTTTCTCTGATACTTCATTTATTTTGAGTCTTATTTTTATTATTTGCGCAATGAAAACGATTTCCGAATATTTGGGACAGACGATATTTTTCAATGAAACGAAAATGAACAAGATCGCGCGAGCAGTGATATATTTTCTGGTTCTTTCGCTCTGAATTAATTTCACAATTCTAAATTTTATACACTTTTAGTTGTAAGTTGTGGCAACTGTGCGAGATCAAGAGATAAAATTGAATCACAAATTAATATCTTTAGAACAATTTTTTGCGACATCTTTTATTTTGGTTTACTTCGCTGTTTCCTGTTTTAAATATTTATTATTTTAATGAATGTGTTTTCCTTCTCATCACACGCAACAGCACCACAAAGTATTAGACTTAAAAATATTAGGTAAGTCAGTATAAATTTTTAGTAAATTTTAAGTGTAGTTATGCCATTATTGAAAGACTAATGCTGTTATTTAAAGAATAATGCCGTTATTTAAAGAATAATGCCGTTATTTAAAGAATAATGCCGTTATTTAAAGAATAATGCCTTTATTGAAAGAATAATAATGTTTATTAATCCAAACTGTAACTTTTTCCAACATCAAAAAATTCGTTGTAATAGTGACAGGAGAAGATTGCAAAATTTCACAATGTCGCATACCGGAGGCAAGAGTGCCACAAGTAAAAAAATATTGTTTTGTTGACTATGAGTGCGAGAGAACTCGCCGTGAATCGTAATTTTAATTAATTGAGTTGAACTTGAAAAGAACTTAAGAAAGGGAATTCCAAATCTTCCTATAAATCGTCTTTTATAGTAGTAACCTTAGTATCACCTTTCGTCATTTTGTAGCTTTGTCATACAGCAATTGTGCGATGTATGTGAAATGTATTACATGAATGGATATGCATGTGTAGGATTTGTGTCCAAAGTAAGTTGTAGAAAATATAAAGATGGCGAAAGATGTGAAAATAAATTTTTATTCTACAAAAAACGTAAGTCATTATATATTTTGATTATCTCTTCAATCTAGAGTAAACCAATTCAAACCGAGTAAGGTCGGGTATTTTGCTAGTTAATGATATTTGTAAAACAAATAAAGAGCCGATCCCGAGGATTGACGGTGTCTTAAATCAATTGAGTCAAGCTAGAATCTTCTCCACATTAGACATAGCCTCTGCATATTGGAATATTACATTGAAAGAAAAGAGTAAAGAAAAATTGGCATTTATTTGTAACTTCGGACTAAACGCATTTCAAGTTCTCCCATCTATATAAATAAGAATGGAGTGTTTGTTTGTACATTCAATATTTTCGACGCATTTCAAGGTTTCTATCCGTTTTGGACCCTTCTGATAAAGAATCCGCCTTTTTCTCGTTTGGTGTCTGTCTGTCTGTCTGTCTGTCTGTCTGTCTGTCTGTCTGTCTGTCTGTATGTTGTGCCCTATACACGTCCACGCGGTTTAAGATATTTTCATGGAAATTTGCATACAGAGAGTACTTATCTTGATTTAGTGAGTGGAATTGGTTGCGAAAGTCTGTCTATCCGTCTTTCTGTTCTATGCTCGATTTTGTGTTTGTGTGTTTGTGTAGGCATCACATGAATTGTATTCCAGATATTTGATTGCATTGTATTTTATTTTATACATTATCTATTAGTTTAGTGAATGCAATATTAAACATTTCTTTATTGTTATATTTAAACGAGTTTCATGCTAAAACACCTGAGTAAGTATACTTAAATCAACCATAATTTCGTAGTTTTGGAAAAATTGGAATGTCTATTGAATATTACGATTAATTCGATTGCTTTACCAGTACTGCTGAAAAAGTAATTATTCTTCAAAAATTTTTTTTTTTTATGGAATTTCATTTCTGATACGTCATTTATTTCGAGTCTTATTTTTATTCTTTGCGCAATGAAAACGATTTCCGAAAATTTGGGACAGACGATATTTTTCAATGAAACGAGAATGAACACGATCGCGCGAGCAGTGATATTTTTTCTGGTTCTTTCGCTCTGAATTAATTTCACATTTCTAAATTTTGTACACTTTTAGTTGTAAGTTGTGGCAACTGTGCGAGATCAAGAGATAAAATTGAATCACAAATTAATTTCTTTGGAACAATTTTTTACGACATCTTTTATTTTGTTTTACTTTGCTGTTTCCTGTTTTAAATATTTATTCTTTTAATAAATGTGTTTTCCTTCTCATCACACCCAACAGCACCACAAAGTATTAGACTTGAAAATGTTAGGTAAGTCAGTATAAATTTTCAGTAAATTTTAAGTGTAGTTATGCCGTTATTTAAAGAATAATGCCGTTATTTAAAGAATAATGCCGTTATTTAAAGAATAATGCCGTTATTTAAAGAATAATGTCGTTATTGAAATAATAATAATGTTTAAAAATCCAAACTAGAGCTTTTTCCAACATTAAAAAATTCGTTGTAGTAATGACAGGAGAAGATTGCAAAATTTCACAATGTCGCATACCGGAGGCAAGAGTGCCACAGGTAAAAAAATATTGTTTTGTTGACTATGAGTGCGAGAGCACTCGCCGTAAATCGTAATTTTAATTAATTGAGTTGCACATGAAAACAACTTAAGAAAGGGAATTCCAAATCTTCCTATAAATCGTCTTTTATAGTAGTAACCTTAGTATCACCTTTCGTCTTTTTGAGCTTTGTCATACAGCAATTGTGCGATGTATGTGAAATGTATTACATGAATGGATATGCATGTGTTGGATTTGTGTCCAAAGTAAGTTGTAGAAAATATAAAGATGGCGAAAGGTGTTAAAATAAATTTTTACTCTACAAAAAACGTAAGTCATTATATATTTTGATTATCTCTTCAATCTAGAGTAAACCAATTCAAACCGAGTAAGGTCGGATATTTTGCTAGTTTGGCTATAAAAATAGTCCGGCTATTTTTCAGAGGATCATTACACAAATTTTAAATAAGTATCAGATTAATATTGCTTTGAATTACTTTGATGATTTGGTAATATTATCAAACAACTTAAAAGAACATTTGCGAACTATTTTCCAAACTTGCGAGAGAGAAAACATTAAGTAAAAATTTACGGAATGCCAACTAGCACAAACGAAAATTTCTTTTTTGTGATATGAAATTGCGGAAGGGATTTTTTCACCAAATGATGCTAATATTGAAACTATCAAAAAACTAGTTCCTCCAGGCAATGTGAATAAATTGTAAATATTTTTAGGGAGCGTGAATGTGTGTACAGTAAATTCATTAAAAACTATGCGAAACTAAGGAAACCCTAAAATAATTTGTTAGAAAAAGATACAAAATGAAACTGGACTGATGAACGTCAAGAAGCATACGAGACTCTTAAAAACTGTTTAATTTCTAAACCTATTTTGTCAATATATAGTCCTAATTATCCTTGTAGTTTATTTGTGGATGCCTCTGGAGATGGCATAGGAAGTATTCTGAAGCAGTTGCATCCCTATGGAAATTTACACCCTGTAGCGTATTATACGTTCTTAAAACCATATGAAAAAAATTATAGTGTCTCAGAATTAGAATGTCTAGCCATTGTTGATTCAGTAGAAAAATTCCTATCTCCATGGGATTACGTTTACTATATACACTGATCATGCTGCTCTTGTCTGGTTAAAATCCATAAAACATGTCCAGGGAGATTATTTAGATGGTTCCTCAAATTGTCCATGTATGATTGTATCATTAAATATAAAAAAAAGGATCTACCAACCATGAAGCAAATTTTTTAAGTAGACAACAAATTTCTCATTTTGTAGACACAATGTAATTTATTAAATGTAGAAGAAATTATAGAGCACCAACAATCCGATAAAGTTTCTAATCCAAAATTTAAGAAAATAAGCAACGTATGTGCAGTTTAGAAAAAAGTTGTCATTCCTTTCTCCTTAAGATTAAAATTAATGGAAAATGCTCATGTTCAATTTGGACACCCCGGAGTTCAAAAAATGTTACAATTTTTATCCCCTATATTTTATTGGGAATCCATAATCATTGATGTGTCTAGTTATGTAAAGTATTGTGAAGTGTGTCAATTGAATAAGAAATGTCACCAAAAAAGATAAGGTCTACTACAAGCACTCCCACCTGCAAAACAGCCTTTTGAATTAATGTCTCTGGATACCATAGGAGGTTTAGGCTATTATCATTCAACAAAAAAATATTTACATTGTGTAACTGACCATAGTACTAGGTAAGTGTGGACTTTTGCTAGTACTAATGCTACCACCGATACCTATATTAATTGTTTGAAACAAATTTTCCAAACTACCAAAGAAAAAAAAGAAAATTTTAAGTGACAGAAATGCAGTTTTCACTTCCACTAAATTTAAACATTTCTTTAAGAATAATGGTGTGACTCTACTTCTAACTTCTTCACATAGACCTCAATGTAACGGAAAGCAAAAACGCGGAGGAGCCACGATAATACAAAGGATAAGAAGTAAAATTAATAATGAACATTCAAACACTCCTTGGCCAAAATTATTAGAACAAGCAACCGCAGAATATAATAATACACCACATCAAGTAACTTCATTTCCTCCCAGTTATTTACTGTATGGTATCTAAACGTATAAATTTCTTCTACCCAATTTAGAAATGTATCCTCCTTTAGAACAAGCTAGGGAGATTGCATATGAGAAAATACTGAAGGACCATGAAAAAAATAAAATCCAATATAACAAAAAAAATTTTGATTCTCCATTTAAAGAAGGGGACATAGTAATAATTAAACATTTTATTTATCCAAATACCAGAAAATTAACTTCACATTTTGACGGACCCTATATAATAATTACCAAATGTGACATTTGAAATTGATAAGCCTAACTAGTTGACTAAAAGTAAAACTGATATCATACATTCTACAAGATTAAGATTTTTGAATACAGATGATAATTTCAATTGGTTCAGAGATCTACAAACATACCTGTCAAAAATAAATTATTAAATATTTATATAAAATTGTGGAATCATTACTTGGAACTTTGGCAACATGAAGTCTGTAATGAATTTTAAACTTGTTTGTGTTTTGATATTATTTTTGCTTGTATGAAATAGGATATTAAAGGAGAGTTGTTTTACTCTTTCGCATATAGATTTCATATTTTTCTATTAACAGCTTAAACATACAATTATTATCACGAGAAAATATTACTCTGATAAATTAATCGGAATTAAGTAAATATACACTCTATAACACCAAAATCGACGCACCGAGAAGGAGTTGTCCGATGGAGAAAAAAATTGGTGGATAGGAAAATTATTTACAGAATAGAAATTGATTAAAATTTCAGAACAATTGAATTATTTATTTTAGAGTTGCAGTAACGAGCTCAATAAGATGTTGACCCGCCTCTAGTCTGGATGCAAGCTGCCACACGGCGTGGCATGGACTGATAAAGCTCCCGGATGGTCTCCTGCGGTATTTCTTGCCAAATTTGCTCCAATTGTCGGACTACGTCATCAACATTCCCTACCGGATGCAGTCGCCTTCTCATCATATCCCAGACATGCTCGATGGGAGAGAGATCTGGTGATCTGGCTTTCCAAGGAAGTGTTTGACATGCTTGAAGACAGTTCATAGCAACACGTATCGTATGTGGTCTGGCATTGTCTTGCTGAAAAATAGTCCAGGGTACTGCGAAAGGAACGGTAGCAAAACAGGTCTCAGAATGTCGTCAACGTACCGCTGTGTAGTACCTCTAATGACGACGAAAGGGGTCCGGCTATCAAGAGAAATGGCACCCCAGACCATAATTTCTTGTTGAGGGCCCGTGTGGCGTGCAATAGTGAAAGCAGGATCGGCACGCTGCCCTGGGCGTCTCGAGACGCGTCTTTGATGATCGTCAAGACACAGTTGGAAGCGGGTTTCGTCGCTAAAGACTATACATCCCCAGTCAGCATCATTCCAGCCTGATCGAGCCAAGCACCACTGTAATCTGGCTCGACAATGTGCAGGCGTGAGTGGCAGGTGGCGGTCGGTACGAGCGTAGATTTCGCTCTCGCAGCCGTCTGTGAATGGTCATGGTGGACACTTGTGTGTGGGTCGCACGACTGATGGTTGATAGCGATGAATCAGGAGCTGTGACAGCTGATCTAACAATCACTCTGTCCTCACGGTCTGTTGTGGCCCTACGTCGACCGCTACCATTATGACGCTGAAAT
Source organism: Metellina segmentata (assembly GCA_947359465.1). Classification (NCBI taxonomy): domain Eukaryota; kingdom Metazoa; phylum Arthropoda; class Arachnida; order Araneae; family Tetragnathidae; genus Metellina; species Metellina segmentata. The sequence continues at coordinate 22,345,724 of OX375872.1, forward strand.
CTGCCATTGTCCACCCACTCTTGCCAGCATCTTCTAATTGCCGCATCACTTCGACTAACATGACGAGCAATTCTTCGATTTGCCCAACCTGCTTCTTTCAATCCTATGATACGACTTCTTTCAAACTCTGAAAGTTGCTCGTAATGAGCTCGAATCCTGCGGCGAGGCATTTTTTCAGTCGTTGAAAGGTATCCTAAATCGCAATGCAGCAGAAATTTTTAACAACAGTTCCAAGAACAACTCCTTTATTACATCTGCTGGATGCGCAGTTCCGATGCGCTGGAGATCGTATTATTCATTCATTGGACACCAAATTTTAATCATTTGCATATTTGGTCAACACATTTTTGCATACGAAATTTCAAAGCAATCGGATGATTCCTTCTTGGTGCGTCGATTTTTTTGCTATAGAGTGTATATTCATCCGGATTGATGCACCAAGAGAAAATTAATGAGATTTCATTAAAAAAGTTTTGTATTTTGTGTTTTTTATCTCGCAAGTATCCTGAGATGGAGCAATAGAAATAAATGCGTAATCACGCAGAAGAATAAATTTGTTCAATTGTATTTATATTTGGGCATTTCCACGCTTAAGTTAACCAGAAGACCTAAAAAGTAAAATGTGTAAAATAATAAGTGTTATGCATCAAAATAAAGGTAATTTGTCTGGCTATTAGAATCAATCAACGAATAGTAATTTTATACATCTGTATAAATGCAGAAGTCATTTAAATTTGGATAAAAAATATTTACTATAGCACTTAGTTTAGGCATATCATATTTATTACCATATTTCTGACTGAGGAACATATAATGTCTGAATCTTTTAAATCTCCAGTAATAATATGATACTATACTATAAAAAACTGATAAAAATGAGAATTATTTATTTTTCATTTTTGAGAAGGAGAAAACTTTACATATCCTGCATATAACCGTTACAAATTTTTGTGGAAAAGTTTTCTGACAACATTAGTTACAAGTATAGACGTTCGACATTATTGAAGTAAAGCAATCCCAACAGGCGTAATATTGTATGATAAAAATATTTTTTTGATAAGTAAATATTTTTTTAATGTGTAACACACAGACGTATCATTTATATGCAATGGACGTATCACTACCATGTAGCGAACACATTATTTGTATAACATGGACAGTGGTTCTACAAATTTGTTAGGAAAAAGTTACTATTTTGATTTAAGAATAAAAAATTATTAATGTATCCATTAGTATTAAAATTTCAAGTGGAAAATATTTTTTTAAATCGGGAAAAAGACGATTTGTGGCTTCCTTTACATATATGTACTTATATTTGGGTTGACATGTTGTCATTTTTATTATTTGGTGAAAAATATAGATCACCTCAGTCACATTAGAAAAAGCAATAAAAAAAGTTAAAATGGCCCTGCCAAGAAGTCCTTCAAATAAGGCTCACGTTGTTTCCCAACTTGCTAAGGAAATTGGCTGTATTATGAAAATAATTCTTCCTAAAAAAAGTACTTTCTAGAGAATCAGAAGAGGCAGAGATTTCATTTTATCAAGAAGATGATATTCTTCCAGGACGAAAAGATGTTGAAGCAGTTTGAAAAAAAATGGTAAAAAAACAAACAAACAAAAGCGACATATGTATTTCACACTGAAACTCACGAGCTTTTCAAAACAAAATATCCTGAATTAAAGATTGAGTTGTCAAAGTTTTTAAGTTTAAAACCAGAGCATTTATTGTTATCTTCTCAGACTACTCATAATGTATGTGTCTGTGCATGCCATAGCAACATCCAATTCTTATTGGATGCTTTAGTGAATCACAATTTTCCAAAACGAACTACGGAACTTATTCAAGAAATCTGTTGTACATATTCAGGAGAATGCATGTTAAACATTTGCGTCAGATGTAAAAGTCTTTAAAATTTTGGAAGTCACACAAACCAAATTTCAGAAGAAGAAAAAAGCAAAGAAGTAATTATCAATGGAATTCAGTTGATAGTGGAGTTATAAAAACTAAAGAAAGTGACACTATAGGAAATGTTCTTGAAACCATTAAGGAAAAGCTTAAAGATTTTTTAAAGCATTGTTTTATTAAGAAAGAACAGTTTGAATTCTTTACAAAAGCAAAAGAAAATGTATCAAAATATTCTACATAATTCTGCAAGTTGGTTTTAGTGTAAATTTTTCAATAAAGTTTCAAGATGAAGTTCATTCAGCTCATTGGAATAAAGACAAGCAAGTCACTATTTACACTGCAGTTGCTTGGTTATCATGCACAGCTGTTGGATCATATGCCTTCATATCTAACTACATGAAACATGATAAATGTGCAGTCCACTCTTTCCATGAAGCAATAATTAAAGACTTGAAGACTAAACTTTCAAAGTTAAAGGAAGTTAATATAGTTTCAGATGGTGCTTCTTAACATTTCATACAGAAGTTAATTAGCTCATTATTACATATGGCGAAGAAGATTTTGCAGTTAAACTCAACTGGCATTTCTTCGCCACATCCCATGGCAAAGGCGCACCTCATGGTGTAGGTGGCTAAGTGAAATTTCAAATGTGGCAAAAAAATAAATCAAGACAGTTAACAATTCTGAATGCAGAAAGTTTTTCTACTGTGCTCAGAGAAAACATTCAGAAAACAAATATAATCTTTGTATGTAAAGAAACAATTGAAAGCAACATTACAACTTAAACGAGCGATTTAAAGGCATACGAACAATTCCAGACTCACTCAATGTACAGCGTAATAGAAATTCTAAAAATATTGTATATTTTTCAGAAAATATGGAACTCCTTTTCACTTTAGATCAAAAACATTTTTCTGAAAAAGTTAACAAAAATGCAGCTGACCAATATAAGTCTGTATCCAGTAACGAAAGTATAACTTTCGTCTCATTGGTCATTATAAAACTGACTACAGAAAAGGGGAACAAAAAAGACTTTGTTGGACAAGTGATTTCAGTCCATAGTCCAATCAGTGTAAAGTTTTTAAAACAAGGACTAAGGCAAAAAAAATTTTGTCCGGGAAATGATGACATTTCTGTGAATATAGAAGATGTTGTGGACATAAATGATGAATCTCAATAGATAATTGATTTGGATTGACATTTGATATGTTATTTAATATGTACAATTTTTTTAAACTTAAAAATGTTTTATAATTGTGTAATACAACTAAATTTTGAAAATTTCATTAAATTAAGATTTTTTTCCTTCCATTTATTATGGTAATGTTTAATTATTATTAGATTTCTTTTATTTGTGGTAAAAAAAATTTAAAACATACTTTGTACAGTAAATAATCATAAAACAGTGTATGTATTGTTTCAAAAGACGATACGTCCGTTACACTACATGATACCTCCGTTACAATTTGAAATCTTTATTAAAAATTCAAATTGTCCACAAATTAGATAATCTATGTATTTTTAATATCTTTGAATCTTCTTCATTCATAAAAATAAATAAATAAATAAATAAATATATATATATATATTATTTTCCTTTGTAAACATTAGACGATATGTCCTTTGTGTTCAGTGACACAATTTTTTTTTCTAAAGGGATACGTCTGTTACACCTCCAAAGTAAGAGTTAACTCTCTTTCTGTTTTTAAAGTAAAAATATTTATTAGTGATGATTTTAGAGATAGTTATCCTCTAAATAAATACCAAAAAAAAATTCACATATTTGAATTACGTAATTGTGAGAATTGCTTTTATCGTCCAATAATACGTCCATTACATATGGAATTGCCCATTTGTAAGTTGAAAAGTGAATTAAGAATATAAGTATGAGTGGATTTGTTTATATGTACTTGATACTTGCGGGAAGTGAAATGTAAATTATAAATAAATAGACACAGAGAATAGTACAGAATATTAATGGTAACTATGTAGAAATAATTGAAAGGAATTTGTGAAATTTCATTTTGTTTATTATGAGGAAATATAGCTAAAAAGGACTTAGATAATTTTTGGATGCATCCTAAATCCTGGATTATAGTAGTGCTACTTATGACTTACATAGAATTAAATTACAGTGAGTTTTTCTTTAAACTTGTTTGCGACAGTAGTTAAATAAAGAGATTAGGGTAAGCCCCTGGTTCCCTAATATTCTGAAGTTCGTGCTGGTTACACAAGTTAATGTATTATAGTTCGAAGCATTTTATTTATTATTGTTTTTCTTTATACAATTGTTATAATATGCAGTTTATAGTATTATTGGTTTTTATCATTTCATTTTCATTAAGCCAGTGAAACATTTTTATTTTTTTAAATTGGAAATATAAATGAGAATTTTCAGAACACAGTTCTCTGGATGCTGTGGTTGTATTATTTAGTAAAATATTTGATTTGATATATATATGATTGTGAATTAGTATGGTATGAATGAGCGCTCATTGATTATTCTATTATGATTACCACTTATTGTGTTTAATTTGATTTTAATGGATCCTATATTCTAATTGTTTATTGCGTTTATACTCTTTAATTATTTTATATATCAATTACGTTAATGTTATTAATGTTAAAAGTGTTTTTATTTTTATATTTTGTATGTTAATAGATGGATAAAACGAGTAGAGAGAAAGAAATTTTTGGTTATAGGGCTACTAGTTTACTCCAAATTTTAGGGTTTCTTTAACAGCTTACTCCTAGATGTCCTACACCCTATGGACGCATAGGATGTTGTACTCTTGAGAGGGTAGATTTAACATTAAAAACAAATCGTGAGATATTTGCTTCGGGCCTGGCTGGCAGGCGTCTCTGATGAACTTTTCACGTGACTAAATTACGCAGTTTCTCAGCCCATTGCATCAGAAAGAATTAATTTATGCAAGCTAAGTAAATTGCATCTTCCCTCGCAAAGACCCATCTATTTCCCATCAAATGTTCGAGAGATGATACCATATACGGCAACGGAATCTGCTTTGTACCGTGAGAATAGCTGTCTGAAATTGCTGATCAAAGAATAATTAATTTGTTAATACGCAGTTTTGTAACTTGCTGCGCCATCTTTCTTGTAGCTCTTTAATCTTGACTGTTGTCTAATAAAAACGCCTTTTTCATTGCTCTTTGTCCTGCTCGTCTTTTATGGGTAACTAAGTAGAGAGACATGTAAAAGTCTCACACACACACACACATATATATATATATATATATATATATATATATATATATATATATATATATATATATATATATATATATATATATATATATATATATATATATATATATATATATATATATATATATATATATATATATATATATATATATATATATATATATATACCAGACTAACTTAATAGGGAACATGTGTTATAGCGCACAGCTTATATAGTCATTTTATTTTACTGGTTATCGGTTATATGGTCGTTTTTTTTTATCTTTTCAATGAGGTTATCGTTTTTTTAAATAGTAATTGTTGTAACATTTTATGAGGAGGGAAGCAACACAGGTAATGACCAGAAGAAAAAAAAGTCTTTGAGACCCCGGAGAGGACATGAATTTATGCCTTTGCTTCCCCCCCCCCTTCCCCATATTTTTGATTTGCGTTGAATCATCGTCGGTGTTACCCAATCCCCTCAATTCGCGTCCTCTCCAAGCACAACAGGTGGACATCTGTCTGTTTATTGGTTGAAATTATCTTTCCCTGTTTGAAAAGTACGTTGAAATTGAATCGAAAAGAGAAAAGGAAAATTTTGTTTCATTTGGATCATATGTGACGAATAAGAACGTTCATTTATTTAAAAATGTTTATTTGATTTTTTAGTCTTCTGACAAATTGTTCATCTGCGCAAAATAAAAACGGAAATGAAAAAAAAAAATTAGAATCTGCAATCTTTTATGCTTTTGCCATTCCAAAAAAAATATTATTAAATTCATTGTAAAATGTTTTAGATTATATTTTAAAATTCGCCGCAACCCAAAAATTGTAAAAAATTCCGACAACTTGTGTGCCAAATCCCATTACTGAAATTACTGTAGATTTGTCAGGACTGTGATAAAAATGGGAAAAGTTGCATTTATCATTCCCTAAAGTTGCGTTTATGGGAATAAAGTTGCATTTATTTTTGATACACTAAAATCTAAAATAAATTATTCGTAAAAAATGAAAAAATCAGAATTTATTGACAATTTTAGTGGTATTTGAAAGTATTATTATTCATAATTAAATTTATAAGAACTTTGAAGTTGATGAATGGCTGAACCTTGACCAGTAATCTCTTTAACATCGAAAAACTGAGCTCAGCAGAGACAGATGTTGCCTAACGTTGTTGCAGCAGCAAATACCGACTTAGGGGAAATCATTCCGGAAAAGTGAAGTCCATCGATCTGATATCTTCATTCGCCGTCTAGATGTTGTACTCTTTAATACGATTTTTCTATGAGACTAATCAAACATTCGTAGCTGCTTTTGATTTTCAGCAAACGTTTTGGCACCTGTGGGTGAACGAAGTTTTGCATTCCAATAATCTGTACTGTCTGTATATATATATATATATATATATATATATATATACAGACAGTACAGATTATTGGAATGCAAAACTTAGTATTTCGAAATTTTCGAAAAAACATCGAAATTTTAAGAAGTTGCATCTGGATGCATTTATGGAAAAAGTTGCATTTATGTTGCGGTTATAACTCGCTTACAATACACCCCATGTAGGAGGAATTTTGGTTTTAGCATGTAGGTATTTTGGTATGTAGTGCCATTGCTTACGATACACGGTCACCCTTAATATTGATTCATGGCACAATGACAGCCCAGCGGTACGTCCATGACATCCTTCAGCCACGTGTGATGCCTCTCATGACAGGGCTCCCAGGAACCATTTTTCAACAAGACAATGCTCGGCCACACAAAGCAAGGATGTTACAAGACTGCCTCCGCCACATTACCACCTTTCCCTGGCCTGTTCGATCCCCAGATTTGTCACCAATCGAGCAAATCTGGGATCATTTGGGAATACAAGTTGGACACCCTACGAGTTTGGTCGAGCTAGAGGCGCGTTTACAGCAACTGCGTAACGAGATGTCTCAGGACATCATACGGAACTTGTATGCCTCAATGCCCACTCGTATCGCATCGTGCATTCGCGCTAGAGGGGGTCCAACAAAGTACTAAAACTTCCGTTCATTTGTACTTTTTCTGCAATAAATGATTATTTTTCTTTGATTTTCTAATCACTTACCGTGGTTCAAAATTACGAGGTTTTGTCCTCGAATCTTTCCCTTAAGGGATTGATCCCGGACCGTCGTCAATAGCCCGTTGTGTTGCTCTAATACGAAGTTAACTAAAATTACCCTTACCCTCTATATATCACTTACTTATACAAAAGTAGTACTTACATGTGTAAAATTTCGTTTCATTTTGACGACTTTTTCGACTGGTGCGCAAATGTTTATGTGGCAATGAGTGTATATATAAAAAGTTCAAGATCATGAGTGACTATGCTCCTCGATGTAGGCGGCACTTGTTGATCCAAACAAGGCTGCACCACGTTGAACGAGCTCCTGACATCTTCCTAACACCCACCCCATTCTTCCCCTAACCTGAAAGCACCATCTGTCATGCCACTTATCCATCAATACTGGAGACGAAGGCCCCTACGGGGCTCCGAGATATTCAACTACTTGACTTGATGAGTGACTGTTCAATCAAATTCCGGAATGGAATTTTTTCCAACGGATGTATCCATAGAACAGTTGAATGCAAGCAACTATTCAACGGGGCACAAAGAGGCCAAAATAATTTTGTGGACCGTGGACTGGTCATTCATTGATAACTCGAAACCAGCTCTAGAGAAGGAATGCTCGCGAAAGGAAATTCAAGAATTCAACCTGAGGAAACGGCGAGACTATTCTATAATCTATCTTCTCATCTCACAGAAATTTCGATATCTAATTGACGACACAGACGATGCCACTAAAGCATGGAGGATCCTCAAAGAAAATTGCACACCAACCTCCCGAGTTATAACGATACAGTTACTGGATGAACTTCATAATCCCCGATACCTGGAAAATTAAGATATTGGGATCTTCGCATTCAGAGTCAGATCGACCATCACAAAACTAAAGGATGCCGGTGAAAATGTCAGTGACTTGCAACAGTCTTATTTACTTATTAGATACTTACTTGAGAAATTTCAAAATGTGGTTTAGAATATTTATAGATGGACCGATAACAAATTTAAATTTGAAAATGTTTTAACTGAATTAATTGTTAAACAGAATAGTCTTAAATTATTAAAATCAGATTCTTTGAATTCGAATGATACTAATATATTTGCTATTAAATCTAAAAATCACAAAGATTCGAATTTTAAATTTAATGGTAAAGATGTTAAAACAAAAATAAAGAATTAAATCGGTCCATGCTATAAATGCAGTAAAATTAGCCATCGCGCTTTTGAATGCAAATCTAAGTTTCGAAAATCTAAAGTTAATTTTTGTGATGTATCTGTGAAAGTAAAAAACGTAGAAGTGATCTGTAATACTTTAAACGAAAGTTCACATTATTTATTTGATACGGCAGCATCAATCCATTTTTTTTTTGGAATAATCTGGACTTATTTATAGTATTTTAACCAATTAAAAATAAAATCATGATGCTAGCTATTGGTGATATTGAAATCCCGGTAGAAGATATAGGAACTGTAATGTTTTACTTTAAGCATAATAAACAAAAAACAGTCCGTATAGTTGTAAAAGATGTGAAGTTCTCTTCAAAATTACGGCGAAATTTAATTTCTAGACCACTTTTGGGAAAAAAATTGTTAACTTTTGTAGTTAAAAATGGTGGAATAACTATTCATGACAAATCTGGTAAAAGTTTATTTTATGCTCAACGTATAAACGGGCTATATTTTTGTAAACCACGTTTTTATAAAAGAACTGAACGCAAGAATTCTAGTAAAGTTTATAATGTAAACTCGAAGGATTTAACCACTACATCCATGAGCGAAAGATCTGGAAGTTTGGGTGATCTACACTCATGTCCAAAAATTAAGTATAATGCCAGCTCCGGTAAATAAAGATTCAGAAACAAAACAAACGGGACTTATTCATGAGGTCCATTTATTAAACAAACGATAAAGAACAAAAAAGATGGTGTATGTATGATTCCATTTATAAAAACTACGATTTTTGCCTCACTGGAGCAATTACAAAAAATATTGAACTTACAAAAACTTGACATGACATGTGGTTGGTATGATGGTTAATTCATTGTATGTCTCTCAGACGATGAAATACAGTCCGTTCAACGCCTAGTCATACTGAGGATAATTATCGATCTGATTTTGGGGAAGATCACTCCACTCAGCAAGCAATTCTCTTCGAAGTTCCGGTACACATATAGGAGGTGGTTGACGGGCTGCAACTCGTCGGTCAAGCATGTCCCACACATGCTCTATCGGATTCAAGTCATATGAGAATGCTGGCCTTTCCATACGGCTGATATCCTTAGATTCAAGGCATTCGTTTACAATGTTTGCACGGTGAAGACGGGCGTTGTCATCCATAAACACAAATTCTGCGCCCATGGCACCCTTAAACAAACGTACATGTTGTTCTAGAATGATGTTCCGATAAATTTGGCCTCTTATTGTTCCGATTTGAACATGTAGATTTGTTCTGGAGCCCCGTATAATTCCGCCCCAAACGAGAAATCCTGCACCACCGTAACGGTGTCGTTCAATGATGTTGTCTTGGTGGTAGCGGGTACCTGGCGTTCTCTATATGAACGTCCGCCGTGAATCAGACTGCAAGCTAAACCTGGACTCGTCGGAAAACATCACGCAAGCCCATTGTGACGATGTCCACATTGTATGTTCTCTACTCCAAGCTGACCGCTGGCGACAGTAAGTTGCCGTGAGCGGAACACATCTGTCAGGCCTGCGACCGTATAAACCAACATGTTCCCAACGTCTGCAAACGGTTTGCCTTGAAACTGTCGTACCCTTGGCTGAAGATAGCTGACGAGAAAGGTCGGATGCTGTGCTCCGTCTGCTTCTTTTTGCAGTTACTGCCAAATACCGGTTGTCATTCGGCGTTGTAACTCGTGGTCGACCTGTAATGTAAAGTCTATTGACTTTTGCATCATTTTGGATTCGTTGCCAAAGCCTAGAGATGACACTTTGGGCAATTCCAAGTTTCACTGAAACATCCGTCTGAGTACGCCCACATTCTAGGCAGCCGATAATTCTACCACGTAAAAAATCATCGACATGCGTCCTCAGTGCCATAACAATTCGGTTGTTGCACTGAGCGGCTAACAGAACGCTTGTGAACAATTTTACTTCTTTGCTACCATTCCTTATATACACCTCTCTTACACTCTCGTCATTGTGACGTACTATCGGCGTCATCCGATGGCTTCCTGTAATTTGGATATTATTCTTTAATATGTGTGCGATAATTGTACAGGTGAAATTTTGATATTAGATTTCGATTTCTATGTGATTCTGAATTATCCTTAATTTATGGACATGAGTGTAAAATTATGGCACAATAGATACAGTCATATTAATTCTGATTACATTCAAGCACTAGCAATAATTTAAGTGTCAGGGGTTTACCAAAATTTAAATCTATACAAGACTAAATTGGTGAATCATGTAAATTAGGTAAGGCTAAGCGTATGTCATTTAAACTACTTGGAACGATCAGATCATTAAACCTTTTGAGCTTTTACATATGGATGTAGGTGGACCAATGACAGTAAAATTTCTCAAAGTAGGTGTGTATTACTTAACAATTACTGATGACTTTTCACGTAGTGTTTCTGTTTATATAATGACCAATAAATCGGACGTATTCGAATGTTTTGAAAAATATCAGATATGTGCTGAGCGATACCTTAACGTAAAAATTGATAATATAAGAACTGATAGCGGGATATAATTTATTCATAATCAATTTAAAAGTTTTTTTGAAGAACAAGGTATTTATGCTGAACGTACTAACTTTTATACACCGGAACAAAACCCAGTTAGTGGATGTTTTAATTCAACAGTTTGGAACGGGATCCGAGCAATTCTAGAATCCAGTGGATTTAGGTCAGGAATTTTGAGCTGAAGAAGCATTGACTTTTACTTATGCATGGAACATAATTTGTCATAAAGATAGCGAGAAAACAAATTTTGAACTTTTTGTTTGTCGCAAACCTTCTGCTTCCCATTTGAAAACTTTTGGCAGTAAAGCATACAGTGGCTCCCAAAAGTGTTCGTACACTTAAAAAAGTTGTAGAAAAAGCTCTGTGCAAAAGCGAATATAAAGTTCAATGTTTTTTCATATCTCCATATAATTCTGAATAAAATCTAACATTTCTTTTTTAAATATTGACTCATTTTCTTTTTATAAAAATGAAAATGCAAGGAGGCAGAGAAAGAACATGTCACAAAAGTGATCGTACACCGAAACATTTTCAGATAAACTCATCAATAAAATTGCTTATCGCTTTTTTTTTCATTGTGCTGACATTTAAGAAATTTTTGGCTTTAATCTTTGCTTGCTTACTTTGAAATATTCTATTTATTATTTAAAAATGGCTCGTCGTAGTAAGGAATCAACAAACAGCATTCGAAAATTGATTGTTTTACAAGCGTGGTAGTGGTGTGGTAAATCAATTCAGAATACACTAAATTAGTACATAAATCCCATTCTACGATGCAGTATGTGATGTGATACAACACTTTAAAGAATAAAATAGGATCGAAAACAAGGTAAGAAAAAGCCGTACGGCAAAGTTAACTCAAACCCCCCATAATCAGATTTATCTCTCTATATTAAAAAAAAGTTACCGCCGCTGCAGGATTGAAAACTGTGTTGTTTAACTCGATTCTTAGACGGTTTCCCGAGAAAGTACTGATCGGAAAAAAACGAAATTAACATGGTTTGTTCTTAATCGTATTCCCTGGACAATTATTAAGATTTTTTTCCGATGAGGCTATTAGTTTAGGGTTTATTAAGTGTCAAAATTGAAAAAGCGAAATTTCTTTCGTGAGTGAGCAAAACACATGCACATTTTCAGTCTTCAGCCGTGAGGTTTTTTTAAAGAGTTCCTCTCAGCGTAAATTTTTGCAGCTCGTCGAGTTTGTTTAGAAATTTCAATTTGGTTCTTGATAATATTTTTTTTGAAATTCGGGAAAAATCGGGACATTTTTGTTACTTTTTTAAAAACTGTCGTATCTATATCTTATTACTATTAGCTTTTAATTTTTAAAATATCGCAGTATACCTCAGAATGTACTCTTTCCTACGGTACAATTATTTTTGAAATTGGTTAATAGTTAAATTCGATGCGATCAAAAGTTGGTCAGACAAAATTCGGAATCTTTGGATATTTTCGCTACTTTTTGTTAAAACTCTTATATCTGCAGCTTAATACTATTATTTTTTAAATTTGAAAACATAGCAGTATTTCTTATAATCTACTCTTTCTTACGGTACAATTATTTTTTAAATTGGTTAATAAATAAAGTCGATGGAATAAAAAGTTGGTCATACAATTTTCGGAACTTTTAGATAGTAATTTCCGATTAAAAAAATAAAACTGTCATACCTATAGCTTGATACAATTATTTTTAAATTTTGAAACTATCACGTAAAAGCTTAGAATGCAGTTTTTTACGGTAAAATTATTTTTTAAATTGGTTCATAAATAAATTCGATGCAATCAAAAGTGGGTCTCACAAATTTCGTATTTGTTTTTTCGCGAAGCATGTTCCTCACGAAAATGAAGGTTAGATTTTTGACTATCGGGTTTGCCAGGTATCAAATTTATCGTATCACAACAATAGGGAATATGCACTATGTCACAAAAGGTCCTAAAATGGTACTTTTTTTACAAATTCGTTCATGAACAATCCGAAAATCAACTTTAAAAATCTCAAAAAAGTTTAATTTAAGCGTAATAAGCGATTAAAAAACGCGTTGAAGTCACGTGACTGAAAACGGGGTGGAGCTTGGTGTGACGTCATAGTACATGAAATCTCTCGCTACATTCGCCGGCTGTATGTTATTTCAGGTTGCTTTCATTGATTTTACGCTAATTTTATTTTTTAAATAATTGTGTTGAATTATAGTCTTTACAATATTATTACTATGCAGATTTCTTCTTTAAAAATGACGACTGTAGAACAAGGCTTTGTAAAAGGCCAGTCGGATAATCTACCTAAATTGGATGCTATATCCATGTTTTCTTTTTTGCGAAACCATCCAAATTTTATGGGAGTAGAAATGAAAGGCGTAAAAGCTAAGCGTATGATAATAATTTGTACACCATATTTATTTTTAAAAAACATGTATTTTTATATTGCTTTTAAAGAGTAGTGCTATTATCAAAAAGTTGTACTTAAGAAAATAGAATATTTATATTGTTCTCTTTTCCTTAATAACTAACACAATTCATTCTGAAGCAGATTTTTTTTGTATAGATAATTAGAATAGTATATCAAATAAGAGCTTTATATTAGGAAAATAATTTCAAAGTAGATTAAAATTGTTGGGGATTTAAAATAGTGAATTTTGAAAGCTAACTTAAAATTAATTTTCTACGTTTATTTTTTCGCAACATTATTTTTGTTAGTTAATGAACAATAATTTTTTAAATATAATTAAGCGATAAAAAGTAATGCACTAAAAGATGATCCAAAAATAATATGTGTAAAGAAACTTATTGCGAGAATTGCAACTGCATTAAATATTGAACACAACATTTGGTAGTCCTACATTTTAAGACATGAAGAAGGTAATGTGATAATTTGATTAAAATTGCAAGAATTTGAATTCTATAATACTTATTATTCAGTTTAAAGAAGAAATATGACACAGTTTTACCAACTGCAAATTAATTATCATGAGTATAATAATTCAATGTTTATTGATGTTAGCTCTCTGTATATTTTTTAACCAGTTTTGATTTATAAATATATAGTTTTTCTATATTTATTTATTAAATTCTTTTTCATGAAACAAGAAATTCTGCATTATGAGTGACTTTACCGAAAGAATATTTTTTCGTTTTAGCAAAAACACTAGTAGTTATCCACAAGATTAAATCACACAATTCTTAATTAAAAACAATTAAAAATAAAAATAATTTTTGGTATTTTAAACTTACCAAAAATGATCTTCACAGCAATGCAAGCAAGAAGTAGAACACAGCTTTTTGTTTTTCTTTTAATCTCTTTTCATAACGCGGCACCATCTTCTACGAACTTGTTCATATTTTGGTACAACAAAAAAAAATACTTTTTTGGTGTTTTAATCGTTGAATGATGACACAAACAGAACAATACAATATTTGTAATTCTTCTTTTTAACTATTTTCGAACCTTGCATTGCTGAATTAATCAAAAATCTGTAAATATAAGACCACTAAAAAGATACCCATAGAGATAACACAGTTCAAGGAACGCTTGATGGGAAAATCATGTACTATGACGTCACAGGCAAAAATCGTCAGCGACTGCAGTTTTTCGTTAAAAGTGACGTCACTGCAATTTGAAAAGAGTTTTAAATATAATTAATGTCGTCAGATTGCAGTTTAAGTGGCATTTTTCTACGTAGTTTTTCGTGCTCTTTCATTTTAAAATGAATTTGAAAATCATGCATATTGTCCATTGCCATAAAGACGATTTTTTTTATTTGGCGTGGAAAAGGCTTTTTTCGCGAGCGTAAGCGAGCAGGGGGCGGAGCCCCGTAGTGTAGTTCGAATTCGGCCCGACATCCATCACGAATTCGATTTTCCTAGATAAAAATATTTTTTCTTGGTAAAATGATAAAATTGGGTGATAAAAATATCCAAAAGATGAATGATCGTTTTAATACACTGCTGGCCACCTGCAACTGCTGGCCAAAATGCAACACCATGTATGATGGATAAGTAACTGATTAGAAATTCAGCGCCGACGCACATCATGGGCGCCTGTAGCGCCACCTACAAGCGCTATATAAAGGGAGAACATAATGCCGTTTTGAAGAACTGGAATTGTTCTTTCGTGCGGTTGTTTATCGTGAGCAGCTTCAGTTTGCTTAGTGGAAGAATACGAGCGTCATTCGAGCAGGTTTCTAAGTTCGACCGAGGAAGAATTGTTGCCTATAGAGATTGGGGATAAACCTTCCAAGAAATCGGTGATCGTGTCGGACGTAACCAAGCAACAGAGATGCGGATCTGTAATCGACGAATGCAAGAGGGAATGACTGACTGACGGGACCGATTGCACCCGCCTCGTCGCACCACTACACGTGATGACAGGCATATTGTGCGCATGGCAGTGGTGGATCCCCCTGCCATATCAGGAACCCTATCACAACAAACGCGGCCCCCTTTGCACAACAATCTATGTCCGCACTTATCATTAAACGTCGTTTGCAGCAC
The DNA here is from genome assembly GCA_947359465.1 of Metellina segmentata. Lineage (NCBI taxonomy): Eukaryota > Metazoa > Arthropoda > Arachnida > Araneae > Tetragnathidae > Metellina > Metellina segmentata. The sequence goes on from OX375872.1 coordinate 22,361,125, forward strand.
AGTGGAATGTCTGCAAGGCGTCCATTGCTGCGATTACCTTTGTCTCAAAACCACAGGTGTTTGTGTCTGCAATGGTGCGATTAACGGTGGACATGGACAACTGAATGGTACGACATTGTCTTTACAGACGAATCACGCTTCTGCCTGCAACACTAGGATGGTCAGATTAGAGTCTGGAGACACCGTAGATAGAGGTTGCTTAACTTTTGCCTTATGTATCGCCATACTGGTCCTGCATCCGGTTTAATGGTTTGATAGGTATTGGATTCCATTTCCGCACCCCCTAGTACGCATCGCCGGTACATTGAGCCTGTTGTTCTCCCTTACCTTCAGGGCTTGCCTGTGGCCAACAGGACAATGCGCAACCACACGTAGCATGCAATGTTCAAGACTTCTTCTTCGCCCACCAGATTGCATTACTGCATTGACCTGCCTGTTCTCCCGATCTACTGCCTATCGAACACGTCTTGTCGGTGATTGGAGAACGACTGGCACGGCATACACCATCCGCTGCTACACCAGATCAACTTTGGCAACATGGGCTTTCATACCCCAACAACACATCCAAATCCTCTTGCCGAGTCGAGTAGCAGCGATTATTGACAGGCGTGGGGGCAATACTCAATACTAATTTCATCGTTTTCCTCACCTCGCATGAGGCTGTATTTTCAATCAATTCACTTTTGTACTGTGTGTTATCTCTAATAAATTTGTCTTTGATATCTCTTGTAGTTCTTGGTGTTGCATTTTGGATGGCCAGCAGTGTATGAACTTTGTTTTATTCAGAATTAACGTTGTTGATTATATTCTTATCCCTTAACTCTGTTTATCATATAAACATTTTTTGAAAAAGGGTTTAATATGCTGAAAAATATCGGTAAGTAGGTAGTAAATTAACGTCTGACTCGAGCAACACAACGGGCTATTAGTGACGGTCTCGAAGGGAAAGATCCAAGGACAACCCCTCGTAATTTTTAACCACGGTCAGATGCCGAGAGCAACACCTGAGCTGGCACCCCACTCTCCCAAACCACGCCAACATGAGGAAATTGGAGGTCACGACAGATTTAACAATCTCCAGCCCCCTTTACACGACGGTCTCTTGTTGGACTACCGCGGCACCGAATAAATGTTGGATTTTATTTACTGCCTGAAGGGGATCGTATATATATAAAATTATGAAACTTAACTTATTTTTTATGGGAACCCTTTAACAAGAAATTTCATTTAGAATCTAGTTCCTTACTTTTAATTCGTCGAACAAAGAAGTTAACAAATTTTTAAATCAAATATAATCGTGGTATATTTTAAATTTTGACTTGAACTATATAACCTGCTGTCCTGTTTGGGGAAACAAAGGTTTCTTAAGGAGTCTCCTGAAATGAATTGCGAATTGATCACAGCTCTATATCATTTTGTCACTTTGGATACGCTTCCCTTCAAGTCGGAAAATGCTGTACTTGTTTAAGTTGGGTATCTTAATTACTGTATTCCTCTAATGGGAGGGGTTTTCAGTGTAAATAAACCAAGAGGAGTTATGAGATTTTACTCTTCCCATTACCCCGAAGCTCTGGAATGATACACATTGATATCATACATATACCAGGGTTACGTTAAAATGTAGTTTATCGGTTTTTTTTTTCTCTTTTCTCTACGTTTGGCGTTTTTTCTAATTGGCGTTGACTCCAATCAAAAAACATTTATCCGGAATTCCATTGAAATTTCTATTGCTGAACTCGCATTCAAAACACAAGCCAAATGAAGTGGCCTGGTAGGTAATTAATTAACGTCGAACAGGAGCAACACAACGGGCTATTGGTGTCGTTACGGGATCAATCTCGAAGGAAAAGATCAGATGACAATAACACGTAATTTTGAATCACGGTCAGATGACGAGGCAACAACTAAACTGGCACCCCACTCTCCAAACTTCTAACGTGAGTACATTTGAGGGCAAGACGGATTTAACGTTCGCCAGCCCCCTTTGTATACGACGGTCTTTGGCTGGATTTGAGCTGGACCTTTGTATTCGGGATTAATCGCGTACCGTCGTCAATAGCCCGTTGTGATGCTCCAGTGCAACGTAAATGAACTAAATGTCCTAACCTTCTGAAGGTTGCTAGCGCGTATCGTTTAGTCATGCAAAGTACTGTTTTTCCTGTCAGAATTTAACCTTCCAAATGTTTCGACGTCTCATCCATCTAGATTCGGTCAGTTTTGCTAATGACGAGATACCTTGTCGAGACAAAACTGCCTTATCACTCCAAGGGAAATGATAAAACAAGGAGGGAAACAAGTTATCCTTTCCGCAAAACTGGTGACAGTTTGGAGCAGATTGTCGCACCAGGCTGACCGGTACAGGGCAGTTTCCGACTAGAATATAAACCACAAGGATGGTTAATCAGTTTCAAATTTATTTACTAAACCCTACAAGAATTCTTGCTGATCTCCATGTCTAGCTCCAGCAAGACCAAATCCACTGGTCCATTCACCAGCACAGTCATACACCAAAAGAGGTTGTTTTGAAAACAAACAGGTCGACTCGAGACAACCCTGGTTGCTGGAGAATGTGCGCTGTCATGTTGTAAAGGTAAAAACAATAACATGCCACAATTTAAATGAATCAATACAGGCATTGATTACTTAAAAACTTCCTACAAAACTGCAAGGTGCTAGTTTTCTCTTCAGATTTTGAGCTTTTCCAAAAGGGCTACCTTTAACCCTCTTAATGGTTTATATTCGTGTCAAAAACTGCCCTGTAGTAGCCACAGCCAGCTTCGGGTGCAAATACCTGTTACAGACTGTCACCAGTTCTAGGTAAGGAACTGTTTGTTATTCCTACTTGAGTGGGGCAAATAGGACAGTTTTGTCCCTACGAAATAACTCTTCCTTAGCAAAATTAACCGGATCTTGGGAGAGACATTTCGTCGAAAAGGTTAAAGCGTTCATTGGAATCAGAAAAGGCCGCGTGAAACAGACTCCTATTTTATTGTGAGTAACTAGTGTTTCGACTTTTTTACTAGTTCTATATCTGTTTCTACAATTTTTCAGTGAGTATTTTGTTCGCTCCTAGTTTTAATGCAGTTGTGTGCGTTTATTTCCGTTTTGGTTTCTACGTTGGTTATTTAATATTCGTGTTCGAAAAGTTCAGGTACAAGAGTACAAGAGTAAGTAGAGATTACAAGAGTAATAATTAGAGCTAGGATTTTGTATATTTTGCATATCCTTTTCTGAGCCCTAATGTTGATAGAAATCCGTATTGAGTGTATTTTTAGCAATTTACAAAAAAGAACCGAATTTATTTTACATGTTTTTGCATATTTGGGACCATTTTGCATATTTGGAGTTTTTTGCATGTTTTGTGCATATTTGAACAATTTTTTCTTTTTCAAACATTTAAAAAAAAAATCAATTTTTTTTTAAGAACTTTGTTTAGTGCGTTGGGAAGGAAGGTTTTTCGAAGCAAGACTTGGCACACACACACACGACCAAATAAACCCAAACCCTTCTCGACAACACCTGTAATCGCCACCACACATTAATTCCACTATTCTAAAATATTTTAATGCAACTTAATTGGTATGGACTTGATTTCAAAGGCAAATAGATTGATTTGCAGCAATTTCATTTTTAGTATAAGATAAACTAACAAATTAATTCCAAGATATTTCATTGACAAGTAATAGGACCGCAAAACTGACGTCTTAAGTGGACACTCTAAAATCTAACCGAGTTCAGTTTCGTTTGGCGGCGAAACTGATCAAAGCCACCTGGGAGACTTCCAAGACACGAGCCTGTTATCCCAAATACTCGGGCTCTACGACGTTCCATCCCCTTCTTAAGCGAGCAGGGAGCGAAGCCCCCTAATAGTTAAAAATTTTGTAAAACATTCATGTTTGAATGCTGTAAAAATTTCTACAGAATTTACTGAAACATTTTCTACTTCAATTGCATCTGAAACTGTTCGACCAGTCCTCAGATCAGATGGAATAAATGAGCGTTCTGCAATAAGAAAATTTTTTGAACAAGTGAAAAACAGAAAGATTAGGCTTTCTATCGCAATATCAATGATAAATAAGACCCCAAAAGTATTGGAATCGTGTCTTATTTGCAGATGAAGCATATTTAACATTTTTGGTTCCGATGGGCGTATAAATTTAAAGTGAAGATAAATTAGGAACTTAATCCTAAAAACTTAGTTGGAACAATAAAGTATGGCGGGGAAGGTGTCCTTGTGTGGGGGTGCATATCAGCATCATGACGAGGTAATTTTATATATATTTGTTGGCATAATGAATCCTGCTTTTTATTTAAATATTTAAAACACAATTTAATATTATCAGCCCACAATTTGTGTATTGGAAGCGACTTTGTTTTTATCAAGATAACGATCCTAAGCAATTATTTAATAATTTAAACACGGCTCTCAACGTTCGTCTCTGGTGTATCTATAACTATCCTCAAGTTCTGAAAATACCACTTCAGCCGCCGTATTTAAACCCAATAGGAGAGAACTAGAGGTTAGAATACAATTGCACGGCGTTAAAAAGAAAAGCTAACTAAATACTAATGATTGAAGAATAGAGGAACATTGATGCAGGAGTTACAAAAAAACTAGTGAATTCTACAGCCAGACGTTTAAAAGCTGTTGATCATATAATATAGGATATCCTACTAAGTACTAATTTGCAAAAATATTACAAGACATACTAATATATAGAGATTTTGTTAAAGTGTACGTAGACTTTTGTAAGGTAATTTTTTTGTTACTTTTTAATATTGATATTCCAAAAAAAAAACATTTTTACTATGTTTGTAAAATATTTTATGTAGTTTGGTTAAGAACAAGTTATAAATATAATTAAAACGTTCTCATTCTGAAATATTAATTTTTATTAATGGTTAGAGTCGTATTTCATTGAAATTCGTAAGCGTACGAACACTTTTGGGAGTCACTGTATGTAGGAATACCGAAGCAGTTGCGAAGAAAACTCGATAATCGTGCCAATATAGGTATTGTAGTTGGATATTCGTATTCAACTAAAATATACAGAATTTGAGTTAAAGAATCCAGAAAAATAATTGAAACAATTAATGTAAAAATCGAGGAAAGTATGAAAAATAGGGAAGCTGTGCTAGACCCTGATACGACGAGATACATAACTGTACCAAATTATTTAGATGATACCTCGTACAAGCCTGTTGCCGGATCTGATAATCAGTCAGATTTTATTTCATGGATTCGAAAAGCTGTACCGAGAAAGGATGGCGCACAGACAGATATTTATTATAATATTGAAGGGACTCAAACACGGTTTAGATCTCATAATGATATTCAAAAATATTGTACAGCAAAAAACATTAATTTTGATACAACTTTATTTAATTTTAGCGGCAAAGACGGATGTTATGCTGTTATGACGGACATATGTTATGCTGTGAACATTTTAGCCCACAATTTCAAGAGAATCCAGGTCAAAAACATTGGCATACACTTATGAAATTGCTAGGTTGTAGTTAAAATATGCTGAAAACCATAAATTTAATTTATCCAATATAAATAAAATAGAAATGAATTGTTTTAGCAATTCAGATTTTGCAGGTTACAGAGATTATCGGATTTCTATAAGTGGTATTTTACTTTTTGTTGACCAAGTAAGGGAAGGTGGGGCACAGTGTTACACGATTTTTATTTTCAGCTGTGACATCAAGACATGCATTTATGTAAAGCAAATAAAGCCTTAAAATGATCTTTGAACTCTTAAATACATCTTACATGCCATTAAAATTAAAAAAGAGTAACATTTATTTACAGTATTTAATGTTTTTGGAAGTGATGTACATTGTAACACTGTGCCCACTGTCGGGGTACAGTGTTACACACTGTGGGATACAGTATTACGTTATAGTAGCAACATTAAATATAAAGAATGGACAATTATAAAAAAAAATGTTATTGAAATATACAGATATCTAATGATTCCTTAAGCAGGCTAAAATAAAATACCACTTTTGAAAAGATTACGTATAATTCAACAGTTTTAAATGTGAGGAAAACAATAGCAATGATTGTAGCCTTCAGTTATAAAGTAGATAATAAAATAGGATTAAAGAAATTGTGAATTTATTTTAGATTTTGTTAAAAAGAATCTCATTTTCCCTCCTGATGGAATTGTAATATGCGAAACAATACTACACTATTTAATTATGGTAGGATTATATTCGCATGTTAGATTATAGTGCTCATAAACAAATAATTAAACTTTTAAGAACATTTTAAAAATTAATTTGCGAAGTAAAATCTACAGTAAGAAATATGCAATATTTTTTAATGAAATTTATTAGCTTACCTTACCAATCAAAGTACAGTACGCATACGTACATGAAACCCATATTCAATGCACTTAATTAAAATATTCAGCTATACAAGATTGCCGCCTTTTCTTGGTTGCTAACATAACTTTTTCCAAGTCCCTAATAGCTTTTAAATGTTCATCTGCTGCTTCGGAATTAGTAAAAAAACACCCGAGGCCATCTATATGGCTTAAGCGCATCTGATGTTGATACTGATTTCTTTTCACATTCACTGTTATCCTCATCATCGCTTCCTTCGTCATTCAAATTTAACACATTAGAAACAATATCTTGTATCGAAGCTTTACTGTTAGTGGCGAGATCTACATCAATTTTTGCATACAAAATTTGGTCTGGAATTGCATAACCGCGATTCCGCAGCTTTTCTGCTAGTTCAGTTAAAGGGGACCTTCATCGGCGTCTTCCGATAATTCTTCAGACTTTGGAGAACTGTGAAATCCAGCATGTCGGAAGCAATTTGCAATAGTTTTCTGTAACACCATATTCCGATTCTTTCGAGAATGTCCCGCAACACTACATCTTTCCATTCTTTTAAGGAACTCTGTCAAAATCAGGAGCTTCTCCGCACAATTTTTTAAAGGATAGGCTATGCCTTGAATTAAATCGCTGTAGCCAGCCATTGCTAGCAACGATACTTGACTCGCCAAGTTCATTAGCAAATTCCAAGGACATTTCTTACAAAACATTCCAGGATATAGGAGCGTTTTGCGATCGTGCATATTTAATCCATGACAGAAGAGCCTTATCCACATTCTCATAAGGTGACAAGCGCTGACGTTTTCTTTCTTGATCACAGATTTGAACACTTGAGGAGCTAAGTTTGGATGCTAAAATGTTGTTTAATGTAGTCCGGGGTATCGAATTTCCTTTGGCGAAAGTAGCTTTTGTGGAGGAAGAGAATTGAGGTGGTTGTGTAACAGCGACGATGATTCAACACAAAAGAGAAATGTGGGGAAAGGGGGGGAGTAAAGAAGTGAATTCAGGTCCTCTCCGGGGTCGCACGGACTTTTTGTTCTCTGGTCATTCCTTGTGTTGCTTCCCGCCTCAGGAATGTTACAGTTACTATTTCAAAAAAAACCGATAACATCATTGAAAAGATATAAAAACCGACCATATAACCGATAACCCGGAAAATAAAATGACTATATAAACGGTGCGCTTTAACACATATTCCCTATTAAGTTAAACGGGACTTAAGAAAACTGACCATATACGCGAGGTGACCTTGTAAGAGGGTGAACATATAGCCGGTACTGACTGTATGTATCAGTTATATGGTCGGCTCAGCGGTCCAGAAAAATCAGACCATATAAGCGGGGTGACCATATATCCGGAACAATACTACACTATTTAATTATGGCAGAATTATATTCACCTATCAGAATATAGTGCTCATAAACAAATAATTAAACTTTTAAGAACATTTAAAAAATTGATTCGCAAAGTAAAAACTACAGTAAAAAATATCCAATATTTTTTTAGTGAGCGTTATTAGCTTACCTTACCAATCTAAGTACAGTACGCATACGTACGTGCTTCCATATTCGATACACTTATCTCTACTATTATAAAAGGAATTGTTTGTTTTTCTGTTTTTCGTTATCACAGTCCTGACGAATCTATGGCACTTTCAATAATGGGATTTGGCACACATGTAGTTTAAAATTTTGTGCAATTTTTGGGTAGCGGTGAATTTTAAAATTCAATCTAGAACATTTTAAAATTAATTTAAAGGAATTTAATTATTATTGTTTTCTTTGGAATGGCAACAGCATAAAAGATCTTAGATTCTAAATTTATTTTTTTCGTTTCTGCTTTTATTTTGCGCAGAGGAACAATTTGTCAGCAGACTATAAAAACAAATAAAATGTTAAACAAAAATGTAAGTTTTTATTCGTCGCGTATAGTCCAAATGAAACAAAATTTTCTTTTACTCTTTTCGTTTCAATTTCAACGTATTTTTCAAACAGGGCGAGACAACTTCAACCAATAAAAAGACAAATGTCCACCTGTTGTGTTTGGGGAAGAAGAGAATTGAGGCGGATGGGTAACCCCGAAGTTGATTCAACGCAAAAGAGAAATGAGGGGAAAGAGAGGGAAGTAAAGGCGTAAATTAAGGTCCTTACCTTTGTCGCAAATACTTTTTTTCTTCTGATCCTTCCCTGTGTTGCTCCCCGCCTCAAGAAATGTTAGAACAATTACTATTTTTCATAAAAAACGATAACCTCATTGAAAAAATAAAAAAAACGACCATATAACCGATAACCAGGAAAATAAAATGATTAAATAAGCTATGCGCTTTAACACATATTCCCTATTAAGTTAGACGGGACTTTAGAAAACTGATTATATAAGCGGAGTGTGACCTTGTAAGAGGGTGACCATATAGCCGGTACTGACTGTATATTGTTGTCGTCTGCAGCAATGTCGGATTGTAATTCTTGAAAAGAGATGTTATCATATCACTATCAGCATAAGATGGCGAATCTTCATCTTCTGTTGATGATATCTCGGTAATCTTATGCCTCAGGTTCACTTCGGCTCGCTTCTTGAGAAATTCGTTCTTTTTAGGATTTAGTGCCTTTTTTCCTCTTCAATATTTCCTCTGCAATCATATTTTTAACTGGTGTATCAGTCACGATACAACATTTCATCCGTCATCTATTTTGTGCAGTTTTTCGGCGTGGGGCTATAGGGAAAGACCTTACTACACATAACACAAGGACACATAATTTTGTTAACTTGTGAATATTTCGAATGAATTAACAAAACAAATTGCTAATCATGTAAAGAAAGACTGTAAACATCACATAAAAATATATGCAAACCTATATGGAGAAACAGCTTTAGAAAAAATTAACCAATTTATTTATGTTATCATTCATATTTATAATTAAAAATCTTAAAATAAAAGGTTTATAACTATGATAGTAATCAAATTTACATTGTGAAATATATGCTTGTTTGTAATGTGTTAATTGGACAAATTATGTAATATGTAGGTAACAGTGTGCTCATTTCATTCTGTAACACTATACCCCATCTGACATAGCTTGTAACAAAAATTTTTCATGACTACATAATATGAATTTTTATCATCCATTTTAACCCAACAGAACCTAAACACAATTAGCTTTACTACTAAAACATTATTCATTATAAAATAAGGACCATCATGAATACAGAGAATTTAATTACAAACACAAAATTGTACTTTTAACATGCAAAAATAGAGATTTGTTTACAGAAATGTAAGTAATGATGCAAATTCTTCCAAAACACATGGACTTCTGGAAAACAAGATGGCTAACAAGATTGTAAACAAATTAGAGCTAATTTTGCTTCAACTATAAAATTAAATTCAATGTAACACTGTACCCTATGTAACACTGTGCTCACCTTCCCCTTCCTGTAGTGTGGAAGACATTTAAACACAAATGTGTGGGTCTTTCCACAGTGGAATCTGAATATATTACTGTAACAGAAACTGCTGAGGAATTAATTTGGATTAAAAGGATAGTTAACAAATGTTTTCAATTAGGTTTAAATGTTTCAAATTAAACACAAAAGTAAAATTTTTTTGTGACAATAAAGCGGCAATCGCTTTTTCAAATTCACCCATTGAGAATAGTAAATGTAAACATATTGATGTGATATATAATTTTTTGAGGAACCTGACATTTGAAAATTGTTTTGAATTAAAATATATGAATAATAAAAATAACTTAGCAGACCCTTTTACAAAAGCTGTGACAAATGAAGGTCTTTTGAAATTTTGTAATGAACTATTTTGTAGGGGATTTTGGTTTGTCATTTAATTTTTTTAGGATGTATAATTAATGAAAGATAATTTTTCCCCAGAGAAGAAAACTTTTTTCAGCATTACTTCCCAGATTGGAGATACAGTTTAAATAATTTACCTCACGAGAGTAGTTAGAAAGTTTCCATTAAAAAAATCCTATATCCACTGTATTTTTCTTATCTCGAAAAGTATAAGATAATTTACTGTTCCAATAGGGTTTCAATGTATTTTTGTCTTTTTCTACAAGTTTTGAATTGTTCGATATGGTTACAAAAATTCTTTTATCTTGTGTTTATCCGATATACAACTTGCATGACTTATCTTATATAATTTTTTAAAGATTATTTTGGAAAACCTATCGTACGCTGAGGTGTGTGATAGGGGTCCAATTGTTATAGTATATTTTGAATGTTTAGACTAAATACGCCACCCAGCCCTTTATATATATATATATATATATACACACTCTATAACAAAAAAAATCGACGCTCCAAGAAGGAATCATCCGATTGCTTTGAAATTTCGAATACAAAAATGTTTTGACCAAATATTCAAATTATTAAAATTTGGTGTCCAGTGAATGAATAGTACGATCTCCAGCGCATCGGAACTGCGCATCCAGCAGATCTATATAAGGAGTTGTTCATGAACTGTTGTTAAAAATTTCTGCTGCATTGCGATTTAGGATACCTTTCAACGACTGAAAAAATGTCTCGCCGCAGGATTCGATCTCATTATAAGAAACTTTCAGAGTTTGAAAGAGGTCGTGTCATTGGATTGAAAGAGGCAGGTTGGGCAAATCGGAGAATCGCTCGTCATGTGAGTCGAAGCGATGCGGTGATTAGAAGATGCTGGCAAGAGTGGGTGGTCAATGGCAGATTTCAGCGTCATAATGATAGCGGTCGACGTAGGGCAATAACAGATCGCGAGGACAGAGTGATTGTCAGATCAGCTGTCACAGCACTTGATTCATCGCTATCAACCATCAGTCGTGCGACCCACACACGAGTGTCCACCATGACCATTGACAGACGGCTAAGAGAGCGAAATCTACGCTCGTACCGACCGTTAAGCCACCTGCCACTCACGCCTGCACACTGTCGAGCCATATTACAGTGGTGCTTGGCTCGATCAGGCTGGAATGATGCTGACAGGGGACGTATAGTCTTTAGTGACGAATCCCGCTTCCAACTGTGTCCTGACGATCATCGAAGACGGTGTCTGGAGACGCCCATGGCAGCGTGCCGATCCTGCTTTCACTATTGCGCGCCACACGGGCCCTCAACAAGGAGGTGTGGTCTGGGGTGCCATTTCCCTTGATAGCCGGACCCCTTTGGCCGTCATTAGAGGAACAGTTACTGCACAGCGGTACGTTGACGACATTCTGAGACCTGTTTTGCTACCGTTCCTTTCGCAGTACCCTGGGCTATTTTTCAGCAAGACAATGCCAGACCACATACGGCATGTGTTGCTATGAACTGTCTTCAAGCTTGTCAAACACTTCCTTGGCCAGCCAGATCACCAGATCTCTCTCTAATCGAGCATGTCTGGGATATGATGGGAAAACGACTGCGTCCGGTAGGGAATGTTGATGACGTAGTCCAACAATTGGAACAAATTTGGCAAGAAATACCGCAGGAGACTCGCAAATCCGAGAGCTTTATCGGTCTATGCCACGCCGTGTGGCAGCTTGCATCCAGGCTAGAGGCGGGTCAACTCCTTATTGAGCTCGTTACTGTAACTCTGAAATAAATCATTCAATTGTTCTGAAATCTTAATAATTTTCTATTCTGTACATAATCTCCCTATCCACCAATTTTTGTCTCCATCGGACAACTCCTTCTTGGTGCGTCGATTTATATATATATATATATAATATATATATATATATATATATATATATATATATATATATATATATATATATATATATATATATATATGGGGATAGGAGTGTTGGATTGCTTCGCATATCAACACTCCTATCGCAGAGTCAATTTCCTGCGACGGCGAAACTTCCACCCCTTGAAAAAAAAAATACTATCAAGAGCCAAATTGAACTTTTTCAAAAAACTCTACGAGCTGCAAAAATTCACGTTTAGAGGTACACTAAAAAAACATGGCTCAAGACTGAAAATTTGAATGTGTTTTTGCCCACACGCGGTAGAAATTTCGTTTTTTTCGACTTTGACACTTAATGCACCCTAAACTAATAGCCGCATAGGAAGAAAAACCTTCTCCATCTTGATTCCTGAACGATTTTGAACAAACCATGTTAATTTCGTAATTTTCTGATACGTACCTTCTCGGGAAACCGTCTGAGAATCGAGCAAAAAAGGCGAGTTTCCAATCTTGCCGCGGCAACTTTTTTTAATACATTATTTATATGTATTAAGGATGACAGTGTGTGAGTATTCAATCCTCTTTTTATCAAGCCTGCGGTCCAGGTAGGATACAGCTATTTGTTTCCGTTTAAAGTTTATATTTTTATGAATTTCATGTAATCTAGTCGCTTTACATAAATAAATGAGGATTTATCTTTTCAAATGCTTGATCCGGCTTTTATTTCTTCCGTTACTCTAACATGTTACACTGCCTTCTGCACATGAATGCTTAGAGTTGATACTACTGTAGTGTGGTATGTAAAAGCTTGTACATCACTGAACGTGAAAATGATTATGTAAAAACCTCAAGGGTAGGATATAGCATGTTAATTTTGTATTGTTTATGAAGTTTTGATGCATATGAGTGCAAGTTCAAAAGTTACCCGAACTATCGCTACATCTTTACGTTTGTCACACTGCCTTCTGCGCATGAATATTTCGAGTTGATACTACTGGTGGTCACGTTACCAAAGTTTGACCTTGATAGCGTCATTATTCTTGCTTCTGCTTCAGTGCAAACATGGCCGCTCCGCTAGCAGTGTGCATCAAGGAGGAATGATCAGCACCCATTTCCACTGTCGGAAGGTGTGGCAGAGGCTGAAATTCGTCGGAAGCTTACAACACAATTCAGGGACTCTACCACGTAGAATTGTGTATGAGTGGATCGAGAAGCTCAAAAGAAGGGGGACAAGTGTGATGCACGAAAAAGGAGCAGGTCGCCCGTCAACCACCACCACTGACGAGAAGATTCAGCAAGCTCGAGAAGTGAAGTGGCACTGGCAAACCGACAAGTTACCATCGACAATGTACCGTGTTCTCTGCAGATTAAGACGGACAAAGAAGTGGGGGAAGCTATGCATAACGGTTGGATGACCAACCGAAAACCTTCTTGGAGGGAATACGCACGCTTGTGAACCGCTGCACCAAGCGGATCCAAAAGGACAAGAAAAATGACACAATTGTTCAACCCCTACATTGATGTAAATGGATTAAAAAAATAAAGTGCGAATAATTTTTCAATTTCCTTCGGACATATCGCTCACTCCTTTCAACAACGTCATATCTCAAATATCGGCAATTTTTAGTTATGCCTTTTTTCAGAATGGCCATTAAAAATAGTATGTCCCTGCAAGATCGTCATATCTCACCGCTCAATATTTAGCTGCTAGAGAACAAAAGTAACATTTATTTTTAATTCATACTGCTTTTAAACTTTAAAATCACTCTCCTGAAAAATCACGTTTTTTGAGATATGACGTTGTTGAAAGGATTGAGCGTTATCAAGCTCATAGAAGGTTTTCTATATGGCACCACGAAAAATTTTTGATTTTTGAAACTATTTGCAGAAACAGATAATGAAAGTTGACTCAGAGAAAACTGGAAACTGTGTGTGGGTGGCGGGGGGGGGGGTCTTCTATGTTATTTCATCAGAAAAAAATGCCACTACGCGGAAAATACAAAAAAATTGTAAAGAGTGGCATAATGTAAAGAGTGGCATATTTTGTTATTCGCACGAGCAAATAACAAAATTTCAGGACCATGTGTAGGTAGGACTTAAAAGCCATTAAAATTGTGTAATGAACTGTTGCAAAATTCACGAAATACACCGTTTCTTAATACGGCGAATTGACTGTTTGGACATAAGTAAAAACGATTAGAAGTTAATGATGCCACTTGGAACAAACAGATACCTAATATCTTGCATTCGTATTGTTTCTTCTCATTTCAAATTTACTTAATGAATACAGAATTGAAACAAAAATATGAAATCGATAAGTTTTTTTATAAATACTACTCCAATTACGTTAGAAGGAAATCGTTACGAAGCCAATTATATTAGGATCGTATTATTTATGTTCTGCGGTGTAAACACATAGTTGTAATAAATTTATGAAAGTGAAATGTATGTACCAACCATACACAGTAAGCCATCGAATTATTGGAGCTGCATTGAAAAATATGTCTGTTTTCTGTATGGAGTAAAAACAAAACCGCAATTTTAAAGTTTTACGTCAGTTACTATTTATTGAAATTAGTCCCATACCAATACGCTTTAAACGTGCTGCACATTATTACTGTAATCTTACTGTGAGAATATATTGATGTGCTTTGATTTCCGAAATTTTCGTTGGAGAAATTATCTCCACTCTTTCAATAAGATATATTTAAAAAATTATAATTTACCACAATATAACACTCTTAATAAACCATATAGAAATCATAAAATTAACCACTTTTTGTCAGACCACCAGGCCGTGGTAGCCTGATTGGAAGAGTAACGGCATTACCGCAGTGTTTCGAGTTTTAATCCAACCAAAAGACCGTCTTGTACAAAGGGGGTTGGTACCCGTTAAATCTATCGTGACCTCAAATGAACTCACGTTGGCGTGGTGTGGAAGTTTGGAGAGTGGGGTCCCAGCTAAGATGAAATCTCGTCATCTGATGTGGTTAAACATTACGTGGTGCTGTCCTCGGATCTTTCCCTTCAGGCTTGATCAGGACTGTCGTCAAATGACCGTTGTGTTCCTCCTGCGCAATGTTAATTAACTACTTACCTACGTTCAAATTTATATAGATACACTGCTGGCCACCGTAAATGCAACACCCTGAAAGAAGCATGCAAATAATATGAAATTTACAACATGCATTAGCGGGGTGAGATATGCAAATGATTAGAATTTCAGCGCAGATGCACATCACGCGCGCCTGTGGCGCCACTTCAAAGCACTATTTAAGGCTTGGCGATTTCGACGATTTCAAGTACGGCAATTGTGTTTTTCTTGTGGTTTTTTCAAAAAAAACGATCAATTATGCCTCGTAGAAAACAGCGATCATCTTTTGATCAAGTATCCGAGTTCGACAGAGGAAGGATAGTGGCCTACCTAAATTGTGGATTATCTTTCAGGGAAATCGGTAGTGGTGTTGGACGAAAGCAAACAACTGTAATGCGGATATGCGATCGTTGGATGCAGGAGGGTACGATGGACCGACGTGTTCGATCGCATCCACCTCAGTGCACCACTTCACGTGATGACAGGCATATTGTGCGTATGGCAGTGACGGATCGCTCAGCCACATCAAAAACCATAGCACAGCACGTTCAGTCTGTAACGCATCATCCAGTGTCTACGCGTACCATTCGACGCCGTTTACAGCAGAGTGGTCTGTCCGCAAAACATACATTGCTTCGTCTACCCTTGATGCAGAACCACAGACGTCTCCGCCGGCAATGGTGCGACGAAAGAAGGATGTGGACGGCAGAATGGAATGTAATTGTCTTTACTGACGAGTCACGCTTCTGGCTGCAACACCACGATGGTCCGATTCGAGTCTGGAGACACCGTGGAGAGAGGATGCTGAACAGCTGCGTTATGCACCGCCACAATGGTCCTGCACCGGGTATTATGGTATGTGGCGGTATTGGATATCACTCTCGCGCTCCTCTAGTACGCATTGACGGTACTTTCAACAGCCAGCGCTACATCTCCGAGGTGTTGAAGCTAGCTGTCCTTCCTTACCTTCAGGGCTTGCCCACAGCCATATTTCAACAGGATAATGCGCAACTACACGTGCTACGCATTGTTCAAGGGTTCTTCGTCAATCGCCAGATTGAATTGCTTCCCTGGCCAGCTCGCTCTGCGGATCTTTTGCCGATAGAAAACATGTGGTCCATGGTTGCTCAACGATTGACCCAGATTACATCCCCAGCTGCCACACCAGATCAACTTTGGCAACGTGCGGAAGCTGCTTGGTCTGCTGTACCCCAAGAACACATCCAAAGTCTCTTTGAATCAATGCCGAGGCGTGTGGCAGCGGTGATCTCCAACAATGGCGGCTACTCTGGCTACTGATTTATGCAGGAACCACACTTCACAGAAGTCTATACATTTAATCATTTGATAC
Source organism: Metellina segmentata (assembly GCA_947359465.1). NCBI lineage: Eukaryota > Metazoa > Arthropoda > Arachnida > Araneae > Tetragnathidae > Metellina > Metellina segmentata. The sequence goes on from OX375872.1 coordinate 22,377,589, forward strand.
TTGGTCAACATGTTATCTGCAAAATAAACTTTGTTGTGATATCTCTTGCCTTTCTTGATGTTGCAATTTGGATGGCCAGTAGTGTGTGTGTGTATATATATATATATATAACAAAAAAAGGATTTAAATTTCAGAACAATTGAATTATTTATTTTAGAGTTACAGTAACGAGCTCAATAAGGTGTTGACCCGACTCTAGCCTGGATGCAAGCTGCCACACGGCGTGGCATAGACCGATAAAGCTCCCTGATGATCTCCGGCTGTATTTCTTGCCAAATTTGCTCCAATTGTCGGATTACGTCATCAACATTCCCTACAGGATGCAGTCGCCTTCCCATCATATCCCAGACATGCTCGATGGGTGAGAGATCTGGTGATCTGACAGGCCAAGGAAGTGTTTGACAAGCTTGAAGACAGTTCATAGCAACACGTGCCGTATGTGGTCTGGCATTGTCTTGCTGAAAAATAGCCCAGGGTACTGCGAAAGGAACGGTAGCAAAACAGGTTTCAGAATGTCGTCAACGTACCGCTGTGCAGTAAGTGTACCTCTAATGCCGACCAAAGGGGTCCGGCTATCAAGGAAAATGGCACTCCAGATCCTAACTCCTTGTTGAAGGCCCGTGTGATGTGCAATAGTGAAAGCAGGATCGGCACGCTGCCCTGGGCGTCTCTAGACACGTCTTCGATGATCGTCAGGACACAGTTGGAAGAGAGATTCGTCGCTAAAGACTATACGTCCCCAATCAGCATCATTCCAGCCTGAATATATATATATATATATATATATATATATATATATATATATATATATATATATATATATATATATATATATGTAGAATCGGAAATCGCTTCTCGCGAGGAATCTTGTCCATGACCTCAATACACAGCAAGTGCTTACACGTGTGAGGCTCCAGAAGCTAACGAAAATGAGCGGTTTTACGAAACCTATAAATATATGTGATCCCTGAATGCGGGACGATTCTTATTCTGGAAGCTGAGTGCGCTTCAGTCGAGCAGATTCGCTCGTTATTGTCCGCGGGTGGCGTTCCCGTGATGACATTGTAATCCAGAAATTATGTTTGATATATTTCATTGTATATAATTCACTATCATTTAGTAGTAAAATTTAACAAAGTTTAATCTTGTTGTTCCGACTAATTAATCATACCCCACCGAGCCAATACTACAAATGGGGTGTCCGGCCGGGATGTGGCCCCGAGAGAGAACATTTTCTGAGGAATAAGTGCGTTACTGGAGATTCGCTTGGAGAAAATTTACCGTGAAGCAAAGTACGTTTCCGGAGTTTCGCTTGGAGAAAATTTTCCGTGGAGTAAAGCACGTTTTCGGACTGTTGCTTGGAGCCTGTGCTGACGGTTGTCGTTTTGCTGGCATCGCTGAAGAAAGGGTTCTTTGTCCAGTGTACGCGGTGGTTCATCATTCAAGCGGGTATATTCTTCGTTCAAGTTTGTGCGCGTGTGTTCGTTCAGGTTTGTGCGCGTGTGTTCGCTCAAGTTTCTGCGCGTTTCTTCGTTCCAGTCTGTGCGCGTTTCGTCGTGTTCAAGTGCGCGTTGGCGTACATATTTTAGAAAAAGTATTCAGTGTTTTATGAATGGGAAGAGTGATTTTTCCCCCTGTGATTATTCGTAGCTCTGTTGTGTTGATTTGTGATTGTGGTTACGGTTTGTTTTAAAAAGACTCAGAAATCTAGTTCAGAGAATTAAATGAAAGATGTATTAAATAATAATTCCAGATGAGTGGAAAAAATATATTAGGTGTCTTTTTAAAATAGTAAGTGCCTTCTTAATTTTCTTACTTGTGTAAAAATTAGTACAAGAACCATGGCCTTTTTGGCAAGATCTCGCAAATGTGATCTAATTGTACTTGTAGAGGAATTAAATTTATCTCTCCCAGTAAATGGCGAAAGTAGTCCAGCTAACCGATTTAATAGTAAAGGATACTAATTATAATGAGGAACTGGTTAAGGGTCTGCTCGCGAGAATTACCAGTGAACGAGAAGAACGTGAGGAATCGACTGAAAGGAAATTAGAGGAAAAAGAGAAAAGGGATTTTGAAATTAAGAAAATGGAGCTTGAATTAGCTTTGGCCAAAAGCAAAGATTCACCGATAATAACAAACACTACTAAAGATCCAAATTTACTAAAATTAATGAACAGATATGAAATGCAAAATGATATTAGTGTTTACTTAAGTCTTTTCGAGAGACAAATTAAGCGAATGTCAATCGCTAAAGAGAATTGGGTAACTTATTTATTAGGGTTATTGCCTCTGGAAATTGTTAATGTCGTATCTCGAGAACCGGAGATTCACTCCAACGACTATGATTATATCAAAAAAGTATTGTTGAATCGTTTCCGTTTAACTCCCGAACAGTTTCGTCAAAAATTTTTCGGCCATCGGAAAGAAAATTCGGTTTTTTGGCGCGACTTCGCGTTTGAGATAAATAGTTTTTTGGAAGAGTGGATCACCGGGTTAGAAATCTCAACTTTCGATAACTTAAAAGAGATTCTTGTAGTTGACCAAATTCGACGAAAACTTCCAACTGATATCAGAGAACACTTTGTAGATGACTTGCCCAAACTAGTAAAAATAGACGATTTAATAAACAAGTTAGATGACTATGAGTCTGCGCGAAATAACCTAAAGAGTGCGTTTAGTCCTAAATATTCTAGTCCCGATACAAGAAAGTCTTTTGCCCAAGGCAATGAGAGTAACAGATATAACAGCCGTAATACTAATAATAGAGTCCCAAATAATTTTTCACAGAATCGAACACAAGAGAGGAAAAATTTCTATAACGCGTTGAAACCTCAAGATCAAAAACAGGGTAACTACAAAAATTTGAAGTGTTATACATGTGGTGAATTTTCACATAAATCTGTGCATTGTCCCCGTAAGAAAGACGGTCCCGTGTGTTTTCGGTGTGCCGCCCCAGGTCACAAATCTGACGTTTGCCCAATCAAAGACGCTAAAACAGCTTGTAGTAATAGCTCCAGTTCTAATAAAATAATCAAAACTATAAAAATTAAGGGTGAAACCGCGGATGCATTGATTGATTCCGGAAGTGAAGTGTGCATGGCCAGTTATAATTTTTATGTTGCCCTAGGATGTCCAGAACTGTCAAAAAATTCTATAGCGTTGTCTGGCATTAGTGGGAGTACAGTTTCCCCACTAGGCTTTTTCAATGCTAATATTATGGTTGATGATTTTGTGGTAAAAATGGACTTTTATGTGTTGAAAGATTTAAACAATGCTATAATTCTAGGCCATAATTTTTTGAATAAGTTAAATTTTGTGATAAGTGAACATGGTTTTTCAGTTACGGGAATTAGACAAAATTGTGTTAGTGAAAATAATATTGTTGTTAATTATGTGTATGTTAATCAGGTTAGTCAACAAACCGCAACGAAAAACAATTTCTCACCTATTGTAATGAGTAATGTGATCGCCCCCATAGAGGAAAAATACGATAGTCACAACAAAGTGAGACTCTCTATCTCCGATAGTCTAAACATTTCACCGGCTGCAGACAGTTATTGTAAAAATACCCTAGACTGTAAAATAAAAGCAACTGTCGAGAATGGAGGAAAATTGGTATACTTAGCAGAGATGGCTAATTGCGTCACTTTAAATGAGCTTGATGTTAGTCATGTGTTAGACAATAACAATAGGAATAGAGTAATACAACTTATTCAGAAGTACGTACCACACAAAACCAAAACCACTAATTTAAAAATGACTTTGAATTTAACTGACGAATTACCCATTGCTCAAAGGCCTCGTAGATTGGCATATATAGAACAACAATTTGTCGAGAATCAGATAGAAGAGTGGTTATGCGATAAAATTATTCGAGAAAGTAATTCAAATTTTGCATCTCCGATTGTTTTGGCCAAGAAAAAAAGCGGAAAATTCAGATTATGCATAGACTATCGCAAAATTAATCGCAAAATAATTAGAGATCACTACCCATTACCCTTAATTGAAGAGGTATTAGACAGAGTAGAACATGCTCAGGTCTTCACGTCGCTTGACCTGAAGAATGGTTTTTTTCATGTTGACGTAGAAGAGAACAGTAAAAAATATACTTCGTTCGTAACCCACCACGGTCAGTACGAATTCAACAAGGTCCCATTTGGCCTTAGTGTTTCCCCACAGACCTTTCAGAGATATATTTGCACAGTATTTAGAGATTTAATTAAAGACGGAACATTGCTCGTGTACATGGATGACGTAATCATTCCTGCCCAATCGGAAGGTCTGTTAAAACTGAAGAGAGTGCTAAAAGTCGCGACCGAATACGGTCTAGAATTCAATTTTGCGAAATGTCAGTTCTTGAAAAGAAAGATCGAATTTTTGGGTTATGTAATAGAAAGTGGTACTATTCGTCCATCGGAAACGAAAACCCTTGCGGTACAAAAATTTCCGGAGCCAACGAATGTTAAACAGCTACAAAGTTTTTTGGGATTAACCGGGTATTTTAGGAAATATATTGAAGGATATGCTAAAATTGCTCGACCATTAAGTGACTTACTTAAAGCGGAAAATAAATTTAATTTTGGTCCCTTACAAAAAGAGGCATTTAACATATTAAAAGAAAAATTAGCAAACCAGCCCGTTTTACACATTTTTAAGCGTAGTTCAAAGCTAGAATTGCATACTGATGCAAGTAGCGCGGGTTTCGGTGCCGTTCTGTTACAACAAGCAGACGACGAAACTTTACACCCTATCCATTATATGAGCCGTAAAACCACACCAACCCAGTCTAAATACAGTAGTTATGAACTAGAAGCCCTAGCAGTCATAGAAGCACTGAAGAAATTTAGAAATTATTTATTAGGTAACAAAATTAAGATCGTTACCGACTGTTCTGCTTTTCAGAAAACCCTTGAAAAGAGAGATCTGGCTCCTAAAGTAGCTAGATGGGCCATGTTTTTACAAGAATTTGACTACGAAATTATACACCGTCCAGGTAAACAAATGCAACATGTTGATTCATTGAGTCGTAATTCAGTAATGTTAGTGACGCATTCGCATGATGAATTAACAGCAAAAATCAAATTTGCACAACAGGGAGACGAACATATTCAAGCTTTAAGAAAGCTAATTGAGGAAAATGAGAGTCGAGATTATTTGATTAAACATGACATTGTGTATAAATACGAGAACGATCGTGAATTGCTGATGATTCCAAACAGCATGCAAACGGAATTGATACGCAATATCCATAGCCAAGGTCATTATGCTGTTGCCAAAACAGAAAGCATAATTAAAGAGAACTACTACATACCTCAGTTGCGAAAACAAATCGAGACTGTCATTGCAAACTGTATTGAGTGCATACTGTGTAACAGGAAACGGGGAAAAGGTGAAGGACTGCTAAATCCTATTCCCAAACAAAACATTCCTCTCCATACCTACCATGTGGATCATATTGGTCCAATGCCGTCTACGAATAAAAATTATAATCACATCTTTACTGTTGTAGACGGATTCACCAAATTCGTTTGGCTGTATCCAGTCAAATCTACTACGACAAAAGAGGTCACAGACAAGCTGAAGCTGCAAAACAGTACTTTCGGTAACCCTGTCCGAATCGTCAGTGACAAAGGGACAGCCTTCACTTCTAACGATTTCCAAACATACTGTCAAGAGGAGAACATTGAACACATAACCATAACAACCGGGATACCTAGAGGAAATGGACAGGTGGAAAGAATCCACGAAATTCTCATACCAATACTGTCTAAGTTGTCCATCGATGATCCCACCAAGTGGTATAAGTATGTAGCCGCTGTGCAGAGAACGATCAATAGCACCATTTCCAGGAGTACGAATATTCGCCCTTCGAACTTCTCACTGGAGTGAGACTGAGACACACAACTGATATAAAAATTAAGGAAATCTTAGACGAAGAGTATGTCAACACCATCATGTCAGAAAGAGAACGAATGAGAGAGATTGCTAAGGAAAACATTTTTAAAATACAGGAAGAGAATAGAAAAACGTATAATAAACAACGAAAGAAAGCCAACACCTATAAACCAGGAGACTTGGTTGCAATACAAAAAACTCAATTCGGAACTGGAATGAAATTACGTCCTAAATTTCTTGGCCCTTATCAGGTGACCAAAGTAAAGAACAACGATAGGTACGATGTTCAAAAAGTTGGGTGCCATGAAGGCCCAACCCAAACTTCAAGTGCAGCTGACTTTATGAAACTGTGGACTGTCACATAAATTTCATTTATTAAATTTAATTGAATATTTTCATTTGATATCATTTTAATATTTTAAAAAAGTATTGTGTTTCATTTAGTAGCATTGTGTTTAAAAAGTATTGTGTTTCATTTAGTAACATTGTGTTTAAAAAGTATTGTTTCATCAATTTATGTTTATAGTATAGTAGAAAATATTTGTTTTTGTGTATTTTAGTATTTTTCATGTAATTGAGGTCTGCTGGTTTTTGATGTGGTCATGAGGCTTGGTGAAGTCTGTGAGGACACAGGACTAGCAGGAGGGCCGAGTGTAGAATCGGAAATCGCTTCTCGCGAGGAATCTTGTCCATGACCTCAATACACAGCAAGTGCTTGCACGTGTGAGGCTCCAGAAGCTAACGAAAATGAGCGGTTTTACGAAACCTATAAATATATGTGATCCCTGAATGCGGGACGATTCTTATTCTGGAAGCTGAGTGCTTCAGTCGAGCAGATTCGCTCGTTATTGTCCGCGGGTGGCGTTCCCGTGATGACATTGTAATCCAGAAATTATGTTTGATATATTTCATTGTATATAATTCACTATCATTTAGTAGTAAAATTTAACAAAGTTTAATCTTGTTGTTCCGACTATTTAATCATACCCCACCGAGCCAATACTACATATATATATATATATATATATATATATATATATATATATATATATATATATATATATATATATATATATATACATACATATGTCATACATATGTCATAATAACAGAAATTATAAGCCTACAGTCGTGACGGAGTTGCAAGAGTGGTCTAGGCAACCGGATGAGGAGGATAAATTGGAGGGGAGTATAATTCTGGTTTCACAGAAATCGGTAGAAATTCTATAACAAAATCTTTGTTCAATAATGAACTGGTAAAATTCATAACAGGGAATCTAGCAAGAAATTTCATTGGTAGAGGTCGGGAGTTAAGCGAAGAGGCAATTTTATATTACAGGCGATTTGAGAGGAAAATTGGTCGTGGGAGGTCAGTAATACTGGGAGGTCCAGAGGTGAAAGGTGAAAGGGGATGGCAAGATATATGACCTATTGGTCAAAAGAGACGAAAGACTGAGAGAGAAGTGGAGTGTTCGGGGAGTGATCTCTGGTGACAATACAACAAAGGTACAAAATGATATTTGAAAAAAAAATCTGATACCTATCCACAAATAATGCAACATTAATTTGCTAATATCAAATAGATGGTTAATGAAAGTAAAAAAACATCTAGTATAAACACTTCAAAATTTATCTTTACACCTTCATCAAAGCTTCCATTTTCTCTACTTAATGACAATTTCTAAAGTTTTATGTTTACAAATAGAATAAATTCAAACATCTTACACACACAATTTTGAGAAAGATTTCTATACACGATGGCAAAAGAAATACACAGTAATACAATTTTTGGGGATGAACCATATACCACATCATATTCAGATCATTAGACAATTCCTACATTCTATGAGTAGATTTGAAACTGTCAAAAGCTCATGCGCTTCTCATTCTACATCTATTAAATTAACGTGACAAGGAGAGTGATAACGAAGATGAAACAATTCAGGAATTCAGATGTGTAATTGGGACGACTTCTCTGTAATAGAACTGACGTGTCTGTGGTGTCAGTACCTACGAGAGCGTTGCTGTAAGTAGGTTAGAAATAAGCTCCGTATACCTCGAAATGAGAAACTACTCATTTCAAGCAACAAATTCACATCACAAGCACCTTGAACAATAAAAATGTATTTGCTGTTGCATAGTAATGAAGTTTTCTATAGCAGTTTTCACTTCAAATCACTGTGTTTAGTGATCAACGTTTGTAAAATTTCATTAATTCGTAACCCTTTCAGAATCAGTAAGTACAAAGATAGAAACTATGTCTACGTAATGAGAGACTGGAATGTGTTGAGGAAAACAGTTTTTCATAAAGTGTCCTCGTACGATAAAAATTTAAAGGAACTACCATAAAAACTTTCCATATCATTGAGTTGAAAGATTAGGACATTTTACAAGTATACAAAAGAACAACTTTGGCTAATTCATCCGTTACTAACACACTAAAACAATTCAATAAGCAGTGATGGCTATTTAAAAAGAAATCACAGTACATACTAAACATTATTCAACACGAAAATAATTATTTACACATCATTCGACAGATTATAAATTCTCAATTAAACACATTTCATGCATCATGTAATAGTATCATTTACATGATGATTGTCATTATCTCACATCATTGTTATATTTTCTTTCATGATGAAAAAATCAAATTAACTACAAAAATTTTCTTTCACATTTAAATTAGAAATCGTTTCAATCGAAAAGTAAAGAATTGATTGCAAAACACTTTCTCAGAACTTTGCTAGTAACGACAATATACAACATAAAAAATCATTGGAAGGCGCGTGTAAGTAGAGAAAAGGTCTTGACAGGGTTGATCGTGTGGTTAATTTAAGGAGGACACCCACGGGGTTTGAAGAAAGAGAGGACGCTGTGGAGGAGACAGGTGAACTTTTTTTGCGGTGGTAACAATTCGTTGTGTGTCCTTAGAGGAGGGGCTCAATGGTGGTGTCGTTTTGTTCAACTTGTGTGTCCCAAGGAAAGAAGTCGTAAATCAGAGGTCGTTAAACTATCTTTCAAAAATCAGGTGAAAGAGAGTTACTTGGTTTTTCATTGGGAACTTAAGAACTGGTACCTTAGAAACAGACACTTTTGCAGTGTTAGGAAATCGAATGGGAATTTTACTTTTCCTAACTGGAAGAGGGGCACAATTGGGTAATCGGATGCCGGGTAAAAATGACGTAGTCTTGTCGAATGTACTATTTCAGAATATTTTTTGTGGAGAGGGTAAGGCCTATTGATCTCATAGTTTACTTCAGAAAGTTTCTTTAAGATAACGTATGGTCCTGTGAAAGTCAGATTTAACTTTCGACTATTGGTACAAGCAAATTCTTCATACATTACAGGGTTTCCGATTTTAAAATCATTTTTAGTTAAACGGGTGTCGTATCTCTTTTATGAAATCTCGTGGAAAATGTCGTCTATGAAATCTCGTTAGTTTTTTCTGCGGCAATTTTTCATGCTTCTTCAATAGGCGGGTGCAAATTTGGTTCAACCAAAGGGTCATAAGGAAATTTTCCAATACATTAAATATGTATATCATAAGGAAATTTTCCATGCATTAAATATGTAGGTGGGAACTTAGTAATCGAATGAGGAGTGTTGTTGTACTCTTCCGTGACTTGTTTCAGTAATTGCGGCCAAGGAGTAGTATTTGGTTGAGCATTAATTTTACATATATATATATATATATATATATATATATATATATATATATATATATATATATATATATATATATATATATATATATATATATATATATATATATATATATATATATATATATTCCAACCTAGTTATAAGGGTTTGATTAACGCGCTCAACTTTACCATTAGTTTGGGGTCTGTGTGCAGAAGTTAATAATTGCGTAACGTTGTATTTTTTCAAGAAATGCTTAAATTTAGGTGACGTAAAGGCTGCATGTCTGTCACTTAAAATTTTCTTTGGAAGCTTGAATTTGAAATACCTGTTTGAGACAGTTAATATAAGCATCTGAAGTCACACTTTTTGAAGGGAATGTCTAAATGTTGCATGATCGATTTAAATATGCAAGTATTTTTGTAGGAGAGCTATAGTAGCTTAATCCTCCAACCGCATCAACTGAAATTAACTCAAAGGGTTCATGCCTTGTGGGAACTGACTCTAAAAGGCCATATGTCTTTTGTTTTTTCCATTTATTTAATTGACAAACTTCACAGTGTCGGACACAATTTCGAACATCATTTACTATATCAGGCCAATAATATTGTGGCGATAGTAAATTTAACATAGATGACACTCCTAGGTGTCCATATTTAATATGTGCTTTCTCTAATACCTTCGAACGTAGAGAGAGAATGGGACGACAATTTTATTTAAACCTTGTTCTTTAATCGTCCAAAGATTATACAATTTTTTGTATTTTCTACTGTAAACGTTGTCTTTTTCCTGACTTTCTTTGAGCTCCGAATGAGTCAATAATTGTGCTCTTGGCAGCATGTGATTTCTTATGGGGTTTCTAGTTAGCATGTCGGTTTCTACATTAGTGGATCCTTTTTTTTGTATTTAATTGTAAAATTATACATTGATAGTTTCAACGAACATTTAAAAAGTCTACCGGTTGGGTGTTTAATATTTTTGAGCCAAACCAGGGCAACATGATCTGTATAAATAGTGAAGACAGAATCTATTATTTCCAAACACACCAGTTCGGTTATCGAGTAATTTTTTTCGTAGGGTTGTAATTTTCTAGAATATAAAGAAACTAGATGTAATGAACCATCTGGATGTTCTTGTTTTAAAATTCCTGAAATTGCTTTTCGTGAGGCATCGGTGTGACATGGGTAATTCGGGTTAAATAAACTTAACACGGGCTTGGAAATTGAAATATCTTTGAGATTTTTAGATGAGGCTTGACATTCTTCCGACCATTGATATTTTACATTTTTTAAGAAGGTTGTTCAATTTTCAATGTTCAAGGAGAGCTCGAATTTTTGCATAATTTGGAATAAATTTATTGTAGACTTTAACACTTCCAAGAAATCTCTGTTGCTCTTTGTTGTTTCTGGGTGGTTGAAGTTTTTTGATAGTTTCGAAGTTAATGTTACTAGGTTTGTATGTATTGTTTTCAATCTCATATCCCAAAAAATTTATTTTGGTTTTCGCGAAGTTGCATTTTGAAAGCTTTAGCTTCATGTTTTCTTTCTCGCATACCTCAAAGATGAGTTTTAAATTATCCAGATGTTTTCATGATTTGGGGAAAATATAATTATATCATCAAAATAATTTAGAGTAAATTTATTTTGATGTTTATTTATAATTTGTCTTGTGGCACGTTGGAATATTTCAGGAGCGTGTTTTTCCATCCAAAGGGTAATCGTTTCCATTCGTACAAACCAAAATTTGAGGTAAATGCAAGTTTTTCTTTGTCCTTATCATTAATTTCGATGTGCCAGTATCCATAGGCTAAATCGAGTGTTGAGAACATTTTTGCATTGGACAATTGATCTAATATAGCATCGATACGAGGAATGAGTTCGAAATCAGTTTTTGTAATTTCATTCAATTTTCCATAGCCGATGCATAAACGAGTTTTAGAGTTTTCATCTCGTTTATAAGCTTGAGTTACAGGAGCTGCATAAGGGCTGTAAGAAGGTTTGATAATGTCTGCTTTTAAAAGTTCATAAATTTGTTTTTGTTTTTATTTCTGCATTGTCTTTAGTCGAGGCTCTGAATGGGCGATAAGCAATTGGTAGTTCCTAGTTTAAAATAACTCGTTGAGATTTTAAATTAACTGAGCCTACATCATATTTAATCTTGTCAAAGACATTTTTCTGTTTGTTAATTAGAGCAGCTAATTTTCCATCATAGTTAACACCATAATTGATATTATCCACATTATCATTAGAGTTAACACAAGGAATAGTACAGTACTTAATATTATCATTATTATCACAAGAGTACACATGTTCACACTTGGTATTTTCAATTTTAGAACAATGTTTATCACAAGTATTCTTACTAACAGTATTTTCATATGATACAAAATTATTACGTTTGATTATTATTAGAATATCTCGAATAACCCTGTTTACAAAAATGATGTGATATTTGCACAGAAGTTAAAAGAATATTTGACGTTACATTATAACCAAATTGAAATATTTTTCTCGTTTTGAAATTGATTTTCAAATTAAATATACTAACAGTTTCTAAATTCAGCAGTGCATAATTTAAAGTAGAGTTGATGGCTAAAAATTCAAGTGGTTTTGTAATGCCACCAATTTTAATATTGATTAAAACAATTTCACTTACCCAAATAGCATCAACTGCTTCTTGAATTTGAATCTTGGGGTTCACAGTAACAGTCTCATATTTCATATGTTTCAGTAAATGTTCAGGAATGATATTTGCGCTTGTGCTGGTCTGAGGTTTGTCCGTATTGAGTAGCTGGTTGAGGAGGCTTTCGCTGGGGGAAAGTTCGATTCCAGTCCTGTAAACGTCGGTCACGGTAGTTGAAGGGCTCTCTGCGCACTGGAGGCATCCAAAATCTCGGCCGCATTGGAACTCTTTGCGGGGTTGAAACCTTTCGTCTGGACGGGGAACTGCTACGGGAATGGGTACTCTATCCATTCTCCTTTTTTGGCCTTGTTTGCTTGATTCATCATCGTGTAACTGGCTGCATAAATTGCGTGCAACTCTTAACTATTCCGTAATGCTAGCTGGCTCTTTCACGATGATGAGTTCCTTAATGTTCCGAGGCAAACCATTTGTCAATCCTTGGAGTAGTATTTCCTCTGGAAGCTGTAGTCGTTTACCAATGTCGAATTTTCTTTTGAAGTAGGTATCAATGTCTGAAGGTTTCTTGCATGTTGTAGAGATAAAGATGTCAAATGAAACTAGAGGAGTTCTCGAAAAATTATTTATAAGTCCTTGGCGTACGTTGGCCCATTCAGTTTCACTGACACAATGAGTTAGGTAAAAGTTCAATGCTTCTCCCTGTAAGCATTCCGCAATAAGTTCTATTCTTGAGTTTGCGAAATGGGCTGTTTTTAATTTGAAGAATTTGATCCATGCTTCCACGCCGAAATTTTCTTTTGGGTCAAATGCTATTTGTTTTGAAAGCATCCTTTCCGAAAAATCTTTTGAAACCAAGTAGCTGTCAGTACAATCATCTCCATTAGACGTCATTGTGGGGTAGTTATGAGAGTCCGTTCAATTTATTAAGACTTCCGAATCCAAGGTAAAGTTACCAAACCACAGGTTGCTGTCCTGTCGGCTTTAAAATATGTCATAGTAACAGATATTATAAACCTGCAGTCATGATTGAGTTGCAAGAGTGGTCTAGGCAACTGGATGAGGATGATCCGTATGAGGGGAGTGTAATTCTGGTTCCACAAAAGTAGGTAGAAATTCTATAACAAAATCTTTATTCAATAACGAACTGGTAACATCATAACTGGCATGAAGGCTGTTGAGGGGCAGAGCCCTGTACGGTTCTGGACTTTTCTATTCTAAGGGGCTCATGGAAAAAGTGTATAGTTCACAATAAATTCGCTAGAGGGATAAGAACTAAAAGAAAGATTATTGGACAGGGAATCTAGCAAGAAATTTCATTGGTAGAGGTCGGGAGCTAAGCGAAGAGGTAATTTTATCTTACAGGCGATTTGAGAGGAAAAGTAGTCGTGGGAGGTCAGTCATGCTGGGAGGTCCGGAGGTGAAAATGGATAGCAAGATGTATGACCTATTCGACAAAAGACACGAAAGACTGAGAGGGAAGTGGAGTTTAGTTTAACTTAATATGGAACATGTGTTAAAGCGCACCGTTTATATAGTCATTTTATTTTCCTGGTTATCGGTTATATGGTCGTTTTTTTTTATCTTTTCAATGATGTTATCGTTTTTTTTTTTTTTTGAAAAATAGTAACTGTTGTAACATTTCTTGAGGCTGGGAGCAACACAGGTAATGACCACTTCCTTTTATAATAGTAGAGATATGTGCTTTGAATATGGATGTACGTAATTATGCGTACTGTACTTGGATTGGTAAGGTAAGCTAATATAAATTTCAATAAAAAAAAATATTGCATACTTCTTAATGTAGTGTTTACTTCCCGAATTATTTTTTTAAATGTTCTTAAAAGTTTAATTATTCGTTTATGAGCACTATATTCTGATGGGTGAATATAATCCTGCCATAATTAAATAGTGTAGTATTGTTCCGCATATATGGTCTGATTTTTCTGGTCGGCTGAGCTGACCATATGACCCATACTGTATATATATATATATATATATATATATATATATATATATATATATATATATATATATATATATATATATATATATATATATATATATATATATATATATATATATATATATATATATATATATATATATATATATATATATATATATATATATATATATATAGAGAGAGAGAGAGAGAGAGAGAGAGAGAGAGAGATTTGTATATATATCTACCATCTATAAGATTTGTGTGCATTTTCTTGCATCTTAGATTATTTAAGTCTGATATTTTTGGTATTTTTTAATTAACACACACTGGAGCAACACAGCGTTCCATTGGTGACGGTCATGGATCAAAACCAAGGGAAAGATTCAAGGACAACATGTAATTTTGAACCACGGCTTGATGACGAGGTCACACCTGAGCTAGCACCCCATTCTCCAATTTCCACACCTCGCTAACGTGAGGACATTTGAAGCCACGACATATTTAATATGCCCCAGCCCCCTATGTACAAGGCGGTCAAAGGTTGAATTCGAACTAGCAACCCTCCGGTTGTTTTAAGTCTGAATACCATTGTTTAAACCTAAAATTTGGCTAAGCTGGATCCAATTCCATCATATTCTGCTTGAAGATAGATTTTCAACGGAACATGGTTTTACTACGAAAAATGTGTGATTCTTTCAGATTTTCTCATAAGGTAATCTTAGATTACTAATATTTAAACTGGGTTCTGATTTTAAGTCGGTATGATCTATTATATACATACCAACCAAACCTTTGTATGCAACGTACTAACTTATGGATTATTGATATTTGTGAACCAAAATATGCGGTTTGATTCAAATTTCCAAATTTCATTTAAAAAGATAACTATGTGAACATTGGTAGCATAAATGAATTCATGTATTAATATCCACTCCAGCTGCCGATACGCACATTTCGATCATCATATTAAGCTCTGCATTTAGAAGTTTGAATTGAAGTATAAGGGTGATTCTACGGTCATGGGACAAACTTGGAGGGGTGGCACACCTTACTAAAACATACATTTTTCGTATAGGAATGTATGGTCGGAAGTGACGCGTGGAGGCGCGAACAGAAAAAAATGAGACAAGAACAGAAAAACATTGTTTATTTACAACATCTTTGTAAAGTGCTTCTTTGCAGCAATGTTTACAATAAATGCTCAAAATTGCGACCATCAACAGTAATACATGCTTGGTAGCGTCGAAGGAGTGATTGTCGAACAGTTCCACAGATGCCAGGCTTTTTGAGTACACTTGCGCAATGGATAGTCGAGCAACGAGGTCCTCAATTGAGTCAATTGGAGTCCAGTAAACGATTGTCGTTAGATGGCCCCATAAGAATTAATCGATGCTCGAAAAATCTGGCCATCGGACTGGTTCACCACGCCTAGTCCATTGCCCCGGAAAACTGGCATCCAGGTAATTGCGGACAACCAAATGGGCTGGCGCCAGTGGCGGTCTTAAGGCCCATGGCCTCGGCGTTAAAGTTGTACCTAGGGCCTACTCTTATTCAATTATTACTATTTTTTTAAATAAAATGCAAAACTCTTGTAAAAGCATGGCATTTTTTTAAACACATTTATTTCATTTAACGAATACGAATGTTGCAATCACATACCAGGCACCATTTTTTTTTTCTTTCCTCTTTCGAAACATATTTTTATACTGTTATTCTCATATTAGCATTATCAGAAGTTCAGAACAGCATGTTAATTATATGAAAGAGGTGAATGCACAAAACACAGAAAAATAAAAGTAATATTTTGCTAGCATATAAAATAAAATAAAATTGAAAATCCGTTACATTTTAATATTTCTTACTACTTACTCCACCACGTCTGACTTATACGTTCACAAATGATTCAATGACATTATTCAAGATAAGGTCATCGCATACATCTTTTGCAATAGTTCAGAAGTGAAATCTTCAAGAAACGTTTTTATGAGGTTATCACCATGAATATGAATATTCTCATTCGATAGCTTTCATAACTTTTCTGGATGCAAGAACCCAAATGCCTCACAAACAGTTTTAAAGCCTTCTAATCTTTCTTTGAGTTCTGATATCATTCGATCAAGTCAATTGTAAAACACTTCAGATCTATAACGTGAAACTGCATCAGAAGATCGTTCATGACTGCAGAGCTCACCGTCTAACTTTTTTGACCTACGAACACGTACAACCTTTTTATCCAAACCCATATAAATACCCACTATTTATTAGAACTTTTTTAATTTTAATAAACTCCTCCTCTGTTTTCAGAATTTTCAAATTTCGCACAACTTTCTCAAAACTTTCAACAAGAAAGATCAATAGCTTGTAAAACTCGTGAACACACATCTACTATACATAACACTTTATGCCACCAAGTGAGAGTTATAAAAAATGTCTAATCCAGTTTTTCCTGCAGATTGACTGTATCACTAAATTCAGAATTAGAATGCTTCCGGTCAATTAACTCAGCCAAACAATCAATAATACCGAAATTTCTTAGAACAGCTTCGACCGCTGAAAAACGAGCCACTCATGCTGTTTTTGATAGACTTTAAAGTTGGGCTTATTTTCTTAGTTTTTCTGAAACTGTTTGTAGCATCAATATTCGCAGGTTCATAATCATCATCTGACTCGCAGTCGAGCACAAACTTGCAGGATTTAATCTCTACCTCTGATTGCAAATCTCTGAAAAATGCCAAAAGCACTTGCCTAGGACTGAATTTTTCAGCCATCGAGTGCAATAAATCCCAACGGTGATTGAATGCATTGAAAAATGTGTACGGTGTCTGAAAATGATGATACAAATTCACAATTTCAATTGGTATATACAGTTCTCCGCGTTCTGCTGTTGTTTTCCGGTTTTCAGTGGCATGCACTAACACTAGATACGTCGACTGCTAGCAGATATGCCACAGACGGGCGTAGGATTTTTTTTTTAATTGGGAAAAATTTAATATGTTATGTATTTTTAACTTAAAAAATTAATATCTAAAAAAATTATTTCTCACAACAGAATTTTTAAATCAAATATATGAGCTTTTCAACAAGGAAATATTCCGATTTGAGATAAAAGCTTATCTTTTATGTATTTTTGACTCAAATTAATATCTATTAAAAATTCATTTCTTCCACAGAATTTTTAAATCCAATACGCGAGCTTTTCAACAAGGAAATATTTCGATTGAGGCTAATCTTTTATGTATTATTAACTCAGATTAAATATCTAAATATTAAAGAATTTCATTTCGCGCAGAAGTTATAAAGCTAACATGCGATCTTTTCTACAAAGAAATGTTTCGATTTGGGATTCATTAACTGTTATAAAGCTAATACTTAATGTCGTTTAAAGTTAGATTAATGCATACCCCACGCAACTCCAATCTTTGGCGTCAATGTGAACTTTGATCTCAACGCACTTCATGGTCCCATGCTCCCGTGAAACAACGCACTTCCATTTTACTAACCGACCTAGGGAAAGTTGTGAGAAAGTCCGCTAGATGTGGTCACTTTGATACTGTGCAGTCTCGATCGTTTCAGCACTACAACTTTCAGTTGGTTATTTAATGGAAGTGGATAAACCTTAATCGAATGACTGAAACGGTATACCTTAATAAGAGGTAACTTGAAATTATCATTAATATTAAACATTATTTTGCTCTTTTAGGAAGGGTACCTTATCAACCCTCGCGCAGGTTGGAAGAGTAGTGGATTAGCAACCACTGGGTTGCGAGTTCGAATCTAACCATCATGTATAAAGGGGGCTGGTGCACGTTAAATCTGCCGTGGCTTCCAATGTCCTCACGTCGGCATGGTGTTGAAGTTCGGAGAGTGGGGTGCTAGCTCAGGTGTGACCTCGTCGTCTAATCATGTTACAAAATTACGTGGTGTTCTCGGATCTTTCCCCTCGGTATTGATCCCGGATCGTTGCCAATAGCCCGATGTCGTACTTCAGTTTATTAACTACCTACCTAAGTAGCATATTAATCCCCTCCTCTGAGCGTCACGAGATTTCCGAGTTGTGTGGAATTGCTTTTACCCCACAACACACTTAATAACTAAATACTCATATCTATTACCTAGGTGAAAGAATTCGTAGATTTTTTTCAAGCTTTAGAAAGTCTATTGATCTTTTCCTTGAAATAGAATCCTTTGACAAGATTTTATTGCGCCTTTCCTTTGGAAAGATTCTTTTGATCCTTTCCTTGGGATAGAATCCTTTAGTATGATTCTGTTGGAAATTTTCTTATAATAGAGTCCTTGGAACGATTTTATTGTATATTTCCTTTGAAGTTAACCCTTTGGAACGATTCTATTTTGTCTTTCCTTTGAAGTTATTCCTTTGGAAAGATTCTATTGTACCTTTCCTTTGAAGTTTGTCATTTGGAAAGATTCTATTGTTCGTTTTCTTAGTATATCCTTTCAAGGATTCACTTGCTCCTTTCTTTGGAAGTGAATCTTTTGAAAAGATAGTTTACAGAGGGTGTTTACGCATTTTTTAGACAATGTATATTGTATTCGCAAAACTAAATTACATAAAATTCTTGTGTTTTAAATGTTCTATTTGATAGCCCTTATTCTGAACTATCTTTTGACACCGTAATTTCCATGATAATAATGCATTTTGAAGTGTCAGAAGAGGTATTCTATCCCATTCTTCCTGTACAGCTTTCCAGAGTCCTGTAAGGGTTGTGGGACGACGTTTGGATAATGCAGATTTTAAAAGTCCGAAAGCACAAAAATCCATAGGTGATACATCGGGAGATTTAATAGGGATATCAATGAAGGGTATGGCCTTGACGCCGGTTTTTTGTTCCATTTCTTTTAGGAAATTTACAGTGTATTTTGATGTGTGACTGCTAGCTTTGTCTTGATGGAGTTCCACAGATTGATGGCACTGTGGGGTAAAGCGATGGTATTTCATTCAGAACAATTGGCAATAAAATATGTTCCTGATAGTATTTGGAGTTAATCTTGACATTTTTCCCACTCTCTTTATTTTTAACTTGCCGTTATATGAAAAACCAGCAACAATCATGAATCCCTTAGAAAAACTTTCTTTCGATTTTGTGAACCATGTACTTAAATTTTTTTTCTCCCCTTTTATGATAATAAATGGCTCTTTTTTGCTGCAATAATTTAAATACACCCATGATTCATTTATTGTGACAATTTTTTTCCATTTTTCTTTGGATAAGTGTTTCTCATATAAAATTCGGCAGCGCGTCCTGCGTTCAGATATGCTTTAGAAAAAGACGATGCACATTGCGTTTTTTCGCTTTCTTAAGATTTAAATCAACGTTTATCATTTTGTTTACAGTGTGGACACCGAGCATTTTAATGATTTTGCAACTGTCCTTTGACTAGGGGGATTTTCTTTAAACATTAAACAACATACCTTTTCAATAGTCGAAGATGTCCGTTTCTTCCTTGGATACTTGTTTGGAATTTTTGTCCCACTTGAAGCTCCAATTTGACGTTTTTTTCCTTTCTTGTTGACGATATTACCTATCGACGCTTTAGATATCACAAAACCATGACTCTCGCATCGTTTTTGCATAACTGAATATGGATATTTTTCTTCGGAAAGAGCATAAATATAGCCTTTGAACCACTGCTTCGTTAAAAACGCCATTTTGAATAAAAACAAACCTCTCAAGACGCAGACGATAATTTTGACTTTTAAAAACATAGTACAACTGCAATTATTTCTTTTGAAGCAAGCGATTTTTTATTACCGCTAACCAAAATCGTCTAAAAAATGTGCGAACAGCCTCTGTATATTGGTGATTTCCAAAAATAGAATACTTTGGAAATATTCTATCGCTTCTTTTCTTAAAAGTAAACCTTTAAAAAAGATCCCATATTGCTCTTCCTTAGAATACAATCCTTTGTAAAGATTCAATTGGTCAAGGTGAAAATTGGTTTAAATTCATACAAGAAATACAGCAGGTTACAAGGTGGAATTATACGCATGAACCCCTCAGAGGGTAAAATTCACTATATAGTCTGACCTGTGTAAAGAAACGTTCGATGGGTGTTTTTAATGTCAACGATGGCATCACCCATCAGATCAATATTAAATATTACTGTTTTCATATTTCACTGTACAAAATGAGTCATTTTCACACTATTAATCCCACTTCAGTCATTATATAACTTATTATCACGACCCTTCTATTAATATGAAAATTTTCTTGAATTAAATAGTGGGACTCACTTAATGGGGAACAAGGTATATTTCTGTATCTAGCAAATGTACCTTGAAACTTCGATTAACCGTCAGTCCGTTATATATATTAAAAATTAATTAATAAAATATTATTAATGAAAATGAAATATTATGAAACAAAAGAATATGACAGACTATTTTAAAGTTTTTAATATGTCTGTATCGGGTTGTTCGGAAATTAATTTCGTTTTTTCCCAACAGAGGACTTAATTGTATTTTATTCACATCCAACTTCCCATTTAAGCCGCATTGTAATTATATATTTTGACAGCTAATATAGCAAGGCTTGTTTGTGAAAAGGTTTGTTTGATTATGCGGAATAGTTTTTATTTGGTATCAAATATGGAAAGTCGAAAGCAGCATTTTCGGCATATTTTACTTTTTTACTATCGAAAAGGTAAAAATGCTGTTCAAGCAGGAAAAAATTAGTCGTTGTGTATGCAGAAGATGTAGTGACAGAACGCCAGTGCCAAAATTGGTTTGCAAAATTTCGTTCCGACAATTTTGATGTTGAAGATGCGTCACTTTCTGGAAGGCCAGTTGAAGCTGAAGACAAAATAAAGGCATTGATTGATGCAAACTGCCGAATAACAACTCGTGAGATCGGTGAGAGATTAAATTTATCGAATTCGACCCTTCATGATCACGTGAAACGCCTTGGTTTCAATTCAAAATTCATCATAAGGGTTCCATTGCTCCGTAGCATTGACGTCTGTGATTTGCTTCTCAAACGTCAAAAAAATGATACATTTTTGAAGCGAATCATCACTGGGGACGAGAAATGGGTTGTCTTTAACAATGTTTAACGCAAGAGATCATGGAGTAAAAAAGATGAAACGGCTCAAATCATATCGAAATCCGATATTCATCAAAAAAAGTGATGCTGTCTGTTTGGCGGGATTTCAAGGGATTGGTTTTTGTTTTAACTTCTACCTCACAATACCACGATCAATTCTGAAGTGTTCTATTATCAACTGGACAAATTGAATGATTGATTCAAACAGAAAAGGACAAAATTGATCATTAGAAAAGGTATAGCGTTCCACCAAGATAATGCGAGACCTCATACAAGTTTGGTAACTCGACAAAAGCTTTTACAGCTTGGATGGTAAATACTACTACACCCACCATATTCTCCAGATCTGGCACCTTCGGATTATTACTTGTTCCGGTCTCTACAAAATTTTTTAGTTGGCTAAACCTTTACTTCAAATTAGGACGTCAAAAATGACTCGGATCTTTTTTTGTCAGTAAAGATCAGAAGTTTTATGAGCGTGGAATCATGCTGCTGCCAGAAAGATGGCAAAGGTATTGGATCAAATGGAGAATATAAATTCAATTAAATATTTATACACTATAAGAAAATCGTCTTTCATTTTCACCTAAAGAAATGAAATTACTTTCCGCACAACCCGATACGTCTAGAGCGTACGTTCATGTGCCAATATGCTCACATGTACTATACTGTACTTAATGTAAATTGTATATTGTTTGTTTCTTTAAAATAAAATCCATGTATATACAGTGTATTTCCAGTTCGTAAACGTGCATTTTTTTATCATTCGTTCATATGCAATGGCTGGGGGTAGGTTGTTTACGGTTCGTGATGGTTCATCTAAATTCCACTACAGTTGCAATTTATTTCTACTTTCAATACTAACGACATAATCTGGATTCTACTGAAATAGAATGAGATCAATAACTACTTGTGAAGTATGCTACTGTTTCCGGTTGCTGATCTGTTACTCTTCCAACCGGGCTACATCGGCCTCTCAAACATTTGTAAAGCGCTTCTCGCTCCAATTGGTATTAGCTAGTTTGAAGAGTCAGCCGTTATGTCAAAAATTAAAGTGACAAACCATAGAAATAAAATCAAACAGTGAAAGGGTTTATTTGTAAAAATGAAGGTCTAAACAGAGGGCGCTAGTGTTTTGTCACCTCTTTCGGAACTTCTGACATTAACTTGGCTCGTTAATCTAATGTAATTTCTCTCAGTATACCCGCGCTTATATATATATATTGAAATCTACCGCCAAACACTCCAAAGGAAGACAGGGTTTTAAAGGAAATAATTTTCCTTCTCCGATAATTTGTTTATGTTTACTCTGAAAATTGTTCTTGAAGAATATATTTGTTTGTGTTCACTTCCTATTTCTGTAATTCCTTGTTTTGTGTTTTAAAACCTTGCATAAAAAGACATCCTATATACTCTCTCTCTCTCTCTCTCTCTCTCTCTCTCTCTCTCTCTCTCTCTCTCTCTCTCTGTTTATTGAAAAAATAAGAAAAATAAATCTTTATTTCTGAAAAATTTCAATCATGTAATTTAATTCTTCTAGAAAGAACTGTGTTTTAAAACCTTGCATAAAAAGACATCCTATATACTCTCTCTCTCTCTCTCTCTCTCTCTCTCTCTCTCTCTCTCTCTCTCTGTTTATTGAAAAAATAAGAAAAATAAATCTTTATTTCTGAAAATTTTCAATCATGTAATTTAATTCTTCTAGAAAGAACTGAAAAGACACGAAAAGACACTCATGAAGATTATATTGGTTTGTGAACGGATTACTTTTTGGATATTTCTGTAATAACTTGTTTCATGTTTAGAGCCTTACATAAAAGCATCCTGTACACAATCTTAAGAAACTGTTCTTAAAAAAATAAATTTCTTGATTTCTGAAAGGTTTTTCAATCACATAAATTAATTCTTGATCGATCTGAAAAACACTCTTATTGATTACATCTGTTGCGAAAGCATTGTTCTTTGGATATTTTTGTAAAACTTGTTTTATGTTTAGAGCCTTACATAAAAGAATATCCAGTAAACAATCTTGAGGAACCTTGTTCTTCAAGATTGGAACCTCTTATAATCCAATCCTCTCTTAGAACCCTTTATAAACAGTTCCTCGCGGAACTGCTCATACGGGTTCATTTTTGTGAGCAGTTCCTAAAGAAACTGTTCATAAAAATAAATTTAGTAAGTTAATAATAAGTAATAAAATAATTTAAGTTAAATAAGTTTAAGTAAGTAAATAAAAAATAATAAATTCTGAAAAGTTTTTCAATTTGAACGATCTGAAAAAACAATGTAACACACTTATCGAAGGTATTGATATGTGAAAATATTGTCCTTTGGATATTTATGTAATATGGTGAAATTTCGATTAACCATCAGGGTCGGAACCTGGACCTTGACGTTTAATCGAATTCACGTATAAAAGAAAATCCTTAAACAACAACCCACCCCCAACCATTGCATATGAACTAGTGATAAAAAATTTACGCTTACGAACTGGAAATACAATGTACATACATGGATTTTATTTTACAGAAAAAAATAATATACAATTTACATTAAGTATAGTATAGTACATGTATACATATTGTAACATGAACTTATGCTCTAGACGTACATATACATTGAAATTTTAAAATAGTCTGTCATATTCTTTGTTTCGAGGTAAAGCTAGTATGATTTTTCGCGGCAATCTGGTTACTGTACATAGAGCACCCTATGTAGGTGTGTACCTTGTTTTTTGTTTAGAGCCTTACGTAAAAAACATTCTAAACACAAACTCAATCCTCTATGTGGTTTTGACGAGATATCTCGTCATCAAATATTGCTGATTTTTTTATGATGATGATATCAAGATTTGGTTAGTTTTCTTGTAATGACGAGATATCTAGTTGAGAAAACCACCAGGATGGTTCAGGAAGTATTCTTAAAAAATAAGTTTCAAGATTTCTGAAAAGTTTTCAAATTATATAAATTAATTCTTCCAAAACGAGCAATGAATTCCGACTTTTCCACTTTTCCAGAGATCCTTCTCCGTAAAAGGAAAATCGATCCCAATATCATTGTTTTTGTTTCATTCAACTGTAAATGTAGACCAAAAATCGAAAAACTATCGCTTCCCAAAATAAACTTAATTTGAATTCGAAATTGTTCACATGATACACATGGATGGGGAACTAACAAAAAAATGAAATGTCTGCTGAATTCAATTTCCCTTCCTAGATGAAAGCATCGACACGAGAAAACTAAATCTAATGAAATATTTCGAATCGAAATAGGTGCTGATTTGCATATGAAGTAGAAAAGGAATTAAAGCATTGCTGAAACGAGTTTCTTTACGATACAAATTTTTATTTCCATAAAGCACTTTTATTTTTATTTGTAAGGTGCAATGTATTATTAGAACGTTTACTTGCGTTCTGATGACACTGAATAAGTGATTTATTCCATGACACGAACAATTTTAATCAAAACTATTCAGATTTTAATAATTTTAGATCGAAAAAGTTTCACTTTGTTTCGTAAAAATTGTGTTTTTTAAAGGAAGTTTTGAAATATATTCGTGTATATAAATAATGAATTTATTAATAGAGTCGTTGAGTTAAAAAAAAGCCGCTATACATTAATGACAATTACTGACGTGGTCCTTTGTTAGCTTGTATGAGAAACCTATAAAATGTTTCTAAAGATTTTCATGTTGAAGAGCATTTCTTCGTGATCTGAACAAAATATGAAATGTAACAAAACTTTTCATTCTAAATAGAATAATTAAAATTTTTCTTTTGATCTATTTTCCTTGAACAGAACCCACTAACCCACTAACGAACTAATGACAAAATGACCATATCTATTGGGTGAGGAAAACATGGATTCTTTCAACCTTTCTAAAGGCTGGTGGCTTTTCCTTAGATTAGAATACCTTAAGAAGTAAGATTGTGTTGGCCATATTCTGAGAATAGAGTCTTTTGGATAGATTCGATGGCTGTTTGTCCTTTTGGTTCTCTCTCTCTCTCTCTCTCTCTCTCTCTCTCTACTAAATTCTAGTAAGATTCTGTTGGTTATTTCTCTAAAAGAGTCCTTTGGAAAGAGTATTGTCTACTTATCCTTTTGGCTTATGTATCATTTCCTTAGAAAAAAGAAATACTTTAGTAAGATTCCGTTGGTCATTTTCTTAGTGTACAATAGTTTGGAAAGTATTTCTCTTTTACTTTGAATATAATCCTTTGGCAATATTCTATTGATCAAAAAGGTTAAATGTCATGCTGAGAATACTGCAGGTTGCAAGGTGGGGCTATTTAAACTCGTCAAAAAGTTAATACATTATTTTAGGAGAGAAAAAAAAAATTAACAAAGCAAGATATAGGAACTGGCTGTTACCACCAGTCACACGAACAACTTGACACTACAATGGTATATTTCTAATTATTGGTAAACAGCATAAACAAGTGATTTCTTAATTTGTAAATAACATAAAAGCTTCAAACAATGACACACTTAATATGATAAAAATGGTCTTTATCATCTATTACTCCAATAGTCTGGTACGTGAACGGAATATTTCTAATTTTCAGTCAATAGTAACAGGGGTTGTTTAATTAATTTGTCGATAGCGTAAAAGCTTCAAAAAAAGTGACACACTACAGGCAATAAAACTGTCCGCTAACACCTATTTCACCAATTGTTTGGTACTTGAACGGCATATTTCTAATGGTTGGTTTTAGTAACAGAAATTTCTTATTAATTTGTCAATAATCTAAAAGCTTAAAAAAATCACTCGCGATGATAAAACTGGCCAGCCGTTACCACGTATTACAGCAATAGTTGGGGACTGGAATGGTATACTCTTATTTCTATTGGTAGATTAATAGTAACAGAAATTTCCTTATTAATTGGTCAACTGCGTAAAAGCTTAAAAAAAGTTACACATTAAAGGTAATAAAACTGCACTTCCCCACCTATTATACCAATTGTTTGGTATTTTGACGGTATATTTCTAATGATCGGGTTATATAGAAACAGTAAATGCCTTATTATTTTATCAATAACCTAAAAGCTTAAAAAAGGACAATCTAAAGATGATAAAACTGACCGTTATTAACTTTTACACCAATCGGTTTGGTACTTGAAAGGTATATTTTTTATGGTCGGTTAATAGTAACAGGAAATGCCTTATTAATCTGTCAATAATCTAAAAGCTTAAGCAAATGACATACTGAAGATGATAAAACAGATGTTACCACCTCTTACACTTATAGTTTGTTACTTGAACGTTATATTTCTAACTGTCGGTTGATACTAGTAACAAGAGATAAATGCCTTATGAATTTGTCAATAATGTTACCTATTTTCATAAATTAACCAAATTAACCTTTCAAACTATATTAATACGATTGTAGGAAAAAGAAATTACAAATTATGATAAGATCCTTTTTAGTTTCTCTTATTCAATTCAGCTAGAATACTTATTTTAAAAAGGAATATTTAAATATGGCTAAACTATATCTGTTTATATGATTATAGTAAGAAGAATTGCGAATAATAAAGAACTCAAGAATTAATACTTCTTCAGTTCCTATCGATTCCATTTATTCTAGTACTATTTTTTTCAAATATTAATAGAATAACAGGTCTTAAACTATATTTATATCAGTGTAAAAAAGAAAATTCAAACTATAAAGAGTACCTAGCATAAATACACTTCAGTTTCTTTAACTCAATTAAGCTGTGTTAGTTATTTTGAAAATGATTAAACGAATAAGGATGGTAAAAACAATATCCATTTATACGAGCGCGAAAAAGGAAATATTAATGCGTCTTCAGTTTAATTTAATTTTCCTCTTACTCAGAAGCGTTTCTCATATATATCTTGATAAATTCAATAACGGTTCAATTTTCACTAAAAATCCATACGTGCAGTTTTTATTTCCAAAATGATTTCATTTAAAAGTATTACTGTACCTCGGAGCTCCTATAAATGAGTCACCTCAGTAGAAACACTGTATAATAAGCACTGTAATGTATCTGAACACAGTTGACTATTTCATGTTTGTAAATTTCTTTCCATTGACAATTAATGTCAGCAGGTAGTTGAATTCACGTCACACTTAATCAACACCACGGGCTATTTGCGACTATCTGGGATCAGTCCCGAAGGACACCTCGTCAATTTGAACCACGGTCAGATAAAGAGGCCACACCTGAGCTGGCACCCCACTCTCCAAACTTCCACACCATGCTAACGTGAGGACATCTGAGGCCACGACACATTTAACATGATCCAGCTCCCTTTGTACACGGCGGTCTTTGGTTGGATTCGAACTCGCAACCATCCGTTTGTTTAATGTCTAAATATCATTGTTTAATCCTGATATGTGGCTAAACTGGATTCAATTCCATCATATTCTGCTTGATGATAGATTTAGATAGACTTACAATTAATGTAGAAATCATTGCCTTTATTGTTGCCTAATATGCTCTTTGTAGGCCCATTAACTCCTGGTGGTTTTCTTGATGAGGTATCCCATGATTAGTTAAACCAAGCAGATCTTAATGGACGAGATACCTCGTCATTAGAAAAAAAAACGGATCAGATATCGATCTCGTCATAAGAAAATCAGCAATATCTTGATAACGATATATCTTGTCATTAGCAAATTGGTAAGATCTTGGTGGACCCGATATCTTGTTGAAACCATTTGGAGTGTTAACATATTGTATTTTTTATGCTATGGCATTTAATATATCGAGGGTTTTCAACCAGAATGCCGCAAGAAGGGCTCGAGTATGCCTTATGGTAGGTAGGTATTTTAATTAACATTGCACTGTACCAACACAACGGGTATTGGCGACGGTCCGGGATCAAACCCAAAGGTACCGAGGACAATACCACTTAATTTCTAACCACGGTTAGATGACGAGGTCACACTTCATCTGTCATCCCCCTCTCCAAACTTCAGCACCACGCCAACGTGAAGACTTTTGAGGCCACGGCAGATTTAATATGCACCAGCACACTGTACAGTACGATCTTTGGTTGGATTCTAACTCGCAACCCACCGGTTGCTAACCCGTTACCCTTCCATCCGGTCTAAGGGTACGTCCATAGTGTACCGCTTCCAGCTTCCTGCTTTACCGCTTAAACCGCGGCAGTTGCAAACAGCGTTGTAAAACCGCGCGATTCTAGCAGGTGATGGTTATAGTGCAAAGCGCGTTGGACTGCCTGTCAGTTTGCAACATGAAGCTACCACGTGAGGATCTATTGCAGGGAGGGCGAACCTATCACCCGTGGGTCAGACACTGACCCACGCAGGCTTTTTAAATGACACAAGCGTAGATTTTTATAAACTTATCATCATTTCATCACATACATAGATGTTAGATATTTTTCGAACCCCTCTTTTAAAAAACATGAAGAAAATATCAGTGTTAATAAAGAACTTGAAGTTGAAAAAAATGCATAAAGGATTTTTGTAAAATGTTTTAGATTTATTGATTACACACAATGCTGTTTAAAAATTTATGTGAATGCCGATTGAGTAGACTATGTAAATTTATAAAATACCGCTTGAGAATGAACTCATGTGGTAAATGCTAATAATAAAGACATATTTTTTAAGGCTCCGTTCACATGAAGCGCGTAAAACGCGCGTTTGGCGAAGCTGGTGAGGTCCCGCTCTTCAAGGTCTCTAAAATAGTATAGTAACTTGAATTAGAGGAATAGAAAACATAATAAACGACAGTTTGCAGAAGTATTAGAGGAAGTGGAGCAAAAGTATTCAAGGGATTTTGACATTCAACAATATTCGATGGCTCAGTTCGGGTCAAGTTCTTAATCGGTTAGTCATTTTATTAGAAAAAATTACCCTCTTTTTGAATGAAAAAAAGAATAATTTTGACAAATTTTCAAGTATAGATTACTTAAATGATTTTATGTTATTATGCAACATCACTCAGCATTTTAATGAAATGAATAAAAAACTTCAAGGAAATGGACAAATTGTTTTAATAATGTTTGAGAATATTAGGATATTTATGACGACACTTGACATTTTTACTAGGGATTTGAAAATGAAAATCATGAAATATTTTCGTCAGAAACAAAAACATTTTCAAAACACAATAACAATGGAAAATACGCTTGACTTTCAAGAAAATGCAATAAAAAAATATTTAATGATTATATACAGTAAATAAAACAAGCATTTGAGGATAGATTTAATCAATTTAAAAGCATGGAAAATACATTTCACTTTATTTTATATCCATACAAAACGAAATTCGAAACAATGGAGTTAAAAGGATTTAAGTGGCTAGGTACCCATGATTTAGAAATGGAATTAGTTGAATTTCAAAGCAGCATAGTCTGGAAAAATAAATTTGATAACTTGATTTCCGTAGTAGAATGGAAAATATCTGAAATTACGGCAAATTAGAATGATTCTACACTAATATTATATTAAGCGTATGGGATTCTTTACCAAATAATTTTATATCAATGAAGAAACTTGCTAATGCTCTTTTAACAATGTTTGGATCCACATATTCATGTGAAAAATTGTTTTCTTTAATGCTTTGTCCACAACGTTGCTGTTGGCATGACTCTTCAACCTTTTGTCCCAAATGACACTTTTTAGAAACAGTTTAGAAATTAAAATATCTTTATCTGCATCCATTTTGTTCCAACAACCAAAGAGCGCGGAAGTACAGAACGGAATAACACAGCTGACTAAACGGGCGAGTCAAGCGGTTAGGCGGTTGAAGCTGGAAAAAGAATTAATAATTCATTCCGGTTAAAGCGTGTAGAGCGTAAAGCATAGCCCGGTTAAAGCGTAAAGCAGGCGGAAGCAGAGAAGCAGGTGCACTATAACCGCACCAATACAGTTTTCGCACGACCATCTCACGGGTGTAAGAATCATAGCAATTGCGCATGCGTCAATTTATTCCGGTCCGGACTTCTGTTGCAACCCTTTCTTTACGAGTGGTTTGTTTGGCGACGACGAGGATATTTTCACCCCGCGCCAAACCAAGCATCTGTCCGCTGTCGTTGACATTCTCGAATGGATGAACAGTATAAATAGAAGCGTCTCAATCCTATGATAGTACTTTACGCAAGTCCAATTTGATTGGCTAGTTTCACGGGCTTGGCTTCACTTGGATATCTCGCTAATCTGATTGTTGCAGTAACCATTTGATTTTGAATATGCGCGTTGTTTCGTAGAAATACAATACATACACAAGCGCCTCAGCGTACAGCGTAAGTGTCCGACAAGTTGACTCTGATTTGCTCCTCATTTTCATATATATGTTGTATGGTTGTTGTTAGTAGTATTTCTTGCAAACTTATATTAAAGGGTACTTATACTTTAAAGAGCTTCTTTTCGTGAAGCAACGATGGCCCAACGGCTAAAGTCACCCACATTCAGATTAGCGTCGGCAGCGGAGGATGACTACCCCAGTTCGAACCCAGCTGGCGGAAAACTTTTTAGATCCTCCAAATTATTTTTAAAAAATTCAAATTTAATTCCTTTTCATTCTAATTTACTTTTCCCAATTTTTAATACCCTTTTTATATTTTTCCAAGCTTCCGTTGATTTTACATAAATAATCTAAGAACCACTCCTGAACTCACAACCAACTGATATTTTTCCGCCCCTCTGCCGTCCCCTTTGCTTTAGGATGATTGTGTCGTATCCACCGCTGGCTTAGGACCATTCTGATGTAACAAAAAGCATACATAAAACACTAACTTATATAATTATTAACTTATATAATAAAAGGATACAATTTTCGGCTCCCACCTCTACCCACCCATAGCCATGGGTCTGAAAAGAAAAGAAGAAAGCACAACGGAAGTGAGATAAATCGCCAACAGAAGAATTCTCATGACTACTGCACATTGTGACTAATGTCAGCAATAAAAGAAAATTTAACATAAACTGCCTTGCAGTATCGTGTGAACAAACATTTTCAACACGAACAAAGCTGAGGGAACATGTGACGAGTGCTCATAATGTAGTATTGGATGTAGAGCAAATGGATATAGAGCACAATTACAAGTTATAAAATAATTTATTTTTCAGAAACTCATAATGTGTGTGTTTGACATTTAAATAAACTTTTAAATTATGAACTTACACAAATTAACTTTTTTCGTAGAAAGATAGTATAGAATAGATAGTATTTAATACTTATTTACTGATCGTAAATAAGCCTTACTTATACTAAACTATAAAAATAGGATTCTAAACTGGCCGTACTTATTACTTTAACATCTGACAGCAAACTCAAAAAATCCTCGTATTGTAAGCGATAAATTGCCAAATTTGGCATACCTTTCCCCAGAACCAAACTTGGAGTTAAAAATTTCCAACTCCATACGCATGCGCAATTGCTATGATTCTTACACCCGTGAGATGGTCGTGTTTTCGCTACTTTTCCTCCCCGCTCAACTGCCGCGATAAAGCGGGAAGCTCGAAGCGGTGCACTATGGATGTACCCTAACGCAGCCCCAGTGTGCCTTACATGCAAACATTTTTGTATTGCCTCAGAAATTTTATTAATCACTTTACGTGTACCATGTGTTAGAAAGGGCAGAAAATCGCTGGTTTATACTTTTATCGTACATAGATACCAATACTATTGCACTAGTTAACCCTCGTGGTTATCTCTACAAGGTAAGGTATCTTGACATTAACCTTTTGGCTATAGATATAACTGGCGCGATTCTTACAACTTTCAAAGTACAACTTCTGTACTGGCTGTAGTCTAAAGGTTAGGAAAACTGACTAAATCTTGATGAACGAAATATCTCGTCAACAGAAAAAAACTGTAGAGATACACTTGACTAATAATGTAATCCAATCTGGCCCTAATTGTAAAAGTGACCAAGGGTATGCAATATCATTAGAATCCATTTACCCTTTGGACGTCCAGAGATTTCGGAGTAGTGAAGTACTAAATTTACCCTACTACACCCTTAATGTCTAAATAACCACATCTATTTGTTGTAAAAATCAATGGATTCATTCTTCCTTCAGAAAGATTTTATTAGTATACTTTCCTTACGAATAGAATCATTTGGAAATATTTATTGCTTCTTTATTATGAATAGAATCCTTTAGAACTCCTATTATCAATAATATCCCCCGTGCGGAATTATAGATTAATATAGATTCCCTTGATTCTGCTTCTAGAATAGACTTTGTTCGCATTTTTAGATTAATTCTAAGAACGATTTCGTTTATTCTGCTATAGAATACAACTTGTTCGTATAATATATAGGTATAAACTGCAATGAAGGTCAAATATTAAAAAATTTGATGAAATCAAGATAATTAAAATGGTACATAGCTATTTAGGGTGTCTTAGTTTTGTTTTAAAGGTATAAAATGTGGATACATTGAACATCTTGCATGTCGGATGAGTTTGGAAATTTTATTTGGTTGTAAGCGAATCATATCGACGATTGATTCTCTTGTTGAACATAAACAAATGATTTGAAACCGTGCATAGTATTCTCTCAACAACCTTCTCTGCGATTCAGAAAGAGGAAACTGATCTTTTAAGTACGTCTTAAACGGAAAAGAATCGTCTTTTATACTACTAACGATTCACTGGAACCCTACGTTTGAGCATCTACTTCAACATTATACAGTTCTTTGCATCAACCTCCAGATACAGATCGTCTAATTCGTAGTACCATTCTTTTTTCTAATCTGTTTCAGATGGATTTTTTTCTCCTTCAACGTAATGAAGCCGAGACGCATGCTTCGTGCCATTTGCAAAGTTAGAGGAAAAGTGGAGCATATGAGATCCCAGGTGTTATTTCATGACGTCAATCAGTGCGTCATACAAATGAAATATTAAACTGCAGTTTTAAGACTTAATTCTTGTCACTTTTATCTTCCTGGGAAAAGCAGTCGCACGTCGTCGGTTTTAGGGAAGCTTTATCTTTCGAGGTCAGTTACAAACGGGCCGACTGGCCATTAAGCGCGGAAACGACAAATTAGTCGGTTGGCTAATTGGACATTTGTTGAAAAATGGACTTCAACAGATTTCGGAAACTGTAAATATTGCCTGCGCTGTTGATCGCGGTGTCGGAGATTAAGTCGTGAGTAACACGTTTCGCTGTTAATGTTCAGAGCGGCACTTTCAAGCGTCTTTTTCGGTGCCGCCGGAAAAAGTGATTGACGAGCGTTGAAGAAAAGGTTTGGGGCCTCACTTTTCCATCGCGTTGTCGCTAATGATGGAAATTGTTCTTTGATGTTCTTCAGTATAGATCCATTTTTATTCATTGTTGAAGCACTTGAGAATGTTACTTAAAATTAACATTGCGAGAACATCGTAGGGGATTAGAAGTCTTCTTGATTGGTTAACCTTTTGGTGGAACAACTGTCGTTCAGGACTTGAGAAATTGGTCATAAAATACTCGGTTTGTGGGAACAATGGCGCTCTCAGACATCTTTCTACATGAAAACTGATTGATGAATATGAAAATGATCTTCAACGTCCTTCACTATAAATTAATTTTTATTTATTGTTTAAGCGCTTGAAAATAAACATTGCGAGAATCATCCTAGGTGATAATACCTCTTCTTCATTGGTTAACCCTTTGGTGGGACGTCTGTCGTTCAGGCCTTGAGAATCACTAATAAGATAACCTTTTTGCATCCTCAGTGTGACACTTTCAAACGTTTTGTAGCTGAAAATTGATTGATGAACGTGAAAATGAGGCGATGCGGATACGAACGGCGAACTCAACATTGAACGAAAAACATTTCCCCCCATATTTTGGTTTGTTAGACATTTGTGAATAATTTATCTTCTAAGAGCTTATTATCTAGAACGGTAGAGCTCCACGTTTAAATGCGTTTTTCTGGAAACCAGCCTGTGTTGAGCTCGCCCTTCGTATCCGTAAGGCCTCAAATGTTGTTCAACACGTTCTTCATTATCTAATCATTTTTACTTATTGTTGAAGAAATTGAAAATAAGCATGGTGAGAACCAGTCTGGGTGATTAGAACTCTTCTTGACTGGTTAAATATTTGATGGGACTTCTCCAGTTCAGAGCTATAGAGCTGGTAAAAATAATACTTGGTTAATGTTCCCAATGGCACTTTCAAACGTTTCTAAACCTGAAATTGATTAAAGAATATAAAAATGTTTTTCGACATCATTCCGACCTAGTTAAGTTGACCTCAAGTTTAATTAAAAATCTCGTCTTAGGATGGCCCCAAAACAAGTAAAAATGATGCAGTTTTGTATAAAAAACAATTTCTCAAAAACTGTGAAAAGGAATGAACTATAAGCTTGAACATCAATGTTTGAAACATAGCTAAATCGATTACACTCAAAATCTAGAATCTTTCTATTCATTATTCTTCAATTATGAATGAATTATTTTATAACTTTTTAAAAAATTACTTTGAAGCTAAAATAAGGTATATACTTTGTTTTGGTTATTTAACAGTTAAATCTAACATAATAATTAGTTTAATCAGCAGATTATATATGTTTTGAACGTTTTCGAAGAAGACTGAAACACTTATTTAACATCAGAAGCTCTTAATTTCAACCACTCATAGATTTGACCAAAATAAATTCATTTTATAATTCCGACTTTTTTTATCCAGAAATTCAGAATACATAATCACAAAACTTATTACCCTTTAAAAGACTGAATTGATACAAAATTTAATATTAAGATTGACCCTTATGCAAATAGAATTCACATTTATTTATAGTATACATATTCCCATGTCAAATGACACTTTCGGCTTGATTTTACGCCTCTCGACACTCGAATAACAAGCGGTGTTCGGATATTTTTTTTGAACAGATGTACAAGTACGTCTATCATACCTGTACATGATTCCACTTTGTATAAAAATCTGCAAGATATAAAAAGACAAAGTAAATATAACTGAATTTCAAATAACAATGTGTGTTACTTTAATGTTTTAATACAATAATGATCGTAAAAATACTCAATAATTAATATATAGTTCTTCAGTAAGATTTAATATCTAAATATAACCCAAAAAAATATAGCCATATTTTAGCTTCAAAGTAATGTTTTTAATTATTATTTATTAATTCATTCATAATTGAAAAAAATGAATAGAAAGATTATAGATTTTGAGTGGTCAGTCGTATTTCAAACATTGGTGTGAAGCTCATCATTTTCAGAATTTTTAGATACAGTTCTTTATGCAAAAGGGCATCGTTTTGACTTGTTTTGAGGCCTTCCTAAAACGGTATCTTTAATTTATTTGGAGAACATTTTTTAACTGGAGGCTACATTAACTAGGTCGGAATGACGTCGTAAAACATTTTCACATTCATTCATCATTTTTTAAATGGAAAAGCGTTTAAAAGTGCCATTGGGAACACTGCAAGCTCTAATTCTAAGCTGTAATTAATTTTAATTCTAAGCTTTTTTTTCGAAACAACATTTAATTGCGCAAACCAGAACCTGAACTACTAGCAGGCTCCAAAACAACTGGTGGTAGAGGTTCCTTTGCTTGTCGATGTAATTTAAAAAATTAAAAATTCCCTTATCTAACAATACACATCATGAAAACACTATAAAATATAAAAATGATTAATAAGTGATTCCACGAAGATATGTCGACTCAAAAAAAATTTCGGAAACATTCAACTAAAGACATTTTGTTCTTTCAAGTGGCAAAAAAATATTTCAAGTGGACAGTGAAATTGCAATCAAGAAAAAAACTAGGCGTCAATTAGTCCTCACTGGACGCCGATTAGTATCTCATCCCATTTAAAGAGTAATTGTGAAAGACAAATTGTGTTCCCAACTTGAAGTTTACCTCCAAGTCTTGTCATTAACTACTAGACTCAAAGTAACTTATCAGTAACTTTATAGTAGTGCATCAGTAAATCTTTAAGTGGCCTATTGAATCGAGTAACAGTTAGGACTTATGGAACAAACTTTCATTGTAAACGATAAGAATCGTAAAGCTATACTATCATTTGCATAATTCATTTAAAGAGTCGTCGGCTTTTCAGAATTGAGATGTGAAATGATAAAAAATTTTTGGCTGAAAAGCTACAAGTAATTGGTAATGTGATAATACTCATTTCTATAAATCATGTCAAAAGTCATCGGCTTTTCAGAATTCAGATATGAAATGAAATTATAAACAAATTTCTTATCTAAATGCCGTACTTTTAAGCAATTGTAATGTGATAAATATAATAATTTTGTACTGTGATGCAAAATATGGGTATAATTCATATAATAGCATATTGCTATAAAAAATTTATTACAGTTTTTAGGATGATCACTTAGACTACCTGTATAGAATATTGAATAGGATTTAAACTTTTTAATTTTATGGTTATGGCTATTAAATTTGTAATCATTTTGTGAGGAAATAACTTACAATCTTTTGGCAAAGTGTTGTTGCAAATTCTAAATCATAATCACATAAAAATACTATGCTATTTAAAAAAAAAAGGAAATTTTTAATTAACCCTCCTGGGGGTTGTCTCGATGAGGTTTTTCGTCATTAGCAAAACTGACCAGATCTTGCTGGACTAAATATCTCGTCATTAGAAAATAATTGACTGAATCCTAATCTTGTTGTCATTGTCAAAATATTGAAACTTCTCGATGACGAGTTATCTCGTCAATAGCAAAAATGACCAGATTTTGATGGACGAGACATATCGACGAAACCACTTAGAGGGTTAAATTAACTGACTGAGACTGAACCAATTGGGCTAGTCCACAAGTAATTTTATGAAGAGGCTCCAGCATAGTTCAGTCTCCTTAGACTAGTACCCAGGAAGGTACGTATTTAGCATTCTAAATATGGATATTTAGGAATAATAAAGTGACTGGTACTTCAGTGTTTAGATTTTGATATAAAACCTTTGCACACACACAGTTCCATTATACATTTCTTCCTACTTGTGAGTATAGACTTTCAGTCTATACTCTTGCTCTGTTGGATGTAGACAAATCTTTCACTTAGTTTATTGATCCCGGATCGTCGTCAATAGCCCGTTGTGTTACTCTAGAACATTAATTAAAATTACCTTACCTTACTTGTTGGATGTAGACCGAAATTAAAAATTTAAATATAAAATTAAACCCCAAAATAAATGCTGTTTTGTTTCTACTCCACGTGTCCGGTGACTTTTGTCAGTACATTACGGTATTAAAAAGTTCTGAGATCGGGAAATTATTACATATGTTTGTAATTTTATTTTATTCGATTTATTGAAGTTTTTTGTTAAATGATGCCACGCGACTGCAGTACATCTAAAATATACCACCAATTTAAATACATAAGTTAACACTCCTGGTGGTTGTCTCGATGATGTATACGTCATTAGCAAAACTTATCAGATTTTGATGAACGCGATATCTCGTCGAAAATAGTTAGAGGATTAAGAAGGTAGTATCTACAAGTTTGGTCTTGGACTTGGTCGTGGACTGGCTTCTCAAATCTATATCTTAATGCAAATACCTATCTACCTACAAACCAAAGACCGTCGTGTACAAAGGGGGCTGTTGCACGTTAAATCTGTCGTGGCCTCAAATGTCCTTACGTTGTCTTGGTATGGAAGTTTGGAGAGTGGGGTGTCAGCTCAGATGTGATATCGTCATCTTACCATGGTACAAAATTACGTGGTGTCTTCCTCGAATCTTTCCTTTGGGGCTTGATTCCGGACCGTCGCCAATAACCCGTTATGTTGCTCCAGTATGAAGTTAATTAAAAGATCCACCTACCACACACACCTTGCAACCTACATGATTTCAAACTAATTTTGACATCTTCACCAAGAAAATCTTTCCAAAGGATTTTATTCTAAGGAAAGGGGTAATGCCAATATATTCTAAGAAAAAGAGCAAAAGAATATTTCCAATTTTCTGAAGAAGGGAATAACATAATATTTCTAAAGAAGTCTGTTCCAAAGAACGGACCAATTTATAGAATCTTTCGAATGTTTCTATTTTAATGAAATTAGCAATAGAATCATTCCAAAGTATTATATTCTAAAGAAATGAAAAAAATTAATCTTTCCAGAGGATTCTCTGTCCAAAGGAAAGAAGCTACTGAATTTTTTAAAAATAATTCTGTTTCAATGAAAGGAATAATATAACCTTTCCAAGGATTCCTATTTCAAGGAAAGAAGAAGTAAAAATCTTTCCAAAGGATTATGTTCTAAGGAAAGCAATAGTAGAATTTTTCCCCAGGATTCTATTCGAAGGAAATGCGCTGTTGAATTTTTGAAAAGGATTATGTTCCGAGAAAAGAATAGTAGAATATTTCCTAAGAATTTTTTTCTAAGGAATAAGACAATAGAATCTTTCTAATGGTAAAAAAATTCGTGATTTTTTTTAACCAATAGTTGAAGTTATTTAGTAATTAAGTGTGTGTTGTGGGGGTTAAAACCGAAAACTACATTACTTGCGGAAATCTCACGACACACAGTGTGTCATTTTAGCCATCTAAGTGGAGACAATTATTGCATCAAAAACACACTGGTTTAGGGTGATTACAAGAGGTAGCGGGTGATAAAATACTGGTTTCGTAACAATTTAACAATTTTTAGTCACCATTTGAATGTAGAAATATGCTAAATTTAAAGAAATTTCTCAACTTTGTCCATATATAAAATAAACTTCGATCAATAATTAACTTTAATGTTTCCAATTTTATATTAATATACATCTCAATAAAGGTCAGATATACTCATAACAGTTCCGTTTAAAATAAAGTAGATGTATGCAATAAAAAAACTAATGAGGAAAATCTTTATTTGAAAAAAAATATTACAAAATTATATACTTGGAATCTCAATTGTTTAAATAGTCTACTGATGTATTAATAGGAAGGTTCTTCAAAAAAATTAAAACTTTTTTTGAAAATTTTGGCAGCGTTTAGATTTAGGCCTTGCTCGTAAACTTACAATTAATGGTTCTGAGGTGATGACTAATCTATTCATTAAATCCTATTCGTATCAGTTCCTGTCGGTTTTTTTGTTTGTTTGTTTGTTTCCTGCACACAAAGTCCTGACGAATCTATGGCACTTACAGTAATGGGATTTAGCACACAGGTTGTCTAAATTGTTTGTAATTTTAGGGTCGCGGCGAATTTTAAAATTCAATCTAGAACATTTTTAAATGAATTTAATGAAATTTCATTGTTATTATTTTCTTTGGAATGGCAACAGCATAAAAGATCAGATTCTAAATTTTTTTTAAAATTTTTTTTTTAATTTTTTTTATTTATTTTTTTATTTTTTTTTTATTTTTTATTTATTTATTTATTATTATTATTATTTTTTTTTTCCAGTTTTTATTTTGCGCGGAGGAATGATTTTCTAGCAAACGATAAAAAACAAAGTTTCAACTTTAGTTACGTAGTTCTATTTTCTATCTCCTAAACTGTTAAAGGCAGAGTAAAAATTTCAACGGATTTGAAATCTGTGGAAAATTTCACATTAGATCGATACCGAAAAATATGCTTTCCTTTAAATGAATAAAATTTTTAAATAGAATATCTTTTATGGTTACGCAAGAGAATGCGACGTTACGTCAACATGCGTGGTCCAAATATACAGATTACATTTTCTGCCCTCTTACAATTTCAGTAAAAGAAAGCAAACAAAATAAAAAACATTTTGGCTGTCAAAATTTAGCTCTTTTTTTTTTTTTGTAAAATCGGGATCGTTAAAGATAGATTGAAAATTTCAACGGATTTGAAATCTGCGGAAAATTTGACATCAGACAAATACCTTATACGTTTGATTTTCTCTTAATAAATAATTTTTCAATTAAACACCTATATTTTCTCAAGAGATTGTGACGTCACGCCGAATTCATATTTGGTTTGCGAAGCAAACCAACACCACGGGCAACTCCGTTATGACTGTTATCCAATTTGCGAAGCAAACCTTAGTTCATGATATTCATAATTTGGTTTGCGAAGCAAACCAAATTGTAATTTGCAGGGAATTCATTCCAATAGGCTAAGAATTTCCATTTGGTTTGCGAAACAAACCAACACCACGGGCAACGCCATTATGGCTGTTATCCAATAGGCTACGAATTCGTAACAATCACTGGGGGTTAGCGAGTAGAGGTCACACTTAACCCCACGAAAAGAACTGTCACGGGCAACACCGTGCTGGCCAAGCATTGACTAGTAGTAAATATTTCCCGAAGCGCCTACTCTGTTTATTTCTTGTCTCTTACACATCTAAGAGCGGATCAATTGGAAGAATACATGAAGCAAAATGATATTTCCATGGACCAGTATTGTATGTACATTTTACGGGCATTGGGGTAAAAAGGATACTTTCTGAGGTATATATAGCTTGTACTTGCTTCGGGCTATGAAAACTTATCAGTTTTTTTCTGGAAACACCGGAATTTTAACATTTTATTATGACGGAAGATCTTTATTATATTCATCCCAGTTATTTCAGCACTTCTCAGCATGTCTAAAAATCTACGAGCGGTGTTTCTGTCATTAGTAGTCCCTGTTTGATGTGTTTGGTACCATCTTTCAAAATAACAAACTTAGCTTTAAAGTTACCTTGCACGTTATAAACTTCCCTAGTAGTTAAATCTACTAATTACTAGAAGAAGAAACAAGTGACTAGTTGTGGTACAGCTGAAGTTTTGGGGATAATGATACCAGAAGAGTAACAACCGTTTAGCTCATTTAATTTTATTATACTGAGTATGCAAATAAGAGTTCATGTTCTTTAGGTTGTTTATGTAGTTTTACATTGGGCCATAGAAAAATTAGCGTCAACTTTTAGCCCAACACTTGATTTGCAGGTAATTTTACTGACTTTTTATTAAGACACGCGTCATTTTCATAATTGTACCTATTCCTGAAAAGCCACAAAGAGATCTCTGACAATTTGAAGTAGAGTATCGTACACCTGATTCTAGTAATTTACTTCATAGTCCATTGACAATTCGTTCTGACAAGTTGTCTCTACAAAACTACGAGTTTCGTTTGCTATATTTGGAACTACAGGCTTAAAAATATTTTTGAGGCCTTCTAGGCCTATTTTTCAAATTACTTTGTGAATTACTCGATATATCTTGAATCACAGTGTGAGAAACGATAAGATTTCCTTGAAGTCAAGAATAATTATTTCTGAGGAATAGTTCCTTTACTCCTCTTTCCTTACTTTGTATACTTTACTCCTCTTTCCTTACTTTGTTTACTTTACTCCTCTTTGGCTCAATTCTTTGGCAGGGAAATCGAAAATTTTCTTTTTAACACTATTCAAAACAGTATCTGGAAACAAATGTTAATCCTTTTCTTGTTAAATATATTTTCAAATAGCATCGATTTTTATCACCCAAATGTCAAAAATGGACTGACGAAACATTTTCATAGTCATTCTGAAATTTGAGGACAATCTATGAGTTCCATAAACTTTCGCAAGAAATATTTTGCTCTGCTCACGTCAAATGGTCAGGATATAATACACATGTAATGCTTTAGTAATATACGGGTATATTACTAAAGTCTAGTTGAAATATGAAAACAGCATTTGCGTAAGACGCTAATTAGCTACCACCGTGGTCTTCTAAGGGGATATACTGCTTTAAAGATATGATGTAGTTTTGACAATCTGCGACACTTAAGAAAATCGAATTTTGTTCACCTAGATTGCGAAAATTACATGCTGTGCGATGCTCAAAAAATTAAGTCTGTTTTAAATGTCCTCTCCAGTTTAGGCTAATAAAAACAAAATACTTTCTAAAATAAGTCTTGCAAAACATTTTTAAGCACATTTGTTTCATAGCGCAAGTGTTATACGTGCATCTTTTAACGTTCTTTTATCATGCGTTTTTATATATATCATTAAAAACGTGCTTGTCCTTCAAAAAAAATCGTTTCTCTTTTAATAATTCAGTCAATATACCACAACATTATTTCACACACAATGTCAAATATGTTATATATGCTAATGCACAGTTCTCTTTATCCAAGTCCTTTATTCAAATGTAAAGTCCCTGTCTTAAATATATTGTGTGTGCTGCAATGTTTTAATTGATTAGGAGTAATCGGAAAAAAGTGACCAGAATAATGAGTTTGTCAATATATGGGAGCTTGCACACCTGCGATAATAATAGGATATCTTCCAGACCAATTATCCTAGTCATGAAGGGACTGTCCAAAAATTGAATTCAAATGAAAGCTTTCTTCTACACAAAAGGCAAACCTGCAACGACATAAATCACTTTTTATCCTGTTTCTTGATAACCCTATACGCGAATAAAGATAAAACTATCAAAATAAAAATCAGGATGAACACTATTAAACTCTAAATAAAGACGAACGCTATTATAATTAATAAAGCTGAACGCTATAACACTAATTAAAGACGAACAATAATTCACTAAATAAAGATGATGAACATTAAATAAAGATGAATACCGATTACACTAATAGAAATGAACACTGCATATTGATAAAGAAAAACGAATTATTCTAAATTAAGATGACTATTTCTGTTCTAAAGAAATATGAACACTATCTGCTGATATTGATAAACACTTAATAGTATTAATAAATATTCAAACTATTATACTAAATAAAGATGAACACTATTACATGGAAAAAAGATTAACACTATTACATGGAAAAAATATTAACATTATTCAGCTCAATAAGTATGAAACCTATGTGTTAAATGATGACGAAAACTATAGATAAAGATGAATACTGTTACACTGAATAAGGTTGAACACTATCACGAAATACTATTATATTAAATATGATTTAGCACTATCACACGAACTACTATTATATTAAATAAGGATGAGTACTATCACAAATTACTATCATATATTAAATAACAATGAACACTATTTCACTAAATAAAGATGAGCACTATCACGCACTAAGCAAAGATGCACACCATTTCGCTAAATAAAGATGAATACTATTATACTAACTAAGGATCATGAACATCATTTCAATAACTTAAGACGAACATTGTTAATGGGCAAACCCAAAAGGAATGACAAAGAGATTACCCCGAGCTGCCAATTTAGGGGAAGTAGTCGAACCTATTGG
This sequence comes from Metellina segmentata, assembly GCA_947359465.1. Taxonomy (NCBI): domain Eukaryota; kingdom Metazoa; phylum Arthropoda; class Arachnida; order Araneae; family Tetragnathidae; genus Metellina; species Metellina segmentata. The sequence continues at coordinate 22,420,856 of OX375872.1, forward strand.
ATCATTTACGTGCTCAACGCCCTTCAGTGAGATGCTCTAAGAGACCCTCACATTCATAATAACCAAGAGAGGATCAGAGAATTCATTTCAAATTTTGTGATAAGAATGAAGATATGTCAGATGAAACCATTCGGATCATTAAGGCTTCCGAGCACAAAGCGTAAATGAAAATGCGGTACAACCGCTTCAAACATGGCAAGGGATCCATTGAAAGTCATTCAAGTTAAGGATAGCATTGACCAAGCGGAACTCCTCTTAATTGGGATCATGTAAGGTAATCGAATGAAGATCGGTGACTGACAGTGTGAGAAGTAGATGTTCATGATATTCTAAATACTTACGTGTTCGAGATTTTGACGAGACATAAATCGTAAGGCAGCGCACATTCATCACGTCTCGTACAGCGTTTTTTGTTGAAACATAAAATTATCCAGGTGGCTGAGTCCCCTACAGCACGGATTTGGCACCGTGCGATTTTGGGAATTTCCGAAAGCTAAAATTATTATTTAAAGGGAAGATATTTCAGATTGTGGATGCGTTTTAGAACACGAGGCAGATAATGGCGATTTCAACAGTGGACAGGACCATGGCAGCCCAGATGGAGAATAACGGATTAGCGACCAGAGGACTGCGAGTTCGACCCGCCAAACGGCTATTGGCTGTGGTCCTCCCAAGTATCCGAGTACAACACCACGTAATTTTGAACCACGATCAGATGAGGAGGTCACACTTGAGCTGGCGCCACAATCTCCAAACTTCCACTCCACGCCAACGTGAGGACATTTAAGGCCTCGACAGTTTTAAGGGCACTGGGAAGTCACAATTCTTCAAAAAATCGAATTTTTGATTTCAATTGCATTTAATAGAGGACATCTATACGAATCGATTGATGTATCACTTATTATGTAAAATGCATTTTAAGTTACTAAAACTTAATTTTGAAAATATCCTTTTTGGTTTCGGTTTCAGGTTTGAAGTTTCGGTTTTGCCGACAATGGATTATATTTAAAAAAATATTTTAAATTTTTAGTATATTTTTGTTTAAATATACATTTTAATCGATTGGTAACAGGTTTAACTGCGACTGTTATTATATTTAACCGCAAATTTTGTTTACTTGTGCTTTGGAAAGTTCTTATCGATAAGGTAAGGAGATGCTATTTTGTAGTTTTTTGTCGTTTTCTCAAAATGACAAATTTTCATCTTCAGGTGCGCTCTGTGAAACAACTATTAAAGGTATCTGTCTGAAATTTTGCATACACGTGTATTTCTATTAGGCAATTATGTTAAAGTATAAACTATTGAGGAAATATGAACATAATTTTTTTTAATGGGTGATTAGTAGGTATAAAATCACAAAAATTTCAAAAACTGATTTAAATTGTGTCTAAAAATTTTTTTTCCTGGTTATTTTCAACAAAGAATACTTTAATGAATTAAAGAAACATTTCTAGTGATAGGGAAAAAAGTTGCTACTCAATATATATTAAAGTTTTTTTACAGAGCGCACCCAAAGTGAACTCACTGTATTGAATTTTTTTTTCACCGAGTTCTATATAAAGGCACTCTACAAAATATTTTGACTTTAAAATTTTTTATTTATAGCTTGAATTAGTTTTAAAATGCATTACAAACATGTGTACAAAAATTTATATTGGTACTTATAATAGCTTAAATTTTATATGCATTCGAATATTGGTCACATTTTCAAGATTTCTGGCCTTTGATGACTTCCCGGTGCCCTTAATGTGTGCCAGTCTCCTTTATACACGACAGTCTTTGGTTGGATTCGAACTCCCAACCCTCGGGTTACCAATCCGTTACTCTTCTAAATGGACTACCGCGGTCCAAGAACCATTAGGATCACTAGGCGATTAAACACTTCCAACAAAACTAAATCAATATCAAATGATAAAAGAAAGGGGAAAAAACTATCATGGATATATATATATACCTCAAAATTATGGATCAGAACTAGATTTACAAAATCATGAGGGTTTGGGTAGTTGAGTTAACGTCGCACTGGAGCAACATTGCTGAATATTAAGAACTTTTAGGATCACTAACACAAAAAAAAACACTTCCAATCAAACTAAATTAATTAAAAACTATACAAAATAAACGAAAACCATAAAGGTTTTATGCCTCAACATTAGGAATCGGATCGAGATCTAAAGAACGATAAAGGTCACGAAGCATAACACTTCCAACCAAACTATATCAAGATAAAATGATACAAGAAAAGTATGAATAGTGAGTATGAATTTTTGCCTCAAAACTTGGAATCAGAGCTCGATCCGAAAATCCATCGGATCATTAGGTGATCGAAACACATCTGACGAGAAAGTAATTTAATATGATTTTTTACAAAAACAATAGCCATCAAGGTTTTATGTCTCAACTTAGTCGAAATCAAAATCAGTCTCAATCAGATCGAAATCAAAAGAGCCATAAGGATCATGCAAAGATCAAACACTTTCAACCATACAAAATTCAGTGATACAATAAAGGAAAGCCATTAAAGATCTTTGCCTTAACATTAGGAATCGGATCTAGGGGTAGACAAATTTGTTTGAGCAACCCCAATATTTGATACGGTCCCCTTTTAAGAAAGCGGGATCTCCATCACGCTTAACATCCATAATCTACCGAAAATGAATGACCGTTCAATAGAAAATGACTAAAGTGTTATTTTTCGAAAAAGCCGAGAAACCACGTCACAGGTTAAAAGAATATTCAGTTTAAGGTTTAGAGCCGGACGAAACGCATGTGTAGAAAAGAGGATGTTCTTCACCTAAATGATGTAAATCAGCTATGGTATGTTTTTTTTTTTTAATTTTGCATTTTATGTTTCAGTTCTATTAAACTGCCTTTAATCTATAGTCAAACCTTGTTGAGACGAATTTCATGGGACATTAAAAAGTTAGTACTAACTGTAGTTCATGTTATTCGAATTCAGAAAAGTGTTATTTCAAAAATAAAATAAAATATTATTGCATTTACATCATTACTTACTATACAATTTTTTGTCAATCCGTCAAAAAATAGCTGCAGTTTTGATTGATTTAAAACATTAATAGTAGTTACTTTAGCTTTTCTGCTCATGTTGACTCTTATACAATTTAACCCTCCTAGTGGTTTCGACGAGATATCTCGTCCATTATCACCAAAAATTTCGAAATTTGTTCGTCTTAACCAGAGGTTAGTGACTCGATTTCTTCTTAAACAACTGATTAACTTTATTTGAATATGCATTTCGACGAGGATTCAAATTTAGTTCGTATTATTAGTAATTCTTATAGCGAGTTCGTCTTTATGAGGTTTGACTGTATATTGTATTCAACACAATTTAAATTCCTCCAAAAAATTACTTTCATCCTGATCGAGATATGATCATATTTAATCAGCGATTTTCAATCGGTGTGCCTTAGGGATAGCGAAATGGTTTACCCTATTGATATTTGTCTCTACGAGGTATTTCGTCATTTGCAAAACTTACTAGATCTTAATCTCGTTATCATTAAACTGTCGCCAAAATATCTTGATACTTGCATGTTACTTGCGATATATATACAGATATCTCGTCATCAGCAAAATTGGTGATAATGGACGAGATATCTAGTCGAAACCACTAGGAGGGTTAAATTGTATAAGAATCAACATGAGCAGAAAAGCTAAAGTAACTACTATTAATGTTTTAAATCAATCAAAACTGCAGCTATTTTTTGACGGATTGGCAAAAAAAAACTTTTTGGGTCGCAGAATTTTAGTTATTTGCTTGTGTGCCATGAGAAGGAAAATGTTGAAAATCGTTGTTTTAAATCATTTTAATTCTCATATTTAACCTAATCACAAATAAAATAATTTTACTTGAACTCAAATTGTATCTGGATATCCACCAGGCAGTGTCTAAAATGACAAAAATTCTTCAGAATTGAATCCTTTTGGAAAGATTTAATGCTCTTTTCCTAGTAATGCAATCCTTTTAAATATTCTATTACTCCTTTCCTTGGAATGGAGTTATTTGGGAAGATTCTGTTGCTCATTAACTTAGAATATAATATTTTGGAAAGATTCTATTGGTAGAGAAGTCCAAAATTGGTTAAAAGTCATGCAAGGAAGGCTATTGATTGCGAAGTGGAATCATGCATGTGAACCCCTCAGAGGGTTAAGAAAAAGAAACTATCAGCGACAGATTTACTTTCGTTTTAACTACTACAGATTTACTAATTATTTAAATTGGTTTTATAATTTATCCAACTACGTTGAAAACACGATTTTTGACTAAAATTTCATTCTTCATTTATTTCAATATTCTAAATACACTCTATTACAAAAAAATCGACGCATCATGAAAGGAGTTGTCCGATGGAGACAAAAATTGGTATATAGGAAAATTATGTACAGAATAGAAAATTATTAAAATTTCAGAACAATTGAATGATTTACATCAGAGTTACAGTAACGAGCTCAATATATAAGGTGTTGACCCGCCTCTAGCCTGGATGCAAGCTGCCACACGGCGTGGCATAGACCGATAAAGCTCCCGGATGGTCTCCTGCGGTATTTCTTGCCAAATTTCTTGCCAATTTTTGTCGGACTACGTCAGCAACATTCAATACCGGATGCAGTCGCCTTCCCATCATATCCCAGACATGCTCGATGGTAGAGAGATCTGGTGATCTGGCTGGCCAAGGAAGTGTTTGCAAAGCTTGAAGACAGTTCATAGCAACACGTGCCATATGTGGTCTGGCATTATCTTGCTGAAAAATAAGCCCAGGGTACTTCGAAAGGAACGGTAGAAAAACAGATCTCAGAATGTCGTCAACGTACCGCTGTGCAGTAAGTGTACCTCTAATGACGACCAAAGAGGTCCGACTATCAAGGGAAATGGCACCTCAGACCATAACCCCTTGTTGATGGCCCTTGTGGCGTGCAATATTGAAAGCAGGATCGGCACGCTGCCCTGGGCGTCTCCAGACACGTCTTCGATGATTGTCAGGACACAGTTGCAAGCGGGATTCGTCGCTAGAGACTATACGTCTCCAATCAGCATAATTCCAGCCTGATCGAGCCAAGCACCACTGTAATCTGGCTCGACAGTGTGCAGGCGTGAGTGGCAGGTGGCGTAACGGTCGGTACGAGCGTTGATTTCGCTCTCTCAGCCGTCTGTGAATGGTCATGGTGGACACTAGTCTGTGGGTCGCACGACTGATGGTTGATAGCGATGAATCAGGCGCTGTGACAGTTGATCTGACAATCATTCTGTCCTCGCGATCTGTTGTGGCCCTACGTCGACCGCTATCATCATGACGCTGAAATCTGCCATTGACCACCCACTCTTGCCAGCATCTTCTAATCGCCGCATCGCTTCGACTCACATGACGAGCGATTCTCCGATTTGCCCAACCTGCCTCTTTCAATCCAATGATACGACCTCTTTCAAACTCTGAAAGTTGCTCGTAATGAGCTCGAATCCTGCGGTGAGACATTTTTTCAGTCGTTGAAAGGTATCCTAAATCGCAATGCAGCAGAAATTTTTAACAACAGTTCAAGAACGACTCCTTATATACATCTGCTGGATGCGCAGTTTCGATGCGCTGGAGATTGCACTATTCATTCATTGGACACCAAATTTTAATCATTTGCATATTTGGTCAAAACATTTTCAAAGCAATCGGATGATTCCCTCTTGGTGCGTCGATTTTTTTGTTATAGAGTGTATTTAGACTTTTTCTTTACAAAATTGTTTTTATTTTAAGCAATTTTTATTTCAAGCAATTTTTATTAAAAATAATTTTTATTTAAAGCAATTTGAATAGATTGTGACAGCTGTCTTTTAATTAATTTTCAAATCTCTAAATGCCTGTTTTTTCTCTAATCGTGATTGTGAGCAAAATGATTGCTTGAGAAACGCGATAACTAAAAATTTACTACGTATTTTTGAATGAAATTAGATGTATATATTTTTGTTTTGGAGGGTCTGACTTAGGATATAAGAGTTATCTTGAAAGGAAATCGTTTTAGAGAGATTTCAGTGTTGTGTGTGTGTGTGTGTGTGTGTGGTTTAAGAAAAAAATTTCAATAATTCATGTTTTCTTCTACATTATTCCTAATATTTCATGAATGAAAGGAATACTATCTATCCTTTAGTTCAGGCCCTGATTTTTTTTAGGAGACTGCAAAATGTAAGGCATATGTACTCAAATTTTTGACAATTTTTTAACAAATTATAATAACTTGAGTTTTTTTTTGTTTCATTATGTATTTTTATAGGTCGTTTTATTTTAAATAAAATCAAATAGTACAATTTGAACAATTAAAAAAAAAGGGCTCCGAACGTAGTCAGATACCTTAATTCAGTTGACGAGTACGCCTACATCCGCCTGATTTATCATGAAACTAATGTAAGCAAACGTATTTTTTATCAAGGAAACAGCCTTTTTGAAAAGTTTAAAAAGCTTGTTTTGACAAATACAGACTGGTCATAAAGTAACTTCGCTTTTTATATAAGCCCTGTTATTCCTCTATTATATTAGTATTATACAAGCCCCTAGCAACCGTAATTTTCAACGAATCTGAGTCAAACTTGAAATTTAGATGCTTCAAGGTATGCGCTAGAAAGTTATGCAAATAACAAAAATCGAGTTATGACAGTTGCGGATACAGTTAACAAATTTCGAATAGCTACACCAACTTTTTTTGTCGCAATGTGATCAACAGAGTTATAAGCCAGAAATGGCGTTTAGATTCTACATTTAGCTCTAAAAACAATGACGCAAAAGTACTGTCAAAGATGAGTGGGTGACAAGAGAGGAAAGGAAGGCAAGATGCCATGACATTTAAACTTTGTCACAAATGCTAGTGCTAATTGGCATTTTGTGACAGTTGCTTCTGATTTATTCAAGGCTACTGACGAAGGTCGGAATCTATCACAAAGGGAAAGATCCAAGGATAACACCATGTAATTTTGGACCACTGTCAGATGACGAGGTTAACACCTGAGCTAGCACCCCCACTCTCCAAACTTCCACACCACGCAAACGTGAGGATATTTGAGACCACGAGAGATTTAACGGGCATCATCCCCTGTTTAGACGATGGACCTAGTTTCGAACTCGTTACTCTCCGATTGCTAATCCGTTACGTTTCCACGTGGGCAACCATGGCCCGGTTCCTCGATTGGATTTTCTTAACTTGATATTTTGTATTCTGACCTTTATATGACGTTTCTCTAAGCCAATTTGTTAATGTTTTAAGACTGCGGAATTCATTTTAGTACCTTAGTGAATTTTCTTATTTAACAATTTTCCCAAACGTAATAGTTGACACTTTGCTTAAATTTCTGCAGAATGTATTGTAGATGTTAGAAATGAAAAAAAAAAACTTCCTATACTACCCTCAAACGTAACATATTCAGAGTATGAAAGTAAAATCGTTAAGTATTGAAAGGTGGGAAAAGATAGAGTTACACACAGTGGGATTTTCTTCGCTCTATAATTTGTATTTTTAGCTTTATGACGTTTCTCTTATAAATTAATTTTTGAAAAATTATTATAATTCCTACAGGACACATTTTAGCATCGTATAGTATTTTCTTAGCTAACTAGTATCGTCAAAGTCATACTTAAAAAAATATTTAAATTTCTATAGAATATATTTTAGTTTCTTAAGGGATTTTCTTAGCTAACAAATTTTTTCCCAATTCCCTACTTTGAAAATTACTTAAATTTCTACAGAATATATATTTTTTAGTATCTTAGGGGATTTTCTTAGTCTTCATGTTATAGTCGATAGTTGTTATTTACTTTGGTCATGAATATTGTGACGTTTTGTTCCACTGAAATAGATATAAATCATTTTCATCGTGTTGTTTCCATCTTTATTAGTTACTTTTAAAAGTTCAAATTTGGACTACGTATTAAAGTAGTAACTATATTTTCGTGTTGTTGCTATCAAAACATGTATAAAGAAAATAATTATTTACCAGTTTTTATAAGACAATTTTATTTATAGATTTATTTAGAACTTCGACAACATTTAATGAAAGTTTAACTCTTATAAAGTTAATACTTTCCTGTACTGATTTTAAATGGGTTTAATTTAATTACACTCTAAGCCAAAAAAAAAGTTGCAAGTGGAAGGAGTATACCGATGTTAATGAAATTTGGAGGAGTGGTACATCTGCGTTGGAAATGCAAATGATCACATTTTTAGAATCGTTTGAGCATGCGCCACGCCTAGGACACCTCTCAAACACTTTGCATACCGGGGCATAAAAAAACATCCAGTAGCGCAGCAAATTTATTTCGACTCATGCTGCTGTTAGGATTGCAATTGGCGATCCGGCGGATCCGGCATCATTTGGCTACTTACCGTATCCAGCAACATCTGTCGGATCCGGTCCGGATCCGTTAAACCCGAATTTTTTTAAATTAGATAATCGATTGTTCAAACTCAACTTTAAAGTCGCAAAATTGTTTATTAAGCAATCGATTGTGAATTAATCGATTTATATTTTTCAATCATCAGTTTGGAGAATTCTAGCAAAAATAACAATGTAATAAAGATGAATTAGTAAAGGAAATTCTGCAAGAAAATGACTATTGCATAAAGACAAACTTTAGAAAAGAAACAGATTTTGAGAAAATACTGAAGAAAGAAATGACTTCATATGAAATAGAGGGAATCAAAGGAAAATATTTCGCACCCCGGCAAGAAAATGACACAAGTCAAAATTGCAGAATTTGAGAAACATCAATTTAAAAGTTACTATAAAACTTACATTGAAATAGTATAAGCTTCTTTTAAATTTTAGGTAAGTATTTAGGGTCGTAACTTCTATTATATTCTATAGAATACACCTGCCGACCACCTTAAAATTGCATGGCTCAGGAGTGTTGCATGTAACAAGGGCTCGAGGGTTAAAATTATTAACGTGGTGAGATATTCATTGAAAATCGTCTGGACTTGATTATCATAAGACACTAAGAAAAACGAGAACTTTTTTTCTCACCTTGCATGGTGTATATATATATTTATAATATAACCTAGTATAATGATTTAATTTAAATAATGTATAGATATAAGTATGTATATATGTAATGTGCTCTAACATTCTGGGTAGACATGTCACCTTGGTGGCATGCTCTACTCATCCAACCACATTTATTTAAACTGGTACAGTGTCTCACGACAATGGGCACGGGAGTGTGTGTTGGTATTAGTTAGTGTGTGAGGCAAAGTGGTCAACGCCAAGATTCACAGTTTGTTGTGCAGCGTCACACGCCTAGAAGACGTCGTGTCATGCTGTGGGGTGCAATTGCGTATGATACCAAATCACCTTAGGTATTCGTCACGGGCTCTTTGTCAGGCCAGCATTACGTGCAAGAAATTTTACAACCAGTTACACTCTCATTCCTGAACTCTCAGGTTCACCCACTTTTTCAACAAGACAATGCTAGACCCGATATTGCTGCTGATTCTAAAGCTTGTCTACGACACAACGATATTTTACCATGGCCGGCATACTCACCGGACCTGTCAACGATCGAGAATGTATAGGTTGCCATTCGACGAGATGTCACCCTTCACCCGTACCACGTAATCTGCTGTAACTACGTGAAAGGGTTCAAGCAGCTTGGGATGGACTGTCGCAGGACTTAATAAAGAGCCTCTATGATTCACTACCAAGGCGCTTGATATGCTGCATTAGGAATAATGGCGGTCATACACCATATTGAATGATACCACTTTTTTTTTTTTAATTTTTCTCAATAAAGTTTGCATATTTCAGTCTCAAATTTTAGTCATTTACTCATTCATAAAAAAAAAGCACTTTAGCAACCTTGTAAATTTCATTGCATTCCGACAATTCCTTCTAGGTGCAACTTTTTTTGTCTAGAGGGAACTTAATTGTTGTTTTTCTCTACATAAAAGTATCCAAGTACACAGAACAACAAATGTAGAATATAATATAGAATATGGGAATATGAGAATATAATAATATGTAGAATAGGATAGAAAGAATATGGGAACAGTTTATTATTATAATATAATATAATATGGAAATAGAATATTATAAGAATATAATATAATATATATGGGAATAGAATATTATATATAATTAGATAAGAGATAAAACAAAACCCTTCATCAAATCATATTATTGAATTAAAATCTTTAAAAAATATATCAGCCATCGAAATAATTATACACTTAATCCCATGAGTGTCACGAGATTTCTGAGTAATCTAGTATTGCTTTCACCAAAATACACCCTTAATGACTAAATAGTTACATCCTTAGAATAGGTCACTTTTGAAGATTCCATTGTTTATTTTCATGGAATAGAATCCTTTGAAAGAGTTCTACCCTTTCCATTCCTTAGAATAACATCCCTTTGGAAATAGATATAGATATAGATATATTGTTGTTTGGGGGGGGGGCTTTCCTTGAAATAGAATCCTTCGAAAAACATTCGTTGTACCTTTCCTTGAAATAGAATCCATCGGTAAGATTTTGCTGATCGAGAAGGTCAAAATTGGTTTGAAGTCATGCAGAGAAGACTCCAAGTTGCAGGATGTAATTATGCATGTGAACCCCTTCGAATGTTAAAAACAACTGTATATTGTTTTGTAGATTTATGTATTTTTAACATGCATTGCAAAACAATTTGGCCAAGCAAAAATCTTATATATATAATTTTTTAAAGGCTTGACAAAAATAATTTACATTTTCTGGTGATATAACTGGGAGAAATTTATAAACATGTTTCAATTGTATTCAGATATAGTGTAATTGAAATACAAATAAATGAAAAACAAGCTACTTTAGGAGGGAATTATAGATTGTGGAGTTGTCACCATATGTAACTGTTCTATTCGAATTCTTCAAAAAATAATCCATAATCAATATTTCCTCAGACGCAAGAAGCAGTTCATCGTTGAATAGAAAGAAATAGTTGGAAAGACATTAATCATATTCCTGCACAATGGATCTTATAACGCTTACTTTTCCTGCAAAATTCTAATTTACGTTTATTTCATCTAGCTCTTTATACCTCAGGCGTTTTGTATCCGTTTTCTTTTTATACGTTTCCGTATTTTATACTATACTAGCAAAATACCCTACGTTTAAATTGGTTTACTATAGATTGAAGAGATGATCAAAATATATTACTTATGTCTTTCGTAGAATAAAATTATATTTGAGCACATTTCGACATCTTTATAATTTCTACAACTTGTTTTGGACACAAATCCTACACATGCATATCCATTCATGTAATACATTTCACCTACATCGCACTTTTGCTGTATGACAAAGCTACAAAGTGACGAAAGGTGACACTAAAGTTACTATAAAAAAGACGACTTAGAGGAAAATTTGGAAATCCCTTTCTTAAGTTATTTTCACATGATCAACTCAATTAATAAAAATGACGATTTACGGCGAGTGCTCTCTCACTCATAGTAAAAAAAACAATATATTTTTATTTGTGGTACTCTAGCATCAGGCATGCGACATTGTTGAATTTCGCCATCTTCTTCTGTCATTATGACAAAGAATTTTTTAATGTTTGAAATGTTATAGTTCGGATTTTTTTAACATTATTATTCTTTCAATAACGGCATAATTACACATAAGGTTTGCTTTATTATGACATACCTACTACTTTAAGTCGAATACTTTGTGGTGGTGTTGCATGAGATCAAAATAAAAAACAATTTATCTCTACTAATATACACTGATGAGCCAAAACATTATGACCCTCCACACATTTTTCAATGAACTCGTCTGGGTGACGTGGAGGGCACGTGATTAAGTGAGAATGTTATTTAACTGCTGCTGAAGAAGGTAAGTAATCGTTCTTGCACTTACTTTTGCGAGTGATGGGAAAGACTGCTGATCTAAGCGAATTTGATAGAGGACAGATTGTAATGGCCCGAAGACTCGGAACGAGTTTCGCCGAAACTGCACGACTGGTAGGTTGCACACGATCTGTCGTTGTTAGCATTCATGCAAAATGGATAAACGACGGTGACACCAACAGTAGACACCAAGGTGTTGGTAGTCCACGCGTCATCAAAGAAAAAGGCGTCGAAGACTGTCAAGCTTGGTAAAGCAAAATCGGCGCGAGACACTGGCTCAGCTGAAAGTCCAATACAATGCAGGTCCAAGCGCAAGTGTTTCGGAACACGCAGTTCAGCGGACACTATTGGATACAGGACTGTGCAGCAGACGTCCCACTCGTGTGCTTCTGTTGACCAAGCGTCATCGTCAACTACGCCTACGGTGAGCCCGGAAACATCGAGACTGGACCATGGATGAGTGGAAGAGAGTTGCCTGGTCAGATGAATCCCGATTTCTCATTCATCACGTTGATGGTCGTGTCAGGGTACGCCGTCTGCCAGGCGAACAGTTGCTCCCCTCTTGTACAGGTGGTCATACACAGGCTGTTGGTGGCGGTATTATGCTTTGGGGGACGTTCACGTGGGCGTCTCTGGGACCTGTAGTTGTAGTAGAACACTCCATGAACGCTGCGAACTATCTACAGGACAACGCCCCATGTCACAAGGCTCGGATTGTGTTGGAGTGGTTCGAGGAGCATACTGATGAATTCCACTTAATGTCCTGGCCACCTAACTCGCCAGATCTTTATCCGATAGAGCACATTTGGGGTGTCATGGAGCGGCAGCTCAGAGTTCAAACACTACCATGTCCGAATATCTCGACTTTGCGTGACCGTTGTTTAGACATTTGGTACAACCTGTCTCCAGTCATGTAGCAAGAACTAATGGCATCTATGCCCAAGCGAGTTGCAGCTCTTTTGAAGGCCAAAGGAGTCGTAACGCGTTATTGAGTAGGCGGTCATGATGTTTAGGCTCTTCAGTGTAAAAGGAAGTGTTTGTGTGTGTGTCTGCGTGTGTGAACTGTCCTGACGAATCTATGGCATTTACAGTAATGAGACTTGACACACCGGTATTCCAAAATTTTTGCGACTTATCTATCACCCCCGAATTTTAAAATTTAATCTAGAAAATTTTTAAGCGAATTTATTAGTTTTTTTCATCATCCTTCCTTCCGTTCCGGAGAAGGAAGAAATACCTCGATTTTGATATTTTCGACCTACCCACTGACGTTAGACTAAGAAACCAGTTTTTTTCACCTTTCGTCTTTCGGATCACCCGTACCTCGGTCGAGACTCACGAGAAATACAGACTCCGGAGCAAAACAAGTTTCGGGATGTCACGTGATCAAGAAGGACTCAACTTAGGGAAAGACTCAAAGTTAAGGAAGACTGATTTTACTAATCTTTCCTTCTTTTTTCTGGTGACCTCGCGGTTGACCTCGGAAAGAAGAAGAAAGTAGATTGGTTGACGTCTGCCTTTGGAATTATGCAAAGTGTTCCGATTCTAGCGTGTTTTGTCAAATGGGAATACATAGCAATCAACGGGAATCAACGAGAGCGAGCAGCTGTCACACCTGACAACACGAAAAGAACTGTCACGGGCAAGGAAAATTTTACATTAGATCGTCTTTTATATTTTCGCTAGACATTGTGACGTCACGCCTATTGGATATCTTCGCAATTAAATGGGAATACGCAACAATCACTGGAGTTGGTCACAGCTTTAAGAAATGTGGAAACAAGTTTAAATACACTGAATTTTAAAAACATCGATGGTTTGGGGGCGATGTATTATCAACATCGATGTTTTAATTTTGAACATCCACGTTTTGATGTCGATGTTGCATCACTAGTTGCTAAATCAGTTTTAAGAAATGGGGGAAAAAAGTTTAAATACACTGAATTTTAAAAACATCGATGGTTTTGGGGCGATGTACTGTCAACTTCGATGTTTTAATTTTGAGCATCAAAATTTCAAAACATCGATGTTTTGCTGTCTGTTTCATCACAAGTTGCTAAAGGGGGAGTTTAAATACACTGAATTTTAAAACATCGTTGTTTTTGGGTCGATGTATTATCAACATCGATGTTTTAATTTTGAACATCGATGTTTTGCTATCGATGTCGCATCCCTACTTTGAACACGACGGTCTTTGGTTGGATTCGAACTCGTAACCCTCCGGTTGCTAGTTCATTGCTCTTCCAACCAGTCTACCGCCCTCTCCCAAATACTAAGACACATACAAATTATTATTTCTTATTGTTTTACTTGTATATTATGTATAATATAAATGAGTTGTTTCAGTTAATTAATAGTTTAATACTATTATCAGTTCCATTAGTATTTCTTAAACTTGCAGCGCAACTAAAAATGCGCAAAATTTGTCGCAACTAAGTTTTTCTTAACCCTTTAAGTGTTTTTGACGAGATATCTCGTCTATCAAGTTCTGGATTTTTTTTACTAATGACGAGATACCTCGTCGGGACAACCTCCAGGAGGATTAAATTCAGGGTCGAAAGTTGATCACTCTGGTAAGTAAACAATTAGTATTTCATTTTTTCCTTCTCATACGAAATGTTTCTGTGATTTAAAAAATATATATAATTTACTAAATGATCAAATACCTGCTAACATTAGTTAATACTCACACAATTACATTACTACAATTATATTAGTACAATTACATCTCTTAGTTTATATTAATACAATATATTTGACTTGCTTACTTTTATAACAAGTGGCTCCTTTATCAGTGGTAATTGTAGCAGCAAACATTTGTCTTGTTCTGTTTAGATCTCTACATTTATATATTTCAGTACATTATTCCTTTTTCATGATCAAAATTCAGTCTATTTTCAATTTAGAAACATTTTTCCTAGTTGATTCAATGCGCAGATTTTTGTTTTTAAGTACACTAAAACTTTATAAATATTATTTTTTCAGAAGTATTAAAAAAACTTTGTAAAATTGTATTTCAGGATACTGCTTTAAGGTTGGTCACTTTCAGTGCTACTGAAACACTGAACCTTCAAAGAAAAAAGCTCAGAATAGCAAGTTTGAAGGTAATTTTTTTGTATCGTTATTCAAGAGCTTTGATTATTTTTACTTTAATACCGCGATATTCAACTTTTTTAATCTCATGTGTAACACATAAACTATGTACTAAAATTCTGCAACACACCGAAATTTTATATTTTTTTACCGATCTGAGAAAAAAAGGTATAGTTTTAATTCATTCACAAAAATAACAACCAATCCCTTTTTGTTCTAAAGTAGCCTTTAAAAATCTTTATGGTATTTTGTAATAAAAAATATTCTGAAAGTTATTTATCTTTATTGGGTTGAAATTATTTGGGAACACACTTATCGAATGTTGAAAACTAAACTGAAATTAAACAAGTCGTACATAATTTAAGCTGTTTCGCATTCTTAAGGCATTAAACATCCTTAAGGAATACGAGTGCGATTCTTGCGGCACACTGGTCAAAAATCGTTGCTTTACTCGTATAAGATAAAAATTAATAATTTGTAAACAAAGAAATTAAATATTAAGTGTAAGAATTAAGAGCAATAATTTAAAACCTCGTGATTTATTTCCACATTAGATTACCGAAGTTTCACCCTGTATGATTCAATCAATCGACTAAGAGGTTTGGGTTAGTGATTTTCGATAACCATTGTAAAGTACTTGCCAGCTGTCTAGGTTAAGTGGCCAGCTGCATCTCTGAGGCTCTCAGAGGTTTTCGGCTGCTTAAATGCCTTGTTGATGATCTTCGCGCCCACGCATGAAAAAAGAAGACCATTTGCCCTCAGACTCCGTCTAGTAGAGACGTCTCCGTCGCAACGGAATATTATTTCGGATTTTAGCATTTGTAATGCTCTCCGTGTTCCAATAATGAATCCATGTATCGTATTGTGTATGTCCGAATAAATGTAATTTGTAATGTCTTAAAATGTTTGGATTAATTCTGTACACCATTAAAGTACTCAGCAGGATTTTATTTTACAGAAAGAACCAACAGAATTCATTTAAAGGATTCCTATTGGAAGGAAAGGGTCAATAGAATCGCTCTAAAGGATTTATTCTAAGAAAATGAACTATAGAATACTTCCATAGGATTCTATTCTAAAGGAAGGATTGATAGAATCTAAGAGAAGAAGCAATAGAATCGTTCCAAAGACTTATATTCTATCAAATTCTATGGGAAGAAGAAATATGATATTACAAAGAATTCTGTTCAGTAAACTCTATTCCAAAAGAATTTTCCTAAAATTTGAAAGAATAAATGGATATGGAATAAAGGGATCCAACACACAGATGTGGTTATTTAGGAATGTGAGCTGTGAGGGGAAAGCGATTCTGCATTTCTTAAAAATCTCGTGACCGTCAAATAGATAGAATGCAGCGCTTTCCTAATATTGTGTTTAGGTTACAGTATTTTTTTTTAAATGGTTTTTTTCTCACCACTGACTTTTTAAGTATCCAAGGACGATCACTCGATCTAGGCAAGAAGCGGATAATAAGTTCCCCAGCAAAACAAGTTGCGCCATCTGTTGGCGATCTTAGACATTATACACAACGAGCTAAAACTCAAAGTTGATTTCTCTAAGTGGCTAATTTTTATAGCCGCAAACTCAAAGTTTGCGCTGTTTTGCAATCCATAAGTTACACAAGAATATCCTAAATTAAATTCAAATTTCTTAAACATTTCTCTCTCTCTCTCTCTCTCTCTCTCTCTCTCTCTCTCTCTCTCTCTCTCTCTCTGAAATGTATAATAGCACTGAAACGTAAAGTTTTATCCTGATTTATTAGCCATTTATATATATTCAACGATCTAAAGATATGTTTTTCCTCAAAAATATGAATACCTTTCACATTGAAGGATTTTAAAATTACAGATAGCTTTTGGCCCATCGATAGTGCCATACGATCCCTTCAATAGGATTAGGAGTACCGTTTATCTCTTCCTCTAAAATATCGGAAGATCGCGAGATTTGGGATTAAAGTAGTGTTACATTTAACCACTAAATGATTAATTAACCACATCTTTTTGAAGAATCCATGTGGATTATTTCAACCTTTAGACGGATTCTCTGTTGATCATTTCCTTATAATTTAATATTTGGAATGATTGTATTGGTCCTTTCCTTAGAATTGAATATTTTGAATATATATTGAATATATTAGCCTATGTTCTGTAGAATAAATCCATTGCAAATATTCTATCGGTGCTTTCATTAGAATAGAATTATTTGGAAATATATTGTGTGTATAGAGCAGGGCTCGAAATACCCGGGTGCACAGGTGCACTGTGCACATGAAAATAAAATTGTGCACCTATTTTTTTCCCTCTAGGTGCACATAGTGCACCTAACGTTAAAAAAAAGGTGGTGGTGGGAACGTGTTTTATGTTATTTTGATGCTTGAACAAAATATTTGTATTGACATCTCTCGCTCTAAAGGAACGTAATTAAAATTCCTAAATACACACTAAGCGAAAACAAAATCTCTGTGCCGTAACGGATTTATACAGAAGCAAGGTTTACTTGTGTCACTGCCACCAGAACTTTCCGATGATCGAAACATTTTCCAGATGCCTCTGTTAAAGCGACTGTTGTGACAGCCATGCGCCGTAGAATTTCGAAACGTTTAAATATTTCTTATTTACTATCTACTACGAACCTATATAAACATACCCAACAAAAAAGTAGTTTACGTTACATTAATACTCTTATATTACGTTTTTTTTTAAATGTGTACCTAACATATAACGTGTGCACCTAATTTAAAAACTTAGGTGCACAATGTGCACCTGTATTGAAAAATCCATTTCGAGGCCTGGTATAGAGTTTCTTTCCCTAGAGTAGAATCATTTGGAAATATATTGTGTGTATACTTTCTTTCCCTAGAATAGAATCCCCTGGAAAGATTTTATCGGTCCTTTCTTTAGAATGGAATCCTTTGGGAAAATAATAATGCTCATTTCCTTTTAATGGACTCCTCTGAAAAAATTCTAGTGCTACTTTCCCCCTTAAAAGAGAATTCTTTGGAAAGATTCTGTCGCTCATTTCCTTCAAATGAAATCATTCAAAAATATTATATTGCTGTTTTCTTTACAAAAAAATCCTTCATAAAAAAATATTCTCTTGCTCATTTCATTACAATAGAATCCTTTGTAAATATTTTATTGCTCGTTTCCTTAATAGAGACTCCTATGAAAAGATTCTATGGGTTGTTTCTTTTGAATAGAACCTTTTGGAAATACTATATTTCTCATTTCCTTAGAATAAAATCATTTGGAAAGATTATATTAGTCAAGAAGATCAAAATGCGTTTAGAAGTCATGCAGGGAAGACTGCAGTTTGTAAGGTGAAGTAATGCATGCGAACCCTCAAGGACCCTTAAATTAAAACTGAACGATTACAATGACCCATTCTGTAGAACAGAATACCTTAGAAACATTCGGTTGCTTATTTCCTTAGAATAAAATCCTTTGAAAATATTTTATTGATAATTTCCTTTGAACAGAATCCTATGAAAAGATTCTATTTTTGTTTTCACTAGAATAAAATCTTAAATAGTTGCGTTGCAATTTGGATGAGCATATTTATAGATGCTTACATTGTTATTTTAAATGTTTTAGTCTCTGCCGTTTCAAGATGTGAAAATAATCGACGGTTCAAAGTGTCTTGGAGAGGGCTTCAGCTTCGAGATCGTGGAACAATTGTCTCAACATTTCAACTTTACGTAAGTATCCATGTAAAACTTTTATCGGTGAGTGATTTAAACTTTGAATAGGATTTCACGTAATTGAAACAAGTATTTATGAATCCATATCTTAAACCTCCAAGTGGTTTCAACGAGATCTCTCGTCCATCAAGATCGCTCGTCATCATGATCATTAAATCACGATCTGGTCAGCTTTTTCTAATGACGAGATGTCTCGTCCATCAATAACTGGTCTAGCTAATTACGAAGTACCTTGTACAGACAACCACCGGGAGAGTTAGATACACGTGTACGAGGTCAATTTAGAAAATATAAAACAAGGTAATATGAAGCAAGATACATTTCACCTAGGACTTTTGGCACCTAGTCTCTTTCAAAATAAGCACCTTGAGACCTCACACACTTCTCCCAGCGTCTCTTTAACTTTTCAAAACACTCTGTAAAATCCATTATTGGCATTGCCATCGGCTACCTCGTCGTGTTCTTTTCAATAGCTTCCGCGGTCTAAAATATCTTCCCTTCCAGAGGGGATTTTAGCTTTAGGAAAATTCATGTCACAGGGTGGCAATTCTGGGCTGTAAGGAGGCTAAGTCAACTGGAAGATTTGATGCTTTACCATAAAACCCTGCATAATATGTGAGAGGAATAAGCGTTGCGTACGATTCATGCTAAGCTCCCTTGTCAAAATCTCTTACACAGTAATTTTTGGAATCCCGGACCATCTCTCAACCTGTCAATCATCGATCGTTGTATATTACAGCCAGTACGCTTCATTTCCATGTGTTCTGCTTGTTTGAGTACCTCTCAGAACGTTAGTAACTTACAACAGAATCCAGCAGTTTTTACAATAAAAGTGTTGGCTTTCCCCGACTCTATAAGATAAATGGGCGCACTTGTTCATATTTACTCTGCATTCATTCCCTCAATCTCTAACCCCTCTGAAAGCCCTCTTGATCCTCCTGGTAGTCCACACAGACCTCGTATTTAAATACAGAATTTACTTGTGTGTGTTACAGTTGTTTAAGCATTTATATTAAATTCACAAGCATTGAAAATATTGTATAGATATAAATTAAAGTAATAAAAGACAAATATTTTAAAGTAATAAAAAAAATTAGTGTTCATTTATTCAGTTGATAAATGTTTCTTTACTATTCTTTATGTGAATAGGAAAATAACTATTTTTCTGATTCTAATATTTCTGTTATTCCAATTTATTTTAACCTCTGAGCGTCACGAGATTTACGAGTAGTGTAGTGTTGCTTTGACCCCAAAGCACACTTGAAAACTGAATAACCACATCCATAGATTCTTTTAACCTTCAGAGAAAGATTCTATTGATTCTTTCCATGGTATAGAATATTTGTAATGATTCTAGTGGCCCATTCTGTACAATATACAATAGAATCCATTGCAAAGATTATTTTGGTCCTTTCCTCGGAATAGAATCACTTGGAAGGATAGTATTCCTGCTTTCCTTACAATAGAATTGTTTGGGAAATATTTATTGTTGCTTTCTTTACAACAGAATCTTTTGAAAATATTCTATTGCTTACTTCGTTAGAATCGAATCATTTTGATAATATCCTATTGCTCATTTCCTTAGAATAGAAACCTTTGGAAAGATTCTATACCTTATTTCGTTAGAATAGAGTCCTTTGAAAAGATTCCATTGCTTCATTTCGTTAGATTATAACCCTTTCGAAAGATTCTATTGGCCATGATTCAATACCATTTTTCTTACGAACAGAATTCTTTTGAAAAATTCAATAGCTCCTTTCCTTCGAACAGAATTCTTTGGGAAGATTCTATCTGTAAAGAAGGCCAAAACGGGATAGAAGTCCTGCGAGGAAGACTGCAGGTTGTAAGGAGAAATGATACATGTCAAACCCCAGGTACCCTTAAATTTAATCTATGAAACCTATTTAATTTCGTAATATTCGTTTCGATTCATCCTAGCTCTGAAAATTAATTTAATCGGTGCTAAAAATAAAGCTTGTGGTTTTTACCTAATTCAGATTCCTGTTAAGATACCGGCAGTGATTTAGTTCCGAATTGTGCAATTATAGCAAAAGCAATCAATTTGCATTCCATTTATCGGATAAGATAAAAATAGTAACGCAGAATCGGTATCTACGTTTAACCAAAATTCATTTTGTAGAGCCCGCATAAATAACCTTTTTTCGAAATACTGCTTTACGAAATGTTCTTTCTTCGGGATCTATTGAAAAATGGAGAATGATAAATGGAGCACTAGATATAACGATTTTGTTTTTAAAGTATTAAGTATCGAGCCAACTTTTCGAAATGTTGAGATTAGGCGAGTTGAAAAAAGATGAGAAAATGTTTCACGTCACGTAGAGCTTCAGGTTTACGTCTCGTTTCAGTTGGAAATTTTAAAATTTCATTTAATTTTTTTTAATTAAATTAATTGTGTGCTAAAATTAAGGAGGGATAAAATAGGGTTAGTTTCCATATCTTTGTTACTTCATACAAAATATTTAGCTTTCTTAGTATAGTTACTTTTACGTATAGTTTTCTTTGAAAAGATTTTTAAGTTGACTTAAATTTCTCCAATTAAATTCAATAGAATTAGTTCAATAGAATTCTTTTTAACACGATTCTATTGATCCTTTCCTTAGAACAGAATTTTTTGGAACGATATTATTTGTCCTTTCTTTGGAATAAAATGTTTTGGAAAGATTCCATTGACCCATTCTGTAGAGTATAATCTATTGGAATGATTCTATTGGCCGATTATGTAGAAAGGAATTCTTCGGAGAGATTTTATTGGTTATTTCCTTAGAAAATCTTTTTTATTTCTAATGGCAAGAGAAAATGACAATATCTTACAAAACGATCACAAGAATACAAAACAGTAAGAGAAAAAAGTCAGTATCTCATCAGCAAGGCTCTAGCACTCCAGTAACGTTTCACCTCGGAGACCCCACACAGAGCTGGACATCCTTGGATATGGGTCCATAATTTTATCCTTTTTGCAGAGTGGGCATTTAGGACTGTCATAAACGCCAATGCGGCGTAGGTGGTTTGCAAGGCAGTCATGCCCCACTGCAAGTCTAAATTCTGCGACCGCTCTTTCACGAGGTTTAATCGAAATTTTTTGGTTCAATAAATTTTCCCAGCTCTTCCAGGAAATACAAGAAATGAGATTCGACTTCCATCTAAGTCTCATTTGATTTTTGATGTAGAGTTTTATGGAGTGGAATGAGTAGCTTGTGGTTTCCTTAGAAAATCACCTGACCATATTTTGGACTGTTTAGAATATTTCTAAAACAGTCTGTGGTGCAGAATGGGCCAATAGCACTTTTCCAAAATATGGTATGGTCCTTAGAAAATCACCTGACCATATTTTGGAAAGGTGCTATTGGCCCATTCTGCACCACAGACTGTTTTAGAAATATTCTATTGCTCAAGAAAGTCAAAATTGTTTAGAAGTGATGCAGGAATACATATTGGAATGATACGTCCGCGTTGGTGAACACATCATTTTCCAATATATGACCCATTTCAAAACTAACCTTAACCCTTCTTTGCATAATGGTGGAAATTTCCATCATAACATTGAATGCCCAAAAATTATATAAAAGAACAAGTTCACTTTAAGTTAATCGTGTCTGGATACCTTTTTAATGTCCATTGCATAAAAAAAAGCATAGCTGTCAAAAATAAACAAGTGTCACTATCAGTAAAACGAGCTTGAAGTTGTCATTCCGCTGCTTGTTGTAGTTGCAATAAAAGTATGATTTCGTTTTTTATTTTGTTTTATTATATTTGAGTTTCTATTGTGTGTGCTAAAAAAGTGAAAATGAGTGGAAGAAAGGTTTGTAACATGTCTTTCTGTTATTTTTAGAGCAATTTCTGAAAATGTTTGCGTTTAATTTAAAATATACCACATGATACCATCATATTGTTTTTTGCTAAATTTATACTATAAATATATACTAAGATTTTTTTTAACCATATTTCCTTTAATTTTGAACATGAAATATATCACCTTGATTTATTTCATCAATAAAAAAAATCATGCAAAGAAGGGTTAATAATAGGATTTCAGTAAAAACATGTTACATTTTCGTTTCATTTTTATAATAGGTATGACATTGTGGTTCCCGGAGATCACGATTTTGGTATGCTACTGAATGGATCATCCTGGACAGGATTAGTTGGTATGCTTCTAGATCAAGTAAGTCTGCTATTATAGTACAAGTAAAGCTATTTAAAATTTCATTCAGTTCAAGACTGTTTCAATTAAATAGATTGAAAATTAGTTTAAGCTGTCTTCTTTTCCGATTTAAAGACCAAATTGCTCTTAAACGGTGATCGAAGTCAATGGTCACTTAAAAGGGGATAAAATCCAAGTTACAGAATCTGTATCGAGTCGTTCTAGGAAGGAAAAATCTCACGGTACAACTAACTACTATACCGGCCATAGTCTACAAGTTAACTCTCTGAGGGGTTTACATGCATAGTTTCGCCTTGCAAACTGCAATTTTCCCTGCATGACTGCTAATCAATGTTTACCTTCTTGTGCCAATAGAATCTTTTCAGGGGATTCCTTTCTAATGTGTGAAAAGACTAATAGAATTGATAAAAAAGGATTATCTTCTAAGGAAAGGATCAATTGAATCTTTCCAAAAGTTTCTTTTCTAATGAAGAGCAATAGAACCGTTCCAAACGATTTTATTCTAAGGAAATTTGCAACAGAATCGTTCTAATGGATTTTATTCTAAGGAAAGGATCAGAAGATAATCTCTCTCTTTCTCGTTCCAAAGTATTCTATTCTAACGAAAAGAGCACTGGAATCTTTCCAAAGGATTCTGTTCTACGGAAAGTAGTAGGATAGGTGTTCCAAATATCGCCTAATTTCTCTGTATGTCAGCCTCCTGGGTTGGGAAATTAAGCTGGAAACTAAATAAATACCACTAGGAACTATTCTCGTTTGGTTTCCAGATATCTTATACCTTCTTTACTTATGTCAGCTTTAGTTAACTAGTAAAACTTCAAAAGGTTTCCCAAGATAATTTTCAAGAGTGGATTCCTGAAATTGCCTACCCCTGTTCCTATTGTCACCCACCAGGCGAAATTAGGAGCTAGTATTAAACAAGTTAGTACTTACTAGCTAGTACGACTTTAATTAAATACCTACCTACCTGCGAGATCGAAACTCTGTCCAGCCAAAGGCCGTCGTTTACGAGTGAGTTGGTGCACGTTAAATCTGCCGTGGTTTCAGATGTTTTCACGTTGCCGTAGTGTGGATGTTTGGAGAGTGTTGACCTTGTCATCTGACCGTGGTTAAAAATTACGAGACTTTGTCGTTGTGGATCTTTCCCATATGTTGCTCCAGGAAAACGTTAATTACCTAACTAACTGAATTGTTTTTTAATCGTAACAAAAAAAAATTTCAGTGTGATTAGTTGGAAATGTTTGGTATCAAAAGTTGCGAAACTAATTTAATAGTGTAGCTCCAGTGCGATGTTAGTTCAACTACCTACCTTCCTCTATAGCTATCAATTAGAAATATTAAATCAGTTTTTTATTTCGTTGCTTTTCAGAAAATTCTGAAACGTCTCTTTTTCTAATTTAGGCAGCAGATATGGCCGCAGCTCCTATCAGTATCACCGAAGAAAGACAAGATGTTGTCACTTTCAGCTCCGGATTATACAAAGATTCACTGGGGTTGATATTTTCCAAATCGGGCGGTCGTCAAAATACTGGAGCTCTATTGGCTCCTTTTACAGGAGATGTATGTAGAAAAATAAGTTTAAACTCTCACAACCTAAATCCATATATTTGCCTTCAGTTAAAAATATTTCAGATGAATTAAATCACAATTAATAAACATTCAGAGTTACCATAGTATGTGTTATTTAAATATTGTCATTGAAAGCATGTCTGTAAGAGTCATTAATTAACCCTCCTGGTGGTTCTCATGATGAAGTATCTCGTCGATAGCAAAACTCAACAGATCTTGACGGAAGAGATACATCGATCAAGAACTCTACTTATCTCGCCATTGGAAGAAAACGGACTAGATCTTGATCTCGTTATCATCAGAAAATTGATGAAAATCTTGATGACGAGATATCTCGTCATTAGAAAAATTGGACAGATCTTGATAGACGAGATATCTCTTCCATCAAGATCTGTCCAATCTGAAATATCTCGTCCATCAAGATAACCACTTGGAGGATTAAACCCATATTTCAGAATTTTACTTTGATTTATATTCTTTTCATTTCTTGAACTAAAACCACTTTATTACATACCTTGTTTCCCAGCAACCATTAGTTACGAAATATGACAATAATCCTTTTTTCAATTATATTTTTATAGGTCTGGATAAGCATCATCACCGTTGCATTTGCAATGTGTCCGCTGCTGTATATACTCGTATTTTTGTCCAGATGCTCCCTTCGAAAAGGGGATGTCTTAAAACCTAATGAAAATTTGACTTTTAGAGATTGTGTTTGGTTTGTTTACTCTGGATTATTGAAACAAGGTAAAATGTCTTCCTGTATTTTGGTCATATTATCTTAAGGTAAACATCCACAATCTTCAGTAAAGGCATTAAATTATTTTTTAAATAATCTGGAAAGAAATATGCAAACCTCTCCAAATTTTGGCGTGACTCGGTGGCTTTGCCCACTGCGCTAGTAGCATCGTGGATGGGAAATATAAATAGACCGAGCACTCCTATTAAGAGAAGCTTTACGACAAGTGGACTATTAGTCACGTGATTGATCTGTGAAACATTTCCTTGCTTGACCGATTTGGCATCTTATCGCTTCGTTTGGCGATATAACAACTTATAACGGGGTAGACGTAGGAATGCGCATTTCTAAAAAGAGGCTACACAAAATGATGAAATTACCGAACTCTACTATGTGGCGTGGACCTATCAAATGATGAATGTTCGGTTCTACCAGGCAGACAAAAGTAGTCTAAGAGTTACGTTATTACTAGTTTTGGTCATATTATTCTGGGTACATAAAACAGTTACCCCATTGCTCACTCAACTTTTATATTTCCTCTCTGAGTAGCATGCGTGCTGTAGGCGGCGCAGGTTCCATTTCTGTAACTACCATGAGTGTATTTCTCTCTTCTTTATCAGTAAACATTTCGCTGTATGTATGCACATTTTTTACTTCACCGATTTAACATTGCTTGGCCAGATCTTGCCTTTGCCCTATACAAAAAGAATCAAAAGTTAAGTGTATAACGTAAATTCTCAGAAATCAACTAGAATTCGAAAATGATCAATTTTTCAATGAATTAATTACCTTTAATTACCGATGAAAATTCTCGATACCCGTAAATCAACGATGAAAATTCAATAAAAGTTTAATATGTGTACTTTTTTCCTTTTCTGGAAGCACTGCCTAGGCATGATTATAAGACGAATCAGAGGTACTAGTTCCGTGCTATGAGACTTTCAATGCAAATTTTTTATATATTATTTCAAAATTCAGTGATTAAATTGATATAGTTAAAAATTATGAAGTTGGTGTTCAATTTAATAAAAATACTACCCCTTAAACAAATTGTAAACATTCCCAAAGCTGGTTTTTACTGGTCTTATATCTAGTTAACTTTTTTTTCTTAAGCAAAGGCCCTGATGGAACTGTGTTTCTCAGTTTTCTAATTTAAAAGTAAATTTTGTTTATTAAATGTGTGATAAATTAAACTACTTTTTACTAACCCGTTGATTTTAAACTATTTTTCCACCTTTTATTTACCACTTGAAATCATGCTGTACGAAATAAAGAGGATTAAGATCTGTTAAAAACTGAACTATACAATATTATTCCTGTGCTCATTGAAACTCGTTAGCTTAGGATGCATAATGAGAAGCATTTTCTGTCAAGCTTTATACGAGGGCTGTTCAATAAAGAATGATCATAATTTTTTAAAGGCTATTAAAAAATAAAAAAATAAATAAAATTCATATTGAATGTGTAGCGGGATAAGTGGAGAATAGATAGCGCAAGTTTCAAGGTCATGACGACATTGCTTGAGACCATGGCAGCAGGCCAAGAACGCCTAGTTTTACTTTCGCCTACAGCAAAAATGGAGGAGACACGCGACAAGCAATACGCTGCATTGAAATTTTCTTTTCGCCTTAAAAAATCGTCAGCTGAAGTCTATGTAAAGCTACAGGAAGATTATGGGGAGAGTGTCCTTCCCTATAGCACAGCTAGAAGGTAGTTTAAAATGGTTAAAGAGGCGAAACATTCGATTGTCCAAGCAACAGAGCTCTAATTGGAAGTCTCCGTCATCACCAACACAGAAGAAGACGAGAGTGGATGCTTCTGCTGGGAAAATTATGATCCTATCATTTTTCAATATCCGAGGAATGGTGTATCAACATGTTGTACCACCACATACAACTTTAACTGTAGAGTACTATAGAGATGTACTGAAAACTCTCTAAGGCCACAACCATCGCAAAAGAATCCATTTGAAAGCAACAGGATGGATGCTACACCAGGATAACGCAAGGTCGCATATTGCCAATGTTGTTCAGTATCTTTCAAAAATCAATGTCATGTGTTCCCCCTCCTCCACATAGTCCTGATTTACCCCATGCGATTTTTTTCTTTTCCCGAATTTAAAGTAACACCTCCGGGAAAAGCGGTTTTCATCATCACAGGCAGTGGTAAAAGTTGCGGCTGCAATTTTGAAGGACCTGTCAAAAAATGGCTTCCAGCATGTGTTTGAAGATTGGAAAAGAGATGGGATAAGTAATGCATGTAATGGGGAGCATTTTGAGAAAGACCATAAAAATTTGGAGCATTAGTACAGGCAATTATTTTTCATTAATTTATGATCATTCGTTATTAAACAGCCCTCTTATGTAGGTGAAGTTTGTGTTTTAGAGGCGAAACATGCTTCTTTCTTGTATTCCGGACGTGACGTCATGGTTTGTTTTTCGAACATGATTTCTACACGTAGCCAATAAGTTCATTGGTCTACGCCAATTAAACTCCAAACGTCGCCAAAACTGTGATAAGGTCCTTTTTAAGGTAACCATGATATGCAAGAGCATTTGGATTACATGAAATAAAATTTCCATTTTCCGTCTGGTTTGTTTGATTTCACTGAACATATCCCTCTCATTTTTAGATTTACAGAAAACCTCTCTGATAAAAGATTATTTTATTGAAACAGTTTTTTATTCTAACATATTTATGTTTAGATTCTGTTCCCAAAGAAATATGTATCATCATACAAAACTGTTGTTTCATTATTTCTTTAAATTGACAGGTTTTAGTAAGACATCGTCTTTCAATTCAGTTCGTCTCCTAATGGCAGCATGGTGGCTTACGACCATGGTGATAGCAGCTTTCTACACAGCAAACCTGACAGCGTTTATGACCACGGAAGTATCCACTGTCGAACACAGCATTGAGGAGCTTATTCAATCTGGCAACAGGTGGATTTTTAAAAAAGGAACCGCATTCTCAACTGAATTATTTAAGGTAAAATATCTGAGCTTGACAACACTATATTTAATTTTAAGGAATGGGATTCTCACAAATTTTTAAACATAATTTTTGAGTATTATTGATAACGCACTGTTTGATTTTTTGCTGTGATGAGAGCATTTGCTGGCTTTAATAACGTATTAAATTTAAGACGAACCGTACGCACAACATGTGACACACCACAGGTGGATACGCGCTTGAGTATTGTCATGTTTTGTGGGTAGAAATGGAGTTTGTAGGACGCTCGTGTCACATGTCGCTTCAGTTGAAGTTTGTGTGATACTGTAACGTCGTGATAAAAGAAATAGCCTTTTTAAAAGAATTAAAGAAAAATTTATTTACAATATGGTAGCGACATCACCGTTACAACTACCTCTCATCATACGTTTTAAACATAATGGCTGAAACACGCCATTCCAACACTGCACTCCGTCCACACTTCAACGAAGCATCCAATCGACTCTAAAAAAGCCGTTACAAAAAAATATCTTTTCACCAACGTTATACATAAAAGAAAAAAAATGAACTTCCGGGAAAACCATTTAAGCTCACATAAATATGTCAAAAGAAAAGATATCCTTTCCAAGAGTAATAAGAAGTATAAATAAACACAGGAAGTATCACAATATCTTGGAATAAGGAAAAAGAAATATTATCATAACATTTAAAAGATATTCCGGAAGTGTACGTTACAACTCTTCCCCCCTTAGAATAACTTTTTACCCTGTAAAAAGTTACCATAACTTTTCAAAAAAAACTAATTTCTACAAAATTTTATACAAATATTTACAAATATACATACAACTGCCAAGTTACCTACAAAACTATAAAATTAAGCTCAAAGGACATTTTGGTAACTTAGAACAGTCGGCTAAGGCTGTCAGCATTCTGGTGTTTTCTGCCCTGTGACGATGGATTACCTCATAGTTCCAGGGCTGTAATGCAAGAGCCCATCTCATGAGACGTGGATTTACCCCAGAGTTCTTTTTTAACCATACTAGAGGATTATGATCAGTTTGGATAAAGAACTTGGTAGGTCCATCCAGGTAGCATCGTAGCTTCTTGACAGCAAACACAATAGCGGCACATTCCTTTTCGGCTTTCAAGATCTGCGAATGTCGGACCGACATTCGATATGGCTTCGCACAGAGGGGCTTTATTTCAGAAAGTTCGATATCAAACTGGATACGATCTGTGAGGCCAGGCACGTTTGAGAAACAATTGGAATATTTACATATAATACAACTGAGCTGGTCAATCTGGTCGTCATCCAGTCTTCCTTTCACTTCACTGTTTCTCAATATCTCCTTGAGATCAAAAATATTGGGATTGTTTTCCACGGGCGGGAATTCTTCTTCCAACTCTGATTCTTCATCCTCACAAGTAGTGACCAGATTTATGAATTCAGGCCTCTGGTAATAAGGTTTTAAAAGATTTACATGGTAGATTTGTGACGAATTTTTCCGGTTAGGCAGGGCAACAAAGTAGTTCGTCTCCGAAATCTTGCTTTCAATGGTCCCAGGACCATGCCATTGAACCGCTAACTTATTTACAGGTGAGGGTGCCAGTACCAGTACTTTATCTCCAACATTGAATTCACGTTTCACGGTATTTTTGTCGTACCATTTTTTTCTTTTCTTGGCAGCTTCCTCCATATTATCAATGGCTAGGCTGCGACATTTTTCCAATCTTCTGAGAAGATTGATGATATATTCAACAACTGAAGAATTTCCTTCTTCCGGCTGTAACCAGTTTTCATACAGAAGAGTGACGGGAGTCCGTAAGTTTTTTCCATGAACCAATTCAGCTGGACTGAATCCGGTGGATTCATGAGTAACTGTCCTTAAGGCGAACAAGACTGCATGGACATGCTTCTCCCAATCTGGTCCTTCTTCGGTACACAAAACTCTCAAAATCCGTTTCAGGGTACGATGAAACCTTTCTACCGGATTGCTCTGGGGATGATACACAGAGCTAAGTACCACCTTGATGCCGAAACGTTCAAAAAATTCCGATGTGAGTTCGCTCATAAACGAGGTTCCCTGGTCGTGTTGAATCTCCTTAGGAAAACCCATTCGACTAAAAATCTGAAGGAGAGCATTAATTACGGATCTAGATGTTATGTTTGGTACTGCCACAGCATCTGGGTACTTCGACGACATACACATTGCCGTAATCAGGTATCTTTGGCCTGAGTCCGTCACGGGCAAAGGTCCTACAGCGTCAATATTAATACGGGAAAAAACTTCAGTAATCACTGGAACAAGAGTCATCGGCGCTTTTTTCTTGTCCCTTGCCTTTCCAGCTCTCTGGCAGGAATCGCAAGCCTTCACGAAGTCCTCTGCTTCTTTGTAACAGTTTTTCCAGAAAAAGTACTTGGTCATTCTGTCTTTGGTCTTGATAGTCCCAAGATGACCTGACGTGCCTTCATGACACAATTTCAGTATCTTTTCTCGATACTCTATGGGCACGACGATGAGCTTCCTTTCGATACCACTCTTGTCTTTCTTAATCTTTGCCAAAAGTCGGCCTTTCACAAGTTCAAAATCTTTAGGAGGGTTTCCATTTTGGATTTGTTTAACTTGAGAGCTCATCTCTTGATCTTCACCTTGAGCCTTGATTAGCTGCTCAGTGTCCACTTTTAACAATTCAGTGATATCTTGATCTTCTGCCACATGAGTGAACTCGTCACTTACTTCCCCTGCTTCCATTTCATTTTTTCCCAATGTAATAAATTATTCGTCTGGGATAGGTTTTTCGGATTCTTTAATTAAAGATTGAGATTCTTCCCTTTCTTTAACTTTTTTCTGATGCCTTGTCAGTACTGCATTTAGTTGATCCACAGATTGACTATCTTCCTTTTTTTAACAAGGCAGCAGTCCGATTCCCTAAAAGATATCGTCCGCGGTCTAGTTCATCTGGAATCACAGCAGCTTTAGTGAGTGTTTTTCCCAATTCACACTCTACCAAAACTTCGGCAAGAGGTAAACAAGTTGAGCTGGAGTCCAAAGGTTGCTGTACCCAAACATGTTCACCCGTCATGTCAGCTGAATTCACCAATTTCCGACACACAATGTCAATGGTCGCTCCGGTGTCTCTTAGTAGATTTATATCCTGACCGTTTATTTTTCCTTTCATGATATACGGTTCCAGGTACTTCTCAGGTTCTATGTCCGAAATGTAATTTACAGTTTCCGAAGGTTTCTTCAACTTTGGACAATTTGGTCGGATATGACCAGGCTGATTGCAATGAAAACACCGCATCTGTCTCCTGCGGTCGAATTCCGGATTTGGGTCTTGTTCGGAAAATCTTCGTTCTATCTTAATCCCTTTACCATTTATGGTATCGCTTCTCCTTGGTGGATTATCGGTCTTTTCAAACTTGTTTTGAACTCGACCCTCGAACTTGTCTTTCGCAAAGACAGGGTATCGTTTCACAGTTCGTCTAACGTCTTCAAACTTCTCCAACAGTTCCACCAAATCTGTAGGGGAGTTTATTTCTGTCCATTCTCTGAGATACATATCTTTGAATTCGGATGGTGTTTTTTTCTTCATCTGATCTGTGATGATCAAATCTCTCAGTTTTTCAAAAGTAAGGACCTGACAACCTGCAATCCATCCATCGAAATAAGTAGACAATTCATGATAGAAATCCCTCCAGTTCCGATCAACTGCTTTATGGTGTGAACTAAATAACTGTCGAAATCTTTCTGGTGTTAGTTTGAACCTTTTTAACAGAATATTTTTGATGTGATCATAATTTGTAGCTAGGTCAGCTGGTTCACGGGCTATTATATGAGCAATCTCTTGGGGGATCAAACTTAATAGGTGAGATACCCACATTTCTTTTCCCAGCGACAGCAAAGTTGCCTGTCGCTCGAACAAGATTAAATAAAGACTCATATCATCTTTCATGTCGTATTTCGGAAGGATCTTGGTCGTCTCGATTCGATGGTCTAGAATGATCTACTGCACCTTGCTGGGTTTGTCTAGTTGCTTCTATTCTCAATTTTTCTAACTCATACTCTCGTTCTCTCTGCTTTTCTTCAAGGTCTTCAATTCTCCGCTTTTCTTCAAGGGCTTCAATTCTCCGCTTATCTTCCACTTCAAGGGCTTCAATTCTCCGCTTTTCTTCCACTTCAAGGGTTTCAATTCTCCGCTTTTCTTCCACTTCAAAGGCTTCATTTTTCTTTCGAGTTTCTATAATTCTACCAAAAAGTGCTTTGGTGAATTCCTCATCATATCCCTCACTTGAAGTAATAAGATTCACTAACTGTTTTATGGATTTTTCTACGGTGATTTCTAAATCTATCTCCTCCACCAATTTGATCAAGTCCTCTTTCTTTCCCTTAACTAAATAAGTCATGATTAAATTCTAAACAGTTTCCCCCTTTGGACTCAAATATAACGTAAGGTACAAAATGAAAACTTTTCGAAACCGAAACCGTCCAGAATTCTGACTTACCTTATAGCCAAGCCACAAGAAATATAACTCAAAGATAATAGAACAATAGAAAAGAAATAAATGTACAAAAACCAATTTTGTAACCCAAAAGACTTTCAAAAGAAAATTAATTAAAAAAAAATTTTAATCAAAATACCATTTCAAATACAAAACAAATTTAAATTATTAATTAAGATAAATAATCATCTACGACAACTAAAATCTCTTAAATTTCTATTTCACATAAATTCCAAATCAATACTAATTTCTATTATAAAAGCAAAATTTGCAATTAAGAAATTTTTTTGTTTCGAAACCTGTTACGATAAATGGAAGTTATCACAAAAACAGAAGTAAAATTGTACATTAAATATAATAGTGCATAAAACTTTAGATTTAAAACCGAAACCACTTATCTGGAACAGTTGCTTGATGGTACACAGGAAGTCCTTGAGCAGGAACCCAAAGTTCGAACTGGACTTTGCTGACGATGACAGGACGGGATGCCCAAAAAGTTCGGACCGGATGGCCCTTTCGATGCTGAACACACACGCGTTTCACACACAGGAACAGGACGGGATGTCCCAATTATACTGACCGGACTAAGCTTCGTTGCTGGACACACGCAGTAACAGGCCACGTTTCATACACAGAAACAGAACGGGATATCCAAAAACATCGGACCGGATGGCCCACTTCGTTGCTGCCGGACGCACGCAAATTCTCCACTCGCGAGGACGGGATGTCCACAAACTTCGGACCGGATGGCCCCCTTCGTTGCTGCCGGACGCACGCAAATACTCTACTCACAAGGACGGGATGTCCACAAACTTCGGACCGGATGGCCCCTTCGTTGCTGCCGGACGCACGCAAATACTCCACTCACGAGGACGGGATGTCCACAAACTTCGGACCGGATGGCCCCTTCGTTGCTGCCGGACGCACGCAAATACTCCACTCACGAGGACGGGATGTCCACAAACTTCGGACCGGATGGCCCCTTCGTTGCTGCCGGACGCACGCAAATACTCCACTCACGAGGACGGGATGTCCACAAACTTCGGACCGGATGGCCTTCTTCGTTGCTGCAGGACGCACGCAAATATTCCACTCACGAGGACGGGATGTCCAATAACTTCAGACCGGATGGCCTTCTTCGTTGCTGCAGGACGCACGCAAATATTCCACTCACGAGGACGGGATGTCCAAAAACTTCAGACCGGATGGCCTTCTTCGTTGCTGCAGGACGCACGCAAATTTTCGCTGAACACAGGACGAGATGTCCACAGTTTATTCTCAAATCAGGACGGGATGTCCAAGACTTCAATTTAATGGGAACGATCACAGTGCATGCCACCATTAATAGGTAGCTGTAACGTCGTGATAAAAGAAATAGCCTTTTTAAAAGAATTAAAGAAAAATTTATTTACAATATGGTAGCGACATCACCGTTACAACTACCTCTCATCATACGTTTTAAACATAATGGCTGAAACACGCCATTCCAACACTGCACTCCGTCCACACTTCAACGAAGCATCCAATCGACTCTAAAAAAGCCGTTACAAAAAAATATCTTTTCACCAACGTTATACATAAAAGAAAAAAAATGAACTTCCGGGAAAACCATTTAAGCTCACATAAATATGTCAAAAGAAAAGATATCCTTTCCAAGAGTAATAAGAAGTATAAATAAACACAGGAAGTATCACAATATCTTGGAATAAGGAAAAAGAAATATTATCATAACATTTAAAAGATATTCCGGAAGTGTACGTTACAATACGCTTAGTTAAATGTCTACAGATGTTGTATATCAATTATTATTTCATCCTATATTCGTATCTCTTAGGAAAACCTAACTAAAAACGTTAAAGAATTTTCGTTGCTGAAAAAGTCTTTCGCAGATGGTATTGGAATGATGATTGAATCAGAAGATGATGCGATTGATTTAGTTCGAAAAGGTTTGATATTTTCCCCTTTCTTTATTTCATAATTCATTACAATTTTATAAAAAAAGATTTCAGTACTGGAATCGTTAAGTATTATTTTAAGTTTCACTTATTTCATTGTATGATTTCAAATTTTTTCATTTTCGACTATACTGGGCATAGTTTTCTAAACTTTTGGCTCAACGCAGCCTTTCGAAATACTATTTTTTTGGCACTGTTTGGAAAATTCTATCTTAAATAATAATCAATTACAAGTGTAGTTATGCCTATAGTCTGTGAATATCACCAAAATATTTATGTATCAGTATGAGTAATTTTAAAATTTGAAAAAGCTTACTTGGAAATAAAACAATTTGCAACTAAATTTTAGGGCTGTTTATTAAAATGAAATAATAAAAATTAAACTGCGCGTAAAGGAACTAGATCGTTCACAATTATTAGTAATTAAAATCCCTCAAGCAAATCAGTAAAATTAAAAATAATTATTAATGAAAAGAATGAGTCTGGTGTGCTATTAATTTATCTCTATTAGACTCTATTTTCGTCAGTAACGTCCTTAAATCTCTCCACAGTCAACTGTTTGCAGTCATCTCCGGTTTTCTCTATAAAGAACTAGCCATTTGCTTGGCTAGCCCAGCGTTACCCGTGCCAGTTGCTTTTGGGGGGTTATTGGTTTGATTCGCAAACCAAATAGGAATGCGTAGCCTATTGGATAACAGCCATAACCATATTGGTTTGCTTCGCAAATCAAATAGGCATTGCCCGTGACAATTCTTTTCGTGGAGGTCACATTGCCCGTGTGGTGGTTTGCTTCGCAAATCAAAAAATATAAATATTTAATATGAGTATTATTTATTAAAAGAAAATCAAACGTATAAGGAAAATCAAACGTATCTGGTGTCAAATTTTCCGCAGATTTCAAATCCGTTGAAATTGTCAATCTATCTTTAACGATCCCGATGTTACAAGAAAGAACTAAATAATGCCAGCCAAAATGTTTTTTTTTCTTTCCTAACTTTCGCTGAAATCGTAAGAGGGCTGGAAATGTAATCTGTTTATTTCAGGAACACGAATGCTAGCGTGACGTCACATTCTCTTGCGAAAATATAAAAGATATTCAATTTAAAAATTTAATTTATTTAAAAAAAAATTTCATTTTTAGGTATTGATCTAATGTGAAATTTTCCACAGATTTCAAATCCGTTGAATTTTTTACTCTATATTTAACGGTCTAGGAGATAGAAAAATAGAGCTACATAACTAAAGTTAAAACTTTGTTTTTTGTCGTCTGTTAGAAAATCATTCCTCTGCTCAAAATAAAAACGGAAATGGAAAAAATAAATTTAGAATATGTCATACTTATATGCTGTCGCTATTCCAAAGAAAACAGTAATAATTAAATTTAATTAAATTCATTTTAAAATGTTCTAGATTAAATTTTAAAATTCGGGCTGGACTATAAAGATGCAAAAAATTCGGACTACCTGTGTGCCAAATTTCATTATTGTAAGTACCATAGATTCTTCAGAACACGGCGAACACCCAATACACGAACTTCATTTTATAATAATAGAGATGACAATGCATTACTGCAGTGAGTGTGTCAACATGGTCAAGTAAGTATTTGCTTAAAACAGTTTAGGCGATAATATTTTTAGCATCTTATTGCCCACTCATGCTGCTCAATACTCTATACTTTCTCTGTATTCAGCATCAGACACAGATAATAACCTCCAAGATTCCTTCAGCGCCCATTTGGAAAACTATGGTATAGGGGTATCGAGTTTTGAAATGATTTTTATCTCATTGAACATGAATAAATATTTGTTCTCGAAGGCCGTGAACAACTTCAAATCCATATTGATACAGGATAAGAGCATTTATTTCCTCCGTTTTATTCATTTTTAAAATATAAAGGCTACATACAAGGTCTGATCAAAAGGTGTCTTACCATATTTTTCACTGCTTTCACTAGTTGCAGTCTAAAAATTGAGCTTACGCACAAGCAACCTAGGATCCTACTTCACATGTGTGACTTTCTAGATCAAGCAGTCCTCCAATCTCTGTGAGGAAGCTGTTATAATTACACATGCAAACTGTAATCGTCAAATATTTGTTTCCAGCTAAAATGGCCGTTGCACACCACGGGCTGAAATAAAAAAGGTGGCTGACCATATTTTTACTGCGCAACGAGTTGCAGGACGGAAACAATATTTTGTCACATGCAATCTAGGATCCTACTTCACATGTGTGACTTTCTATATTACGCAGCCATTCAGACGCTGTGAGGAAGCTGTTATAATTATACATGCAAACTGTAATCGTCAAATATTTGTTTCCAGCTAAAATGACCGTTGCACACCACAGGCTGAAATAAAAAAGGTGGCTGACCATATTTTTACTGCGTAACGAGTTGCAGGACGGAAACAATATTTTGTCACATGCAATCTAGGATCCTACTTCACATGTGTGACTTTCTATATTACGCAGCCATTCAGTCGCTGTGAGGAAGCTGTTATAATTATACATGCAAACTGTAATCGTCAAATATTTGTTTCCAGCTAAAATGGCCGTTGCACACCACAGGCTGAAATAAAAAAAAGGTTAGGATTTATGGCACAAGAGCCATTTTTGGTCAAGCGGTCAAAGTTTGGATACTTTTGATCAGTCCTCGTACTACTCAATACAAAACAATTTTGTTTTCTTATGTCAGAGGAAAGAGAGAACGAATTTAATGACAATATCTCTTTGATTGCTTAGGCTATACCTACATACAAGAAGTCAATGCTCTCAACTATTTGCTTTTCGAGGATTTTAAGGATACATATGGTTATTGCCAGTTCAGCGTTATTGACCTTCACTTCTTCGAGCATAGTACGGCTTTTGCTTTTCCCAATGGCAGTCCATATGCTTTCTCCTTCTCTAAGTAGTAAGTATTTGTTATATTTTTCCATGTTTCAGCCCTCCAAGTGGTTTCGAGGAGATATCTCGTTCATCAAGATCTGAATAATTTTGCTAGTGACATGATTCCTCGTTATCAGGAGTGCTGATTGAATTTCGAATGACGATATTGCCGTTCTGTGGTAATGACGAGATAAAAACATCAGTTTCTTACTAATGACGAGGTATCTTATCCATCAAGATCTGGCTAATGACGAGATACCTCGACGGGACTACCAACAGGAGGTTTAATAACTGCTGTTAAGTCAAAACGACCATATGTGGCCAAACGTCTAAGAAATGGACATACACACAAGGACAGATTTTGCTGATATGAAAGAAAAAATACACCCAGGTAGGAATCAAACAGAAAAAGAGCCTGTACTGTCTATAACTAGCAGGTTGCTAGAGCAGTGGGCAGTTACCCAGTGAGTCACGTCGAGCCCTTTCAAATAACCGAAACACATTTGATGAATTATAATATAAGTGGTAATCAAAAAGTTTCCGTTCGAAGGCTGTACAGTCCAGATTTGGTATGTCAGTCACGCAAAAACGCCTTGAGCATTTAGACAATCATCCCACTGTTTCACCAGGTTGCATATACCCCTTTGGTAAAACTCCTGTTTCTGCTGCTTGAAGAAGTCCGAAACTGCCTGCTGCACTTCTACGTCCGACAGGAACCGTCGACCTTTCAAGGACTTTTTTAAGGGACCGAAGGCGTGAAAATCGCATGGAGAGAGATCAGGACTGTAAGGCGGGTGCTCGGGTGTCTCCCACTTTAGTGAGTGCAACTTCTGCTTTACGACATTTGTGGTATGTGGACGTGCGTTATCATGAAGCAGAATCACCCCATTTTGCAGTTTTCCCGGACGTTTCGACTTAATTGCACGTCGTTATCTCTCCAGCGTTTCACACTACCATACCCAGTGATGGAGACACCGTACTTACCATAATTACGATTTCTTTGCACTTATATATTTTGCACTGGCAGATTATACATTGAATTATAATCACACTTACCAAGTTAAGATATCATTAATTATACCTAGACTAACGTCAGAAGAGCTATTAACAAAATAATTGCAACTTGATGTGCGATAGAACTGTTCGAATGCGTACAAGTACAAAGTGAGAAGGAAGCTCTGTGGGCGTTCCTAGGCTTTTCGAGACGTGGAGGTTTCAACACAACCCCTTCAAAACCAAAGAAATGAAAGAATAGCTTTCCCTCTATGTTGCGTGCATCTGGTCCTTATCTTTACTATAGTCAGGTCCCCTGCGGTAATTGGAACAACGGACGGTCCGTTCGTGTGTCCCTACGTGGAGAGTGGAATTGGACACCTCGTCTAAATTCTCAGTCCTTCTGAGAAATTTCCGTTTTCTTAATGTCAATGTAATCTTTCTGAAGAGCGCTGCAACACGCGAAAGGTTTTGTACACCCCTCTCCCAGGACGATGTTTTTATTGTCCTAGGAGGGGGGGGGGCACATCCTGTCATTTGGAATTTGTAGAATGAATACTTAGAATTTTTAAAGGGATCGCGAAACATAATGGATCAAGAAACTGCTTTACAGCTGAGGCAACTAAATAGTTTTAAAAATTAGTCCACAAATTATTTCGAAATAATTTGCTGCTGACCTCCTGCGGCGACCCCAGAGATCCCCAAAAAAGATACGCGCCCAACGAGGGGTGGGAAATAAGTGGCCGAAATATAGGCCAGTCTCGTTTTTTTGGAAAAAAGTAGTGTGGCCGAAATATCGGCCACCCGTACTCTAAGGGTGCCGCCAGTCTTGTCCTGGCGGAGACCCCTAGTAATGTAAAAGAAAGTAGTAATTGCGTGCCGGTCGGATTTTTTCCTCCATGCGATGACATTTCTTATGCTAAAGTTGGGTATTATGACAATGACTTTGAATATTACGTGATCGATCGCTAGATTTGCCGCCCGCGTGCGGTGTACGCCTTGCACGCCCGCTTACAGCGGGCCTGGAGACACCTGGATCCTTGAAATCAATAAGCAATGGGCCCTGGTAATCAAAGAACAGAGTAAGCATCACTTTTCCAGCTGATGACTGGCTCTTGAACTTCTTGGGACTAGGGGATGAAGGATGACACCACTGTATGGTCGCCCGCCTTTCAGTCCTGATCACTCCTCATGCGATTTTCACGCCTTCGGTCCCTTAAAAAAGACCTTGAAAGGTCGACGGTTCCTGTCGGACGTAGAAGTGCAGTAGGCAGTTTCGGACTTCTTCAAGCAGCAGAAATAGGAGTTTTACCAAAGGGGTATATTCAACCTGGAGAAGTAGTGGGATGATTGCCTAAATGCTCAATGCGCTTTTGAATGACTGGCATACGAAATCTTGACTGTACAGCCTTTGAGCGGAAATTTTTTGATCGCCCCTTATACTATAAAAAGAATTTTCAGATTTTTTTCGCTTATCACATTCGGGTTTGTACATAGATATGGGACATATCTCTGTAAAAATATATGGGTTTTTACATAGATCGGGTTTTACATAGATATATTACTTAGGTATAAAGATATGGAAGTTGTATAAGTATTTCTGTGGTACGCAGGTTCTAAGATGCAATTACTACTTTCGTCTGCAGGATGGAAATGAACATTCATCATCTGATTAATTGACGTGACGGGAGATGAAGCCCATCTATTGTTTCCTCAACTGATTGGTCAGCGCGACATTACAGTTGACATTAGCGGTTTCACATTTGTAGCCCCTCTAGAAATGCGCATTAGATGCAATAAATGCGCCTTAGACATATAATTTTCAAGAGCAGTTACATGACTACTAGTCTTCTTACTTAGAGGCAGCACTCCCTTCTGCACCACCTGAAAACAGGCATAACAGATTAGTCATTGGCTAGGAAAGTCCTCGATTATAAAAGGAAGTGGCGTGGATGTCCCGGTGTCAAAATGGGAGATTCGGTTTCTCGCAAGTCACTCATCTTGCCAAGTATGACCAACCATAGGCGTAACTAGGGGTGGTAAATGGGGGTTGGTCCTCCCGAAAAATATAATCAGATACTTTTCCCAGTAAAAAGGCGAAGATTAAATTAATTATATTACTTATTATTAATTTGTTTTATTAATGTGATTAATATCTATTAATTATCATATTACAAGATAATATCTAATATCTATACCTCGTATGATTAGTATCTATATTGATGAATATCTTAATTAATAATAATTAATTGATTGTATTAATTACTATTCATTAATTAATACTTGATTTTTTGTTTTTGTTTAATCATAGAATTTTTTATTCAGACAATATTTACCAGATGACTTTACGGTGAATTTTAAAACTTACAATACATTTAAATTAGAAATTAAAACGTCGATTTTTTCATGGACGTTTCGAATTTTTTCTGAATTTTTTAGATTTAAATTTGATTTGCTTGTAGCACATCGATAAAAATTCTCTCTATTCTGACTCTGCCGCCTATGAATGCTCATAATTTTTAAAAAGTGTATTTCCTATATACTTGTGAATAACTACATACAACTATAATATTAATGATGAAATTAAGACATGAAATCGTTGATCAGTGTTGGTAGAAACTTTATAGAGATCACTTTCGTAATGTCAAAAGAAAAATAACTTATACTTTTCACAGTAACATTTCTATTGGATTTTATATGTAAGCTGTTAAGAAACCGTGATTATAAAGTGAAACTAGTAGAACTTAATGAAATAATAATGAAATAATAAATAAATGCGTGTCTAAATGAAATGAACCACCAGATTTCTCTATTCATTGACGAGTGTAAGAATCGAGAATTCGATTGCTCGTACCCTTGTACCACTCAGAGGCATAGGCGTGACTAGGGTTGATGAATGAGAAGGCGGGTCAGTCCCGAGAAATATGGACTGTACACCAATAAAAAGGTGAAGCATCTGGAGACCTCTCAAGGAAATTTTTGTATTTTATGTTAAAAATCACTTTTATTAATACATTTTTTCGGAGTACATTGATAAAATTATTAAATATTTTGCGTCTAGCAAATGTTAGTCACTTTCATTTCAAATAAAGTCATTTTAAACAATGTTTTTTTAATATATTATATGTGAGAAACACATTGTTTGGTTTAAAAACAAATTACTTAAGGACAGTCTTGAATTACACTAAAACCCTGCTAATTCAACCACCCACCCGTTAATCCGAACCTACGGTTTTTAAAATTTGTAAAACAAAATATAGTAAATCAGTAACAACATAATATATTAACATTATTGAAATAAAAAACATCATTGGTAAGAATGCATACTTTTAGAGGTATTTAGATTATCATTAAATTAAAAAGAATACAAAAATAGTTACTAGAACTTCATGAACTATTACTTTTGGACAAAATTAATCAGTTTTTGCTGTTGTAAATATGTATAAACATTTTCCTAGTTAGTTCTTCAAAAAACATGTTCTGAGTTAAACGTAAAAATCAAGTGAATTAAAATTTCACTTATATGCCGTGCAATTATTTACATTCTGAGAAAAAAAAAAATTTAACATAATCTAGTTTAAATAGCTGTATATACACTGACGAGCCAAAACATTATGACCATCCCCACATTTTCAATGAACTCGTCTGGGTGACGTTGAGGGCACGTGATTAAGTGAGAATGTTATTTTTAACTACTGCTGGAGAAGGTAAGTAATCATTCTTGCACTTACTTTTGCGATTGATGGAAAAGGCTGAAGATCTAAGCGAATTTGATAGAGGGCAGATCGTAATGGTCCGAAGACTCGGAACGAGTATCACCGAAACTGCACGACTGGTAGGTTGTTCACGATCTGCTGTTGTTAATATTCATGCAAAGTGGATAAATGACGGTGACACCAGCAGTAGACGCCAACGTGTCATAAAAAAAGGACGTTGGAGACTGTCCCGCTGGTAAAGCAAAATCGGTGCGAGATAGAGGCTCAGCTGACAATCCAGGTCCAAGCACAAGTGTTTCGGAACACACAGTTCAGTGGATACTGTTGGATATGGGACTGTGCAGTAGACGTCCCACTCGTGTGCCTCTGTTGACCAAGCGTCATTGTCAACTATGCCTACAGTGGGCCCGGGAACATCGAGATTGGACCGTGGATAAGTGGAAGAGAGTTGCCTAATCAGATGAATCCCGATTTCGCATTCATCACGTTGATGGTCGTGTCAGGGTACGCCGTTTTCCAGGCGAACAGTGCTCCACTCTTGCACAGCAGGTCATACACAGGCTGGTAGTGGCGGTATTATGCTTTGAGGGACGTTCTCATGGGCGACTCTGGGACCCGTAGTTGTGGTATAACAGACCATGAACTCTGCGAACTATCTGAACATCATTGCGGATCAGTTGCACCCTTACATGGCGTCTGTCTTCCCAACTGGAAATGGAATCTTCGAGCAGGACAACGCCCCATGTTACAAGACTCGGATTGTGTTGGAGTGGTTCGAGGAGCAACTTGATGAATTCCGCTTAATGTCCTGACCACCTAACTCGCCTGATGTTAGTCCGATAGATCATATTTGGGGTATGGAGCGGCAGCTCAGA
This sequence comes from Metellina segmentata, assembly GCA_947359465.1. Classification (NCBI taxonomy): domain Eukaryota; kingdom Metazoa; phylum Arthropoda; class Arachnida; order Araneae; family Tetragnathidae; genus Metellina; species Metellina segmentata. The sequence goes on from OX375872.1 coordinate 22,463,891, forward strand.
AAACAAACACCACCATGTCCGAATATCTCAACTTAGCGTGACCGCTGCTTAGACATTTGGTACAACCTGTCTACACTCATGTACCAAGAACTTGTGTCATCTATGCCGCACTGCACACTGCGGCACGTCCAGGGGGAGGGGGGCAAATCTAGCGATCGATCAAGTAATATTCAAAGTCATTATCACAATGCCCAACTTTAACATAAGAAATGTCATCGCATGTAGGAAATTTCTGACCGGCACGCAATTACTATTTTCTTTTATACAGAGGCTGTACGCACATGGTTTAGACGATTTTGGTTAGCGGTAATAAAAAATCGTTTGCTGCAAAAAAAAATAATTGCAGTTGTACTATGTTTTTAAAAGTCGAAATTATCGTCTGCGACTTGAGGGGTTTGTTTTTATTCAAAATGGCGTTTTTAACAAAGCAGTGGTTCGAAGGCTATATTTATGCTCTTTCCGAAGAGAAATATTCATATTCCGTTATCCAAAAACGATGTGAGAGTCATGGTTTTGTGATATCTAAAGCGTCGATAGGTAATATCGTCAACAAGAAAGGAAAAAAACGTCAAATTGGAGCCTCAAGTGGGACAAAAATTCCAAACAAGTATCCAAGGAAGAAACAGACATCTTCGACTATTGCAAAGGTACGTTGTTTATTGTTAAAAGAAAATCCCCCTAGTCAAAGGACAGTTGCAAAGACATTAAAATGCTCGGTGTCCACTGTAAACAAAATGATAAACGTTGATTTAAATCTTTAGAAAGTGAAAAAACGCAATGTGCATCGTCTTTCTCCAAAGCATATCGCTGAACGCAGGACACGTTGCCGAATTCTGTATGAAAAACACTTATCCAAAGAAAAATGGAAAAACTTTGTCACACTAGATGAATCATGGATGTATTTAAATGATTGCAGCAAAAAAAGAGCCATTTATTATCATAAAAGAGGAGAAAAAAATTGAAGTACATGGTTCACAGAATAGAAAGAAAGTTTTTCTAAGGGATTCATGATTGTTGCTGGTTTTTCATATAGTGGCAAGTTAAAAATAAAGAGAGTGGAAAACAATGTCAAAATTAACTCCAAATACTATCAGGAATATATTTTATCGCCAATTGTTCTGAATGAAATACCGTCGCTTTACCCACAGTGCCATCAATCTGTGGAACTCCATCAAGATAAAGCTAGCAGTCGCAGATCAAAATCCACCTGTAAATTTCTAAACGAAATGGAACAAAAAACCGGTATCAAGGCCATACCCTTCACTGATATCCCTGCTAAATCTCCCGATGTATCACCTATGGATTTTTGTGCTTTCGAACTTTTAAAATCAGCATTATCCAAACGTCGTCCCACAACCCTTACAGGACTCTGGAAAGCTGTTCAGGAGGAATGGGATAGAATACCTCTTCTGACACTTCAAAAGGCATTATTATCCTGGATATTACGGTGCCGAAAGATAGTTCAGAATAAGGGCTATCAAATAGAACATTTAAAACACAAGAATATTATGTAATTTAGCTTTGTGAATACAATATACATTGTCTAAAAAATGAGTGAACAGCCTCTGTGTTACTAGGGGGCTCCTCCGTGACAAGACTGGCGGAACCCTTAGAGCACGGGTGGCCGATATTTCGGCCACACAACTTTTTTCCAAAAAGACGAGACTGACCTATATTTCGGTCACTCATTTCCCACCCCTCGTTGGGCGCGTATCTTTTTTGGGGATCTATGGGGTCAACGCAGGAGGTCAGCAGCAAATTATTTCTAAAAATAATTTGTGGACTAATTTGAAAACTATTCAGTAGCCTCAGCTGAAAAGCAGTTTCTTAATCCATTTTGTTTCGCAATCACTTTCCAAAATTCTAAGTATTCATTCTACAAATTCCAAATGACAGGATGTGCCCCCCCCCTAGGACAATAAAACCATCGTCCTTGGAGATGGGTGTACAAAACCGGTCGCGTGTTGCAGCGCTCTTACGAAAGATTGCATTGGCAGAAAGAATACGGAAATTTCTCAGAAGGACTGAGAATTTAGGTGTCCCTTTCCACTCTACACGTAGGGACACACGAATGGACCGTCCGTTGTTCCAATTACCGCAGGGGACCTGACTATAGTAAAGATAAGGACCAGATGCACGCAACAAAGAGGGAAAGCTATTCTTCCATTTCTTTGGTTTTGAAGGGGTTGTGTTGAAACCTCCACGTCTCGAAAAGCCTAGGAATGCTCACAGAGCTTCCTTCTCACTTTGTACTTGTACGCATTCGAACAGTTCTATCGCACATCAAGTTGCAATTATTTTGTTAATAGCTCTTCTGACGTTAGTCTAGGTATAATTAATGATATCTTAACTTGGTAAGTGTGATTATAATTCAATGTATCATTTGTCAGTGCAAAATATATAAGTGCAAAGAAATCGTAATTATGTTAAGTACCTACGTTTATTTATCGGCTTATCACAATAATTGCTGTTCCTTGTAATCGTCTGTTTGTAGCACATATACAATTAAATCTTTACGAAATTTAAAATAAAAAACCGGTCAAGCGCGTGTCTGACCACGCACAGGGTAGGGTTCCGTAGTTAGTACAGGCTATACAAAATTCTTACAAGACATCTGAGCCAAACCTCGATGTATTTTAAAAATACAAAGTTAACTTTACAGTTCATTTATATGGAATTTTTATGAACTTTTTGTGCAGACTCAACTACGTGATTAAGTTGGTCAATTATTACTCGTAAACTAGAAAAGCCTACTTATCGCGGATAGTTTTCGTTTTAAATTCGTTATATTTGCATATTATTGTATTCAAAATTTAAAAAAAAAATACTTACCGTTTACGAAAAATTTCAGGAACCGTAAGGAAAAGAAAAAACTTTCACAAGCGCAATTTCGACAGCGAAAAGGAGGTACAGAAAGAAAAACTGCCGGGTTCTTTAATGAAATTTTTAAGCAAGCCAGAAAATAAGGAAACGGAATGTCAAGAAAATGGACGTAGCTTCAACAAGCACGGCCTTAAATTCAGAAGCTGTGGAGGTATCTGAAGAAAAATTTTTATGTTGTTGTCCTTCTTCAGAAGGAAACTCCAGTAAATCAAAAGAAGGTACTACTGAAGAACCTGTAAGGAATTTATCCTCGTCAGTGATATGTACCAGTTTAGATTGTGGTAGAGATCCCGGTTTGTGGCCTGCCAGTATGACTAATGATCTTGTTAATATTTTGGTTAGTCGTTGTCCCGAACAGATGTTTAACTACAATTTTCCCACTAATGACGATGAAAGAAAATTTTCAGACAATTATTACTATAGAAATCTTTCCAATGGAGAAAAAATTAACAGAGAATGGCTTGTTTACTCGATTTCAAATGATTCAGTCTATTGTTTTTGTTGTAAAATATTTGGTAAAACTATAAGTAGTTTGTCTGCTTTGATTTCTGATTGGAAGCATTTATCATTAACATTGAAAAGACATGAAACAAGCGTTTCCCACAGTGAAAATGTGAAGTCGTGGGTACAATTGAATAATATGCTAAAAAAATAAAACTACTGTAAATCAAATGCAACTGACATTATTAGAATAAAAAAAAGAAACAATGGTGTGATGTATTAGAGAAAGAATCATAGCTATAATCAAGTTTTTATCTCATCAGTGTCTGGCTTTTCGGGGCTCGTCAAAAACATTATATGAGCATGATAATGGTAATTTTCTAAAAGTAATCGAAATGATAGCATGCTTTGATTCCGTCATGCAGGAACATATTCACAGAATTCAATTTTCAAAATTTGATTCAAGTCGTATAACTCACTATTTAGGAGATCAAATTCAAAATGAAATCATTCATTTACTCGGCACGACAATAAAAAATTATATCATGGACAAAGTCAGAGAATCAAAATATTTCTCCATTATGTTAGATTGCACACCAGATGTACAGGGGTTGGACAAAATAATGTGAACACCTGTGAAAAGAGAATTGTTTTTATTAATTGGCCGTTGGTCCTCCTTTTGCATGAATTACAGCTTGTATCCGACGTGGAATTGACAAATACAAGTCACGTACAACATTCAGAGGGATACGTTCCCACTCAAATTGCAAAGAAGACCCTAATTCAGAAAGTGTCTTTGAAGGGGGGGGGGGGAATCAACAGCGCAGCTTGTTTTCTACAATACCCCACAAAAGTTCAATTATATTGAGATCAGGGGGGATGAGGGGGCCAGATGAGGTGCTCTATTTCGTCGTCGTGTTCATAAAACTATTCTCGGGCAATTCCACAGGTGTGAATGGGGGCAGTATCATCTTGGAAGACTGGTCGTTTATCAAGAAACACAGTTTGCACCATTGGGTGAAGATGGTCGGCCAAAAGACTGACATAATCCTCTCCTGTAACACGGCCATTCAGAACAAGTGGACCAAGACCACGATTTGATATCGCACCCCAGATCATCACTGAACCGCCGCCATGCTTAACCATAGGCCGAACCATGTTTAACCGTAGGTCAACTTGATAGGCTTCTGGTGGCGTTCTCCAAACGTAAACACGTCCATTTGTCGGGAATAATGTGAACGACGATTCATCTGACCATATTACATTCTCCCATTGTTGTTGTGTCCAATTTTTATGCTCGCGACACCATATTCGTCGCTTCAAAGCATTGCATGGTGTAATCAATGGTTTTGAAATAGCCGCTCTAGCATGAATATTTGCCATATGCAGTTCACGCCGGATAGTTTTTGATAAAACTGCTTCCTGTAGATGTGTGTTCATCTCAGATGTTATCTGGGATGCTGTTGTCTTGTGTTTTTTTGCCAAAATCCGCTTCAAAACCCTTCTGTCTCTATCATTCAGCTTCGATTGCGACCACTGTTGTGCTTTTTAGATGATGTTTTTCCCTGTTTCAAATTTGCTGACATTACAGTTGACACTGTACTTCTCCCAACACCTAGAAGGGTGGCCGTTATCGTTACTGAGGCTCCAGCAAGACGGGCCCCAACAATCATACCTCTTTCGAAATCAGAGAGGTCAGCCATAACGAAATTTTAACACAGAAATATACTGCTGCTTGTAAAAAATGCAACACCATGAAGGAGTCATCAGAATTAAATGAAATTTAATACACAAACGGCTTGTATTAATACAAATAAATAAATAAATTTTCAAAGCAAAAAAACAATATTAAGTGTCCGAAATTTATTTAAAATATTTGGTGTAGCCACCAGGCGCTGCAATATGTGTTGCTATACACGTGGAATGGAGTGAAACAGATGTTGAATGTCTGCTTGTGGAAGAGAATTCCATATTGTTTGTATGCTCACTCAAAGTTCGTCTTGTGAAGCTGTAGGACGCGGATCACGAGCGAGACGACGACCAACCAAATCCCACACTTGCTCAATAGGCGACATATCCGTCGAATAAGCAGGCCAAGGAAGAAGTTGTGTGTATTGGGCTGCAAAGAAGTCTAGAACATTCCTTGCAACACGTGGGCGTGCATTATCCTGTTGAAATATAGCTCCAGGGATGCCTTGAAGGAAGGGAACGACTTCGGGCTCTAGCACTTCACGGACGTACCTGTTGCTATTCAGATTACCCTCAATTCGTAGCAACTGAGATCGTCTATGATACGAAATCGCACTCCAGACCCAACTCCGGGTGTTCGGCCACTATGACGTTCGATAACGCACTCTGGAAGACAGCGTTCACCGGCATAGCGTTTAATACGAATGCGGCCATCATGGTTCCACAAATTAAAGCGGGATTCGTCAGAAAAGACAACTTGTTACCAATCAGCCCGTCAGACTCTGTGCTCATGAGCCCATTGTAGACGCAGCCGTCGATGGTTTGGCGTGAGGGAATCCTGTATAAAGGAATCCTTGCACGCAGTCCACGGTGCATCAGACGTCGGCGAATTGACGAAGCCGATATTAGTACACCTGTAGCAGTAGACCAAAGTGCTACCAACTGCATGGAGGAAGCTGTACGGTCATTAACTGTCATGTGGACCAGGTGTCTATCATCGCGCGCTGACGTCACCTTCCGTCGTCCACTCCCAGTTTTTCGTGTTGCCCGGTGCTCGTCGGTCCACTGCTTCCAAACTCGCATCACTGTGGAACTGTTCCGCTGCACACAAGCTGCTATTGCGCGATAGGAAAATCCTCCTTCACGGAGGCCGATCATTCTCTCCCGTTCAAACTCCGTAAGTTGTTGAAATTTCACCCTATTTCGTTGTGAAGGCATACTTAGGTCTCACTAAACGTTCGCCACTAAAAAATAACCATGCACTATTTTCAACGTCCCTCTACAGCCATCTATTTATACGCTTTTAGCATCAGTTCAGAGGGCGCTGCTCACACCACTCATGCGTGGTGGCTCTGAAACTTTACTACTTTACATAACATCCTACAATTGACATTTGATGCAAATTTCATTTCATCGGACGATTCCTTCATGGTGTTGCATTTTTTACAAACTGCAGTGTATATTTCGCATCAGACTTCTATCACTGCTAGTAGCAGACTGATGTGTGTACTTTCTCATCCGCTAGGTGGCACCCTTCCCCGCTAGAGGGCGGTTCGAGTGCTATTTTTTCACAAATGTTCATATTATTTTGTCCAACCCCCTGTATGTCACACAGAACAAATTACAGATGTACTCAGACATGTTCTTTTTAACAATGAAAATAGAAATGGGATATGCGAAAATTTCGTTGGTTTCTGTCCGATCCACCAGCTTCACAGGTGAAGGTCTATTAAATTTTGTTTTGGATTTATTTTCACCATTAAATCGCAACATTCAAAACTTACGAGGTCAAGGTTATGATAATGGTTCTAATATGCGTGGAAAACACAATGGATTGCAAAAAAAATATTTTGGAAATCAATAATCGCGTCTTTTACGTTAGATGCTCGGCTCAGTCTCAATTTGGTAGTTAATGATGCAGCAAATATTACGTACGAAACTGAATTTTTTTAAATATAATTCATTCTACTGATTGTCATACTTTTAAAATATCTCTCCATTTCAGTATTGAGTTTTTGCGAAAAACTGGATTGATTCAAAAGTGGATGCAGCAATACTTATTATCTGCAGGAGTGTGTGCTCATCGTTTCGACTACCAACTATCAAGAAATGAACAAGCCCTGACTCTACAAGAATTTCAAGCAGCCTTTTACATATTTATCATTGGTACAAGTGCTGGGTTATTCCTGCTTGTAATAGAAACACAAAATATTAGTCATTATCTACAAAAATACTTGCACCCTTATTTTAAGAAAATTAAGATGATTGCACAATTAGGAATGTGAGAATGTAAATTCAGTTTGAATTTATCCATGTAAATAAAAAATGTTCTTTTATACAAGAATTTCTCCATGTTCCATTTCAATCATGTTATTCAGTAACATTTTGAAGTTAACTCAGTGGTTTCCATGTACGTTTGTGCAAATACAGTGACAAAACTGCTGAAAATATTGCATGTATATTTTGCACTTATAATAACTTAGTTAAATAGACTATTCAGCTCCAGTCTGTCTTTCAGCAAGTTTGTAAAAATATCATGCCGAAATGGCAAAACATTTCATGAAATTTCCCCAATGCAACTTTCATCCTAGACAAAATTAGAACCAAATTTTTACGTACAATTTTGAAATGACAGCAATTGCTATTGTGCCAAGGCAGTAAGACAATTTTAATAATCACATAAATATTACAAAAAAAATTTCTATACATTTTTTTGTTACAAAATTAATTTCAAATAGGGTTCAGTTTGTCATTCTGGTCTTTTTTGCAAAAAGAGAAATAATTAGACTGAGTTCGAAACTGTGAATCAGTTTTTATCTTCCAACAGATACCAAAATGAAACCCTGATCCCTGAGCTTATGAAGTAGTGGGCCATATTTGAATATTGAAAATGCCATGCAGGATGGAATTGGAAAATACATGTTTTTTTCTGCAAAACAGGTTTGAAGTCAAAGATCTCTTTTAAACATGTGCTTAACAAAAATTATCACACAGGAAGTTTTTTTATTAATTCACCACTTAAGATGTCACATTATGTATGAACACAAAAATTCTCTGGAATTTTGTATTTAGTTATTAAGCGGTGAAGAGAAAATAAACTACTTATCACATTAAAAATAACTCACTTTCACAATTTCTATTAAAGAAACCTACCCACAAATGAATACAACTCATTGATTCGTATCCGGTTCTGCTGAAAACTGAGTAGTAAAAAATATCTAGATATACTTTATTCCCTCAGCTAGATACTTTGCGTCCTTTTCTGAACTAGTAACTACACATTGAAAAATTCCACTAACAAAATACTTTTAAGCTGAGTTAAATTAGTCATAATCATACTATAAACTAAAAATCGCAAACTGATTTTCAGTCAACTTATTTCTTTTCAGAATAAAATGCCTATTGGAAGTGATTGGAGAATGTCAACAATTCCAGTTTTCTCTCTATATATATATCGTTTAATTCTTCACTTTGTCTTGGGGCAATTTTGTTTCTGTACGTGTTTGGTATTATTTCCATGTTGCTTAGAGATCATAATTTGTATTAGTGACTCTTGCTTTCAGCTGCTTTATGAGGTGATTATACATACTGATAAATTATACCACAATTAATAAAGTCCATTTTATTTCAAAATTCCAAAGAAATAGGGTTGGAAACATTTATAAAATAATAACAAATAAACATCGGTATATAAACACTGTACAAATCTATCACAATAAATCATAAAAGTAATCCAATCCTTGTCCAATTTCCCAAATAGCAATTCCAGTATTTAATTCTTTAGCTAGTTGAAGACGCAGTTGGATTGAGTAGAGTGTCGGGTAAAATACTTGGTGTTCAGTATTTTCAGACCTATGTAAGAAACAAATGTTATCAGCTTACATATCATTCCCTTAAATAAAATAACTGTGTGCTTAATTAATTAACTGCTGCATGATTAAAATTGTTTACAGTATAAATATCAATCAAATAAATATAATTAAATATAAACTCAATTGATGAATTGACATTTTTAACCAACATAAAAATCAAATTTTATTTAAATAATTTAAGTAATTCAAGATAACAGTGCTTAACTATTTATAAAAAAACCTAATCTCAATGCAAAAATCATCTTTTACTTAATCATATATTACATTACAATTTCATTTCTCTTGAATAGTATTTACTTTAGTGGAATACAATCAATGTTATTAAAAATAAAAGAGAAACAAGCTGTTCAGGATATAGTCCAGCTCCTGTGATTTAGCAGTTGAGTCATGTGGGTTTGAATGTCTTAGTTAAATTAGGTGATAGGATGGAATATATGCAAGCGGTTCTCACAGTTGGTGTCTTTAGCTCCGGATTCTGGTTCAAAATCTATCATTTATAACTAAAAGCAATAGCAGTCATAACGAGTTGACAGTGGGAAAACCATCCAAGGCAATCCCTATTCGCACTTTTAGTACGTCAGCCCTTCTAACTAGCTTTCCAGCTACCCAAAAATTGACTAACCCAAGGTCGCCTTCATTGTCATCAGAACCACACTTGTCTCCTGTTTTGGTGGAATTTATGGTAAAAACATAGACTGGTTAGAGTTGACAGAATTTAAATTATACTAACCAATATGTAAATGAATGCTCTCCAGAAACGTTGCTGAATGTAAATTTTGGTTTTTGTTTCTCAAGAATAGAAATATATCTGTAAGAGAAATATAGAAGCAATATTGTAAGTAAAAGTAAAGTATAAAACAATTCAAATTTTAAGGGAGAAAAATAGGTCTATAAAAACCCAATGCTTAATATGCTTCCAGAAAAAGCCTAATACAATATGACAATCCTTTTCCTAAGCAATTTTATGTGTAAGTATTAATTAGAATTCCATTACTTGTACAAAACATTTACAGACTAATAGTTTAACCAAATTTAGTTTAAATAAGTGAAATATATTACAAGAGTAGAACATTAGTACAATCTGTAGTAAGAGCTTCATACAACAGACTCAAGATTTTTTTTTTTTTTTTTTTAATGTGCTATACGGAATCTTGTAAAGTGTTGATAAGAAAGTTTCTAGTTAATTCTTGAATTGAGCAATGCACACTTTTGAAATTAATAATTAATCATTAGTTTATAAAATAAAATGTGCCTTGAAATATATATTTTACATTGAAAACACATAGCACACAACACATGAACATGTACAAATCAAACAATCCTAAGTTTTTTAAACTGAATTTCTCATATCATAAAATGTGTATTTGTTTCATGGCACACTTACTCGTGTCCGATTATAGGATTACCAGATCCTTTAGCAAAAACATTTCCATAAAAATTTAGGCCCATGAGTATCTTTTTACGGTATGAACTAGACTTGTCAGGAACTAGATCTTCAATACATTGCAGAAGCCAGGGCAAAGGACTGTTTGGACCAGGTCTATTATAAAAAAGATTTAAGTGTTTGTATGAAAATAAATAACAGTAAAATTGAAACAATATAATGCTAGATGTCACATGTATCACAGCTTTTAAATTTAAAAACATTTTCATAAAACATATGTAAATAAAATGTGAAGAATATCAAGTTACTTGCTAAATACACATGCTTCACTATGGAGGAATCTTGAAGATCATTACAGAAAATTGCTTTTATGTACTAAGAAATAATAATGAACTTGTTTGATATTTCTAAAGGAAAGGAAAACAAGTAGGAACATATATTTTAAATAAACAATATTATAAATTTAGCTCAAAACTTTTTATAAAACGTTCTTGTCTTTGTTTTTTGTACTTTCTTCTCCTTCACATCGCCTGAGATGAACCCACATATTGACTTGCAAGGATAGGACTTGAACTTTAGGCCACAGGTAGGATGACTTGAGGCAGGCTTTTACCTCATCAGCACATGTGCCTTGAGGCACAACAAGTAGTGTTTGCCGGGGAGGCCCCAACTAGTAGTAGTCATCCCACCCATCAGTTGTTTACTAGTCCAAATGTCCGGGAGAGTCCTGTCCACCCTTCTATTCTTATTCAGATCAGGCACAACAGAAAAAATTTGGTTTTAGGAAGATCAGGGTAAGATATATCAGTAAAAAGAAATTCGTTACCGGTTGTCATTGGCAGAACGCTGGACAACAATTGATGTAAGGATAGGGCAAGCGACAACAGGTTGTTGTTGAGAAGAAAGAACGTATTGAGGTATGAGCAGTTCGAAATTCGACATCATGAGACCAGAACATCTAAAACATAGTATGGGTCTTCCCTCAACAGGCTATCATGCTGTCAATATGAATGAGCTCCATGCCTAATGTGTATTGGGATCAATGATACATCTCAAAAAATATATGCAAAACAAAATCTAGTCATGTATTCTCCTCAATCAGTGACTAAGAATAAAATGTTTAAATTCCATGAAAACCAGATATGAGGCATTTAAAAGTTTAAACTTTACGCTTTAATTACATTGAGTTCAGAAAATATTTCAATCAGAACAATAACAAGATTTAAATACCTTTGTGAACTTGAGTAATCATAGCTCATGAGACTAAAAGCTGAAACATGATCAACTAAATTTTCGAAATCTTGACGAAGAAACATGCCCATCTGGCCCCTGAAATGGAATCAAATTATATCAAGTACTTAAAATATGGCAAGGCATATTTTTGTGCTGTTCACAAATATGTGATACATAAAATGTTGAGCACATAAAATAATCACATAAGTTTTAAAACTACAAAAGTCTCTGTAATAGAAATCAATCAATATCTAAATGCAAATGTAACATGAAAAAGTCATTAATCATATCAAATTTAAATTGTTTTATTCAATTTAGATAATGATAAAAAATTAGTTTAAGTTAAAGAAAAATTCTTGGAAAACAAGCTGGCTTGAGTGGCAAGTAAATATAGTAACATAAGGAGCCCTTGAAGCAATGAGTTCAGCCTAATTTCATTGAAGCCATGTTTGGTTGAGTTTTTATGGTGTAAGGGCCAAATTTGTCCAAACCATGCAAAGCATCAGATAAAAAGGAATAGGAACACCCACAGGAATTATAATTATTCCATTCCAAAAAATACATTTGAATTAGTATCACAATGTTTTTAACATGAAAAACGCATTGCAAGTATATGTATAAATACAGGTTCTTGTAACTGTGATAGGATACTTGATTAATTCGAAGAAATTATAAAAATAAATAATAAAAAATAATTGAAACTTGAAAAACATTTTAATTTTTGTAGCCATGAAAAAGTTGCAGTGATAATTTTTATTTTGAGTTTTCCCCAAGTATATTCCCTGGAATTTATGTAACTTATACAGTTTTTATGGTATCTGGAGAGCTATATTGTAACAGATATTAGGTAGAAAAATAATATGCACAGTAAATTTATTTAACACATATAAATAATTTTTTATATATTTTCTAAGTAACAACTTAATGGTTTAAACTTTATTCAAGTTTAAAATATTTACAAGCATGGAAACACTTTTCTCCCAAAGTTGTTAAATAGATATTTCAATGAAATAATAATGCATATCAATACAAACCAAAGCTTATACCAGTTATTTAAAGACAGTAAAAATATTCTGTTAATGTTATTGTGATCAGTAAAATCAAAATCCCTGAATTTAATATGAGTAAATAGAATAAAATAGTTTATTGTATAAACACAATCTTTTAAGCATGGAGACTAAATAAAGATACATAAATTTTCTTTGAAAATCATAACTGTTCTACAATAATAAGAAATAAAAGAGATTCAAACAAAATCATTCATCACGATCTGATTCTATAGTATTAAAATGGATTTTCAACAAAAATGCTTTGTTTTATTACGTAATGGATTACAGTACAAATGCATAGGTGAACTTAATTCATTTTTTTCACCAGCAAAAATATCAATTGCAAACAAACATTCATTCTTACAGGATGATTGGATTGGCTTGTTACTTTACTGTCCTCACTTTTTGCTTTGCAAGTGATGATTAGATCACTCATAACAGAAGAAATAGTCTATAACTAAAAATATCTTAAGAGTGTCTAAGTCGAGTTACATATTAATCCATATTACAACATAACTCAAATATATTAGGTGTAACACTAATGGTATAGACATTGCAAAATCAAGTTATTCTATGGGATTGTGATTAGCCCTTTTAGTATGTGTGAAGAAAATAATTAAAATTAATGCAGAAAATTAGTTTGAGTGCAAAAACTATTGTTTAAATACTCAGATCTCGCATGTGAGGTCTAATCAATTTTTAAAATCAAAACTAACTTTAGTATCAAAATATTACTTTTAAAATTGTAAAACCCAATGCAACTAAAAATGAATTAAATGGAAACAATCCTGAGTGTGTGAAAGATAGAAGTTGAAGCAAACATAAATAACATGTGGTTAAGTGTTTAGTAAAAAAAGACTTATCTTCCATAGAAACGATGCTTACAGACAAATTAAAGAAATAAAATTTCCAAATAGCTAATGGAAAACTAAGCTTCCTGTATATAAGTACATTTGCATTTTTTTTTTCACATTGGAATGTGCAGTACTAAAAATTTCTACAGCCATTGGTGACCTTTTTTTTTTTAATGTCTACAAAATTTCTTCTGAAAATAAATATATTAACTTTACCCATAATAAGAAGGAGGAGGAATCACCAATATAAGACCCACACTATGCTTCTGTAGAGAAGATGATAAATTAATAATGAAATTCGTCAGTTCCCTGAAACAAGTTTAAACAAAGACTTATATAGAAACATTACATTTATAACTACAATAACTAGAAAATTGCAAAAACTGATCACATTACATGCTGCCTATATAGTATGATTGTCACATAAAAACAGAAAATGTACAATAAATGTCACACCAAGAACACAAAAACAGATGGTCTGGATGCTTCGAAAATCTTATTTAAATATTACTATTTGAATATCATATTACATTAGAAATCAAACATACTGCAACAAATAAAAGTATTTTTAGTTAATTAATTATAGGTTATCAGTTGTAAAAAATGCCTTTATATTAATTTGTATATTTTAAACAATAAATTTCATCTGATGATTTAAAATACATAACATTTGATAGAAATCCCAAACAAACCAATTTTTGAACATAAAAACTCAATTTATAGCATTAAACAAATGATTCATACCCAATTTTTTTACACAAGAGAAACTGATTCAAAATTTAATTTTCCAAGTGAAATAAAAGGGAGTTTATGTTTCAAAAATATCATGTACTACTAATAAACTCTAAATGCTAATGTATTTATTAATGAATTCCTATATTTTAATAATTGGGATCAGTCAAAAAATTATAATTATCATCTTATTTTATTTGGAAAATGAACACAGTAACTAGTCTAGTTTTTTTTTATCTTGCTAGTGTTTTATAAAATTGATCACACATAAATGCTAGCAGATGTCAACATTATTTCAAAATTCAACTATTATTTTTAAAAACTCAAGAGAAAGACCCATTTATTTTAACTTACAATATTAGGGTATCTTACATCAGTATCACTTCATCAGTATCATGGTTAAACAAGCAATAGCTGTTCTAAAGAACAGAGCCTGAGCATTTAGATTAATCAAACTACTTTTAAGTTTATATATATATAATCAACTTAAAAGTAGTTTGATTAATCAAGACGCACAGGCTCTGTTCTTTAGAACAGATATTGCTTGAATGAAAATTGCATATTAGTTTGAATGAAAAAGTGCGGTTTTAATCACTCAAAAGTCACTTACATTTTCATCTGACCTCCTAAAAGGCTCCATATTTCAACAACATAACCATTAAAATGATTATCCTAAAAAGAAAGAAACTGATAGGTAATCTTGAACAGTTGCTTTTTAATATAAAAATTCACAAATAAGTGGAAAACATAAACTTGAAAATATCTATAAATTTATTCTTATCAAGTTAATTCCTTAAAATGGGATATCAAAACTTGATTAGGAGTACAGTATGATAGAATTTACATACAACGAATAAGCTATTTATTAAGCCTTAGAACAAAGTTAGATGTTTACAATTACCTTTCATTCATTTGAAATACTTAGCATTAAATTTTTAAATTTGGTTAAAACACACAAAACAATCAGAATAATTTTGTAATATTATATGCCTATCAACAGGACATCATTTTTAATTATTTTCCAAATTCCCTAGGTCTAATATGTGGACCATTACTTTTGCCCTCTCTAAAGAAGCCAATGGCAAACTCTCAATTGTAAAATTAGGATCATATGTGAATGTTCACAGAATATTGACATGTGAATCATCGGTCACAATTAAGAATTTTACCCTTAACTGAGTACCAATAAGTCAGAAACAAAGGTCATCATAGAAGGACCTATAGATAAAAAAAGCAATGGTAAATAAAAAACAGGTAAACTAAATGAAGACTTTCATTATGGGGCTAAGTGATATATCCAGTTGTGTTTTATAGCAGATATTTTAAAACTATTTAATATGTGTGTATATTGTAAAATATATGTCTGCTTTCCCAAACTAATTTATAGCTAATTTCTCAAAAGTGCAAAACACAAAAATAACTCGTTTTCTAGATTATTTTAAGTGTTTGTTATCATTCTTACAAAAATCAAGGTCAACTTCCCTGAAAATTATATGAACTATAAATAGTAAACACAATCTATTTGGAAACAAATAGCTTGCACAGTATAAATAAATTTAATTAACAAATTAGTAGCAATTTCTACGATTCTTTTTAAAAATTAAATTAATATTTCTGAATTAATATTCTGAGATAGATATATATATATATACTGTCCCAAAAGTGCTATTATAAGAAGAAACTAAAGAAATCAACACTGAACACTAAAAGAAAATATTTCTTTCCAGTATATTTCCTGATGGTTACACTAAAACTATCTAACAAAATTATGCAACATTCGAATTAATTAAAACAAATGCATAGAAAAGAGTTGACTGTTTTTAAGAACAAAAGAATTCCCAGAAAATTCAATAAACAGACATAACATGGCAGCCTTTAATAATTCAAAAAATAATTTTATCTTAATTATTCAGAATTAACAATGGTTGGTTGGTTTATTGGGTTTTATAGCACAAGGGTAATATTTGGCCATGCTGTGCAAAATGGAAGACAGACAATGCTATCTTCCATTTGTACAGCATGCTAAGTAATAGACATACACACAAGGAAAGTTTTACAGACACAGATCGAAAACACCAAAGGAGGAATCGAACCTGACAGGAATCAAATTTGTGCTGCCTACAACTGAGAGGTTACTAATGCAGTGGGTATACCCACTGAGCCATGGTAGCTCCAGAATGAAATATACATTTTCATTTACTATTTGAACTATTTTCATCGGATTTATAATAGATTTTTAGCACTCAACTATAAAGGCTTCAAACTGATATAAAAATAGATTAATAAGATAAGAATTTCAAAAGGGAAATTAAGATTTTTTAAAAAGAATACGCACCTATGCAATCTTAAAATATCAAACTGAAACATTTTTACGAAACTAAATTTTATTTATAAAATTGATAGCAGCAAAATAAAAGTTACAGAAAATGAATAGATGAAAATAAACTAACCTTAGCTAAATTTACAAGTTCAGAGCTAACTGCTTCTACGGATTTTTTGTCCTTTAGCAGCTTTTTCAGAGTTGGATATGTCCATTGCTCAAAAATAACTCTAGGAACTGAAATGGTAAAAAAATACTTTATTAAAAAATATAAAGCAGTTAGTTAAAATACAAAAACAATTACATTTTTATTCGCATTTCATGATAAGCTTAAACAATAACAATGCAAAAATAAAGCAACAAAAATCTACATTTGTTAGTGCAATTATTACATTACCATGGTTCATTACAGTTGATATTTTGGAATAGTTTATAGGTACACATATGAGTATGTACAAAGGCTCACGTGGGCTAGCAGTCAAGTAATGTGGTTTTGAATAAGTCTATTATTTAAATTAGATGATAAGTTGGAACATTTATAAATTGCCTCCACAATTGGGGTCTTTTAAACAAGGTTGGTTTGTTTTGGAGTATAATACAGGGTGTCAAGATTTAATTCACTTGATTTAAATCAACAATTAAAATCATGCTTTTAATCAAATGATTTTTTTTAATCACTGATTTGAATCACAACTAATCTTACATTTTTATAACTAAGTAAATACACCATAGAAAATCACAGAAGTGGTCAATGCTTTAATTTTTCTGCACTCATGGCTACACCCAGCTCAGAGGGTCAACACTGGGTCAACTACTGCATATTATAAAAGATTGTGCCAGTTGTAACTTATTAGAATATACTAGAAATAGTAATGTAAACACGCATGACATCATAAATCTAAATGCCAGAAAGAGTAATGTATAAACATTCCTGATTAACAGCACTCATAATATAAACACTTAAAGGAAGTTTGCAACAGTTTGATTCAAAATTATAAACTCAAGGGGTGACTGATTTTATTAGCTAAAACAACACACAAGTGGGAAGTAAAGTTTTTTGAGGCATTTGTTAGTTAGCTTATTCATGTGTTGTGCAACAGAGATTAGAGTAGAACTATACATTTTCACTCACACACAGCCATTAAAGTTTCAGCAAGAAGAAAGATCCAATATGAATTAAAACCAAGTGAAAATTCACTTATTATTGCTACTCGTCAGTTTTTTTAATACAGGTGCACCTTGTGCACCTAAGCTTTTAAATTAGGTGCACAATTATATTTTCATGTGCACAGTGCACCTGTGCACCCGGGTATTTCGAGCCCTGTACTAGTCTGATTATTTCTCTGTCCTCTATTCTACTTTTCAGACTATAGTTTAGGTCTGTCACTTACACTTACTGATAAATTTGTTAACATGATGATGTAATTTACTCAAGAAAAACTATGTAGGATGTCAACTTGTGTGTTAAAGTTAAACAAATGTTAAGTAGATATTGATTTACCATGTCACAAATTCTGATTGTTTTCTTAACAAATATTGGTTTACATGTATGTCACAAACTCAATTTTTTATTTAATAAATTTATGTATAATTATTATAAAAACAGTGTATAGGGCTAAAGAAATTTAAATAAAAAAATCTGATTTCAATAAAAAAAAAATCAGATTAATTTATTTCTTTTAAAAATCATGATATTTTACACCTTGGTTTAGTGGCACAAGAGCCATGTTTGGCCAAACTGTAATGAACACAAGACGTCAAGTAAAAAATGTTGTGAACATGAAAATAAGAGGGATTGGGGAACAGTGTAGTGGGATGAAAACAGAAAGAGGTTGCTTGAGTATTCCAGGAGCATGACACATGTGTTTACTAAAGATAGAAAGACCCATGGAAGAAAGAAAGATCACTAGAGTACCACTGGTACAGCACACACCTAAGGGAGATATACCCCTAAGGCTCTTTATCATATTCCAGTTCTAAGTTCTGAAAGTTCAGTGTTGAAAGCAATAGCAGTAATAACATGTCAGAGGAAAAACATTCAATGCCAACAGCCATCCATACTTCGGCAAAGGGCAGCCTTATCCAAATACACATATCCCATTTTTTTTAAATCAAGTGACTCAAGATTAACAGCCATCTCATCAGGGCTGCACAATAAATGCTAAAGAATCGTGTGGCTCTCTTGGTAGCTTAGATAGTAGCCTTAGAGGTTTATTAATTACATAATAATACACATGTAATACTTATTAAAATAGGCAACACTTTCAACAGTACCTATTTTAAGCTTCTTGTTGAGTTGCTTCAAAGTAGATAACCAATTTCGGTCAATGTCATGAATACCTTCAACCATAATTCCAGCTTTTGAATCCTTTGGTTTCAGTTGCAGCCATACTGGAGATATCATAGTGAATTTTGCAGAGAAAAGCTTAGCAACATCATAGCCATGACTATTCCACTAAAAGTATAATTTAAATTACAAATAAATGTGCATTTAACAGCAGTTTCGAATGAGAAAAAGTAAAATTAGGATTACACAAAGGGTCTCCTTTCTTTTTCTAACAATTACAAAATTAGTTAAAATTGAAATTATTCATAAACACAATATTATATCCAGGACTCTTGCTCTCATTACTCTAAAGATTTGAGCTATATCACATATGCATCAACTTATCTTTTACAGCAAGACTGCAAACCAAAACTATCAATTATTCTGGGTCACAGTTCTAGTATAACATATTTCTGGGTTATTGTAAATCAAATGCAGAACTTTGAATCCAAAGGTTTATTAGCTGTAAGTCAATTAAAAAGATAAGTGGTACAAACATGTGTATATTGTCTCTGTACAGAAAATATAGCACAGTGCAACATGTTACCTTATCATGTGTTGTTCATAATAGTTAGCCCAATGGGGGGGGGGTAACTACAAAAATAAATATATTGTTAATAATTATTGGTAATTTTTCATCATAGCCATACCAGTGAACTTTGGTGCATTTTTGATTATTTATTGGTATGGTTTGCTTCCATACCAGGCATTTTGTTTTTTGGTGCTATTTTAGCTTATTCCATTGATAGTGCAATGGTTTTCATGATTTGAGATTTGCCAAGAGGTGAACAAGTAGCAACACTATTTCTTCAAGAAAGAAATATTCTTCACAAAGAAAGAGAGTGTTTGAATAACCACGTAATGAAATTAAAAAGTCTCAAATCCAAAACGGTTATGCAGCCTTCTTTCATGCCAGGAAGAAAAAGGTATAGAAACCTTAACCTGGATCATGCATTCCTTTCATAACTGCTGTATGATTCATTTATTTTTGGTGTTAAGAGTCGATTGGTTCAATACTTCCAGTGATTTAAGAACCAAATTTATGTGCCAAACTTCAATAAAACATTAGATTTTGTTTTAAACATCCCAGGCTCTCAAATGCTCATACTGAGAGTTTCCCCTGGTGAATGACCTAGAGGATAAATGGACTGATCTGAGAAATCAAAGCAGCTTTGAACTAATTAAATAAGTCAATGGTGGCAATTAACTGACTATCATTGTAACAGGGTTCCCCCTCTTTTTTTTTCTAACTAAAAATAAGGACTTTCTAAGTACATTCTAGGACAAAATAAGGACTTAGATAAAATATTGAAGAAACCGTTTTTTATAATGTAATACCTGACTTTCGACCAAATGGGGATGCTCTTACATATTAGTTAATCTTATAAGAACAGTAGTATGTAAAAAAATTTAATATTCAAGTCTTTTCTAAAAATTATACACAAATAATGCTACACACAAATGAGATTTTTCAAAACAAGCCGTCTGATTTTTACAAAATTCAGCAGTTAATATATGGGTATTTACGTCTACACGTATTAGTAATATGTGTAAGTACATAAACAAATTTTAGAATAGAGACCGCAAGAAAAAAACTGTGGATGTTTTTCTTTTATTCTTTGCAGTGCATTTACTTTTATAAACAGGGAAAGAAAGTTAAGTTTGATGAGGACCGGACTTGGTGTTGTCGGTCTCAAAGCTGATGTTGCGAGTTTGATTTCGTTTTTTTATTCTTTTACTATTGTTTTGTTTTTACTTTTTAATGGTCTTTAGGGGAGTATATGAGCAATTTTTTAGGGGCAATTTATTGCTGCCTATGAGTAGGAAACACCATTTTGTGTTGTCTGGGTCAGGTTCCTCCCTGATCCACCAACACTTTCCTCTTCGAAAATTTCCTAATCTTTTTCTTTTAAATTTCTTTTTTCTTTTGAAATTGCAGTGCTTATCTTGTTGTGGTTGCAGCTTCAGCCTGCTTATGAAATGGAAATTATTCATACAAGTAATTATTTCATAATACGCTTTCATAAATTCATAATGAAAACAAGAAGTAAATTCATTTTTGGCACATCAGAGGTTTCAATAAAATAAAATCAGTGGCAAACTATTAATTTACTAAAAGGATGTAAAAGGATTGCAATTTGCATACGTCAGAGTCAAATTTGACTGGATCGGAGACGAAACGAGTTTTGAAGAAAATATTTTCCTGTGAACTAAAACAAATCATAAGAGTTATGCAAAAACTTAGATAAATTAATAAAAAGGTTAAAAAATAAAATGGAATTTTATGGAATAGATATTAAACTAGTTGCCACTGTCCCAGCCTAAGCCATTCGGTGTATTACCACATAATTTTGAACCACTGTCAGATGACGAGACATCTGAGCTGGCGCCCCACTCTTCAAACTTCCACACCAACCTAACGTGCCAATTTCTGCCATCACAGATTTAAGGTGCACCAGCCACCTCTTCACTATACGCTTACAAACATCATTTTAAAATAACAAAATTAATTTGAAAATATTTGTCACCTGGATACAAAGAGAAAAAAATGTAAAAGATTTAGAAAAATTACTTTCGCTTTCTCCAACGGCCAAATATGATGACAGTCGGAAATT
This sequence comes from Metellina segmentata, assembly GCA_947359465.1. Taxonomy (NCBI): domain Eukaryota; kingdom Metazoa; phylum Arthropoda; class Arachnida; order Araneae; family Tetragnathidae; genus Metellina; species Metellina segmentata. Next base: position 22,485,289 of record OX375872.1, read on the forward strand.
TCCAGTTTTCAAACGACTTTTCCCAATTCATGAAATTTACTGACTATTCTTGGTTCTCCAGCACTCTGGTTTACGTTTTTGCAATCTTTTCCTCCAATGTTTTTTTCAAACAAGTGATTTTATTTTTCCGGAACTGACAACCGATTGCTTCAAATTTTCAGAGATATCTCATTCACCGAGATCTGAACTATTTTATTAGTGACAAGATATCTGAAGATACAGCAGATTTTTACTGATAACAAGACCAAGATCTGGTTAATTTTTTCTTCTAATGACAAGATATTTTGTCCATCCAGATCTCAAGTCAGTTTTGCTAATCACATGTTACACCTCATTGAGACCATCACCAGAAGGTTACAGAAACATGCAAATTTATACATTTTTAATTCTATATTGCAACCTAAATATTATATACAGTGTAAATTAATTGTTGTTTATTGTTCCATTCCATGAACAGAGTTGTGAAATTGACACTGAACCTCTAAAAATGCGAAACAATAGTTGCAACTAAATCTCCCTTAAATTCATGGCTGAGAGAGATTGTCACCATAATTCAATCAGACTTGAGAAATTTCTGTCTGCTTGAAGGTTTTCCCATAAACATGCCATTTGAAATACATCAAAGTAAGGATACCTAGCAATCAAATGAATAAACTTAAGAACATGATCTAGTTACTTCTCAAACTTAACTGCTGAAAGCAAAAAATAACAAATAAATGAAAAAAATATAAATATGCATGTGTGACAACTGAGAGCTTAATTTAATAAACTTTACTTACAGGTGTTACATATCCAAGAACATCTTGGTCAAAGTGTCGAAGCATTGCTTGAGTGACACTAAAAGATTTATGTTCTTCCACAATATCTCGATAATTCACAGACTTTTTCAATAAGTTATGATTATCTGATGCATGGTGGCTCTCCTAAAAGAAAGGCAATGAAAATAAAATTGTTTAAAATACTTTTTTAATCCTAACTTTATATCTCTGATGTTATTAATACACACTAGAGTAGAATAAGATACAATCAAATTTCTCATACAAGGCCGGAAGCAATGGTCTCTTGTGAAGGGGCACCCAGTGGGAGGACCATCATCATCCCTAACTGAAGACAGCAGAATTCTACAACCATGACTTACATGGGATTCAAACCCAGGCCCATCAACGTGGCAGCCGGGTGCACTACCACTATGCCGACTGGGAGACTACTTCAAAAAATACAATTACGAAATTCTTGAATTCCATGGAATTTTAAAATATATTGTTGGATTGTATCAAAGTTTCAGAGAATGAAAAAAAAAAAGAGTTCCATAAAACACATAAAGTTTTCAATAAAATTCTTTTCTATTAGCTCAAATTGGAAAAGCACACCTGAACATTAATTGCACAACTGACATTTCATGTCTGGGCTTTAGGCATGGGCAATATTTGAAATTGGTTTCAGATTAAAAACACTATACAATTACATTTGAAAGTTGTACAGAATATCTAAATGAATAGCAGTAGCAAAGTTATACTTCAAATTGATAATTTTACTCTTCAATTTTAAATATTCTACATTTGCAAAAAAATTTTAGGTACTAAAGATGAATGACTTTTTGTCAAACAATTGGACGGACTAGCAGAATGCAAGTTGATAAATCCAGAGAGGAAAAATGAACGTGATGGATGTTTATCGAAGCTTGGTAAGTAGTCGAGTTGAATTTCAGTGTAAATCAAAGAGGATGAGTACCATCTCACAAAAATTACTGAAAATGCTACAAGTGTAGTTTACTGGTCAGGGGCAGAAGCCTAGAGTGACAATGTCAAAAGGGGCAACATTTAAAAAATATTTGTAACATTTCTAGAACAAATATTTTTTATTTCAACAAGTACATTCAGTAGAGATGTAGAATACGCTATGTTAGTCACCAAATCAAGATGGTGGCCAATCTAAGCAATTCCAAAATGGCTGCCATATAGGAAAATCCACATTATGAACCTTTGCATACCGTACATAAATAGGAATATTAATTTTTTTTTAATAAGAGAGAAAAACCTTTTTAATACAATGCAATAAATTTTACTTGTAAATCTTCTAATTTTCTGAGTGGTTTTTACTCTGAACATATCCGTTCTTTTGCGTTGTTTCATCAATTAGGTCCCTTTTTTTTTTTCCAAAATTGTCGGAAAGATGTAAAAAACTGAAGAAAAACACTGGTCAGCAACATGTCCGGATTTTAAAAGGTGGAGAAAAATGCAACCTACCCTCATTATGTGTTTCCTCCACAACTACTCCTTTGTGGAGTTTCACTATTTCTTCAAGGAAACACAAAAACTTCCTTTGAATTTCTTTCCCCGGAGGTATGCAGCAAGGTATCCGTCAAACTGACCCTTAACAGTGTTTGTTCCTTTAAAGGACCTCTTGACGGCACCCCATGTAACCTCAATGGAGTTGGTATGGGCTCCTGTAGACGGGTCCTTAAAATTCTGACTATGTTTAACCGTAATATGCTTAAATCGATATCCTTTGAACTCTTTGTCCTTCGAGTTATTGATACTAGCATATGACTTCCAACAGCCAGATATTATGGTAGTTCCCGGCAAATTCCTTTCACAAATAACTTTAGTCAAAACTTTTTTACTCCTTTCTTTCACAACAACCATAAAACATTTATCCATCCCTCTTTCAAGTCTCCACACACACACACACACACACACACAAATACCCTTTACCTTCCACTTGTCTACCCCTATTATACTTCCTTTTACAAAACTTGCTCTCATCAATTTCAACATTCCTTCCTGTTCCTCCCATCATTCCATTAAATTCCATACAAGCATGCAAACAGACTTCTCTACAAAAATAATAGGGGAAGACGGGGTACAATGAAACAAAATTTACTAATTATTTTTTCCTATCTGCAATTTTGCATGCACTAAAATATAATTAATTCATACTTTTAATCTTGTATTTTCCCCATCTAAATAAATTTTTATTTGGTTCTAAACAATATCTTTATGCTTGAAAAATAACAAAAAGTAAATGTCTCATAGTGTTTCATTGTACCCCATATGCTGGGGTACAATGAAACACATACTGGGGTACAATGAAACACTCCAAATGACGCAAGCAATTTTCACCCTATATAGTTTATTTTAGTCACATTCGACTTCATTTAAATTTACGATTTCTCCAACAGAATACATTTCCCTATGTTTCAGTTCATCCTCCTTGATTAAAACATACCTAATCATTTATACAGATACTGCTTGTGTCACACATGTTATGTGTGGATATCTCAATCTTAGTACTTCAGTGATCAGCTGGAGCTGGAAAATAATCTGGATCATTGTCAGTCTGTAGGAGGTAGTTGTTTTCCTCTTTTTACTTTCTAATTGCTTAACAAGAGCATTTTTTACTGGCGTGGTTCGAACAAAACTCTTTTTATTTTCTGTTTTCCTACTCTTACTACTTTTTTTGAACCAGCCTTGGGGTAAGGTTTTATCTCTTGAGGAGAAATGTATTTCCTCACATGTTGAGAGCCAGTGCATGGTGTATAAACAGTTGCTGAACAATCTGCAGTCTGTGATTCTGATCTACTAATGGCAAGATCCACCACTTCTGGATTCTTGGGTTTTGTCTGTCTGGTCTTCAGTTTCATTAGTCAGTTCTTCAATTTCATTGATCTGAACATGGAAATCATTTTCAGTAGGACTAGGCTTATCTGACATGTACGAACACAAATAATCTTCTTCACAAAACATTTCTCTATTGAAAGGCCATATTCCAGTCTCCGAAAAACCTTTTGTAATATTTTGTGGAGTGAAAGACTTACAATAAGCAATGCTAAGCAAAGAAGATATCTCATATATAGACTGTATGACCTGGAATACACAGCATCCAATCATTTGCAGCTAGATTGAAGAAATTTTTAAGTGACTTGAACACAGTTTTGTCTAAAGGCTGCATTTGTTACTGGTATGTCGGGACAGGGTTACAACAATTCTGTTATCTTTCGTAAAATTTAGACTTTATTTATATTAGTGACAACCAGAAATATGTTATTTTATATCAGTGATATTATATTTACCAGTGATATATTACTTCAAGTAAATGCATTCACCTGGGACACAATGAAACATGTTTCATTGTACCCCGTCTGCAAGTGTTTCATTGTACCCCGTACTGAGGTTACTAAATAAAAAAAAATTTCAAACTACTAATATTTATTTATTTTTAATTTTGGTTCTGGAGGTATGAAGACAACAACACAAAGATAACATTGTATAGAAAAAATTATTATTACATATAACGAGGAAAAAGAGACAAAATTACTTTTAATAAAGAAACTTACTTTTTACTTATTAAAAACCAATAATCTTCTATTGCTAATGTCGTAGAAGTGCAAATGTATCAAAATCACATCAGTAATTGGAACACATTGTTGCATAACATATATATAAATTGCAACTTTCTGTGACAAATTTTACTGATTTTAGAAGTAATGTTTCATTGTACCCCGTCTTCCCCTACCAGTCACTCATCGTATGGGACGCCTCATCCATTCCATTCATAACACAATTAATTAGCGTATCATTCACAAAGTACCACGTAATCATCAGAATCTTACATATATGGGTCATTCCACACAAAATGAGCAAATCGTCTGTGGCTCTGACACATCACCAATTTTAATGAAAATTAATTTTTACATAGATCACAAATAGTAAGGAGGAACTGCCAAATTTTACATGTCCAAAATGTATATTTTATTTTTTATTGAATTTTAAAGTTCAAGGTCATGTAAATGTAGATTTCTTTAGCACTAAAAGTATAGCCTGTTTATACCCTATACTTCAAAAAGTTATTAACACAAATTAAAAAAATTTATATTGTTACATTCTTCTATAAACAGTCTTTTAGGAAATGTCAGAATATAGTTTTATATCCATCACTGCTCATTCTCAGTGATCAGCAAAAATAGAGAGTTTGTCTATTTGATACAAATTTCAAATTGCTCTAGTACCTCTAAAAATGGGGAAAGACAATATCAAAAATTATTCTTAACAAAGCACTTCTTCTATCTAAAAGTTTGATATAATTTAGTGATTGTGTTTCCATTCATTAATTAAGAAAAAAATAATGAAAAAGTAAAATAATTGAAAACAGATTTTTCTATTTTTTTAAATACAAATTTAATTTTTTGTTTATTTTCGTCCCAGGAACAATTTTAACTAAATGGAAATCATCGTTTCATTTTATCGCATGACGAATCACAAAAGGCGTGAACTCGCCAGTTAGGCATCATTTCCCCCTTTGAAGGAGATGCTATTACATTCAAGGGCAGATTACTGAATAAATAAACACCATTAAATAAATTATGGTTATAAATGTGCGTGGTTTGCTAAACCAAAAGCTTTCGAACTCTGGCGATCACCGTTGTTTGAAAGCTCTATGGCAATCTCAAGCATTCGAATGCTCTATGACAGTCCAGAAGTGTTCCATCAGTGACCGCAGCCATTATGGAAACGGGTAATTATCATTGCTTCATTCCTATTCCCAAATGTATGTCACAAATTCATGTTTCATATTTCACAATCCCCAGCAAAAGTAAAGAATTTAAAAATAATTCGGCAGCACAAAAAAACATGTTTCAATTAATGGAGATGCAAAATTTAACATGGGAGTTTTATCACATAGTGAATTTGAAAAGGTAATCAGTTAAAAGTCATATCTATGATACTAAGTTGAAAGTTAAAGCAATTTGCTTGTTTTGACACTGATTTTTATTTTTTTTTTTTGCTTTTATAATTCACTTTTTAAGTTAAAAATGAGAGCTGCGGTAGCTCAGTCAGTAGAGCGTCGGGCTCGCATCAGAAGGGTTGTGGGTTCTGTCCTCGGCGGAGCCTGCAATTCTGACGATTGCGATATCGGCGTTTCGACCTGGCTAAAGACCGTCGTGTTCACTAATGGTGACTGGGGCACATTAAATAGGTCGTGGTCACAAAGTCCCCCATGTTCCCATACCAAATCAATACCTCTGGGGGTACCTGATCAGGGGGTTATCGGCCTCTGATTGGCATCTAAATTACGATATGTGTGAGTGAATGGATGTATGAAAGGGACCTTCCTGTAAAACGGATGTGTCATGTATGTCGAGCAAAGTCGGACTTCCTCCCAATGGGGCTCAATAACATGGAAGGCACACCCCCCCTCGCCTCTTGCCGTCTTTGACGGGCCTGGCACTCCTCTGGTCTGCCAGTGTAGGCATAAGAAACAACAACAACAGTTAAAAATGATTTGATATTTCTTTGATGATTTAGGGTTTTATTATCTGTATTTAATTTCTCTGTTATCATTGAAGTTCTCGTAATATACTTAGACTGGGAAGCAAATGTTACGATTTTGATTTTATTATTGTTGGTTTAGGACTCGGATTACAATCCCAAATTTTTTTTTACAAGTAATACAAATATTAAACTGTATTCCTGTGAAATGTTGGTTTCGTCAGAGATGTCCTTCATTTGATTTTTTTATGCCTATGTAGAAAAGAAAATTGTCATTTTGTTATTTTTGTTACCTATTTTGAAGATAAAAGAATTCAAATGTGACTTCCAAATTTTATCAGTTAATATTATCATACCTAGCACTGTAACTGGCATGAATTGCAACAATGTCTTAAATTTCTTTAGCCCATAGAAATGTTATTAATTCTGTCAAAAATGACAAATTTAAATTTTTTGCAACTAAATTTTAGATTAAATGATGTTTAAACTTGTGGTTGCAAAAGTGAAAAAAATAAAAAATTTTATAGATTATAAAGATGTAAAACATGTTTGTCTACGTTAAGTAGTTTTTGAGAAACAGAACTTCAAACATGCTACATTAAGCGACCTCACAACCAGTCTTCAAAGTTACAAGTCCTTAAAATGACCCAAACTTCGAAAATATTTGATTATGAACCTAAATTTTTTGGATATCATTATTTTTGCATAAACTAAACCCCTGTAACAAATTTCATAAAAATTCATTACCATATGGTTACAGGTTTTCCCTGATTTTTGCTCATTTCACATTGAATGACCCATATGCAATTTGCTACATTGAAACCACATTACCTTTCAAACAGATTGAGATTGCCTGGGTCTATTCTTTCTACACTTCCACTCGTACCTATCACCCAAATTCCTTCTCAAAGTTAAAATCATATGATTCCAACATGCCGGACATTTCACTCTTCGGAATCAAACCAACTTTCTGACACCATTTAATCACTTTCAAATTCTCGGGATTTGCTAAAGAATCCCAATACATGCTTGCAAAAAAAACATCCATGAGTTCGGTAACTCCATCCACGGCCATAACAAATCAATTAAAGGTAAGCACAACGAAAGGGGAAAAAATTGTAACTTACAATCTGAGATTTCAAAATTCAAATTAAATCCAGGGAAAAAAATAGCTTTTCATATCAACTGCACTTTCAACGGCTCAAAGACATCCAAATTTAATTCAGGGAGCAAAATAAAAAAATTATAACTTACAATTTGCAATTTCAAAATTGAAATTTATTCAGGGCACTGCACTTTTACAAAATGACGTTAAATACTCTTTCAACAATTGAAATAAAATTGCTCTGTCCATTCTATGTTTTAAATAAAAGTGGGAAAAACGTCTGTTCTTCCTTAACCAATCATAAGACTTGTTTCTTATCGTCAAGAAAATTCTCTAAGGTTGCCATTAAACTGAATGAAAACACAGAATAGCACATTTGGCCATAAGTTGTAACGTAGCATATACAACATCCCACCCATAAAGTTTTGTCCTTTCACAGATGTATTTTCCAGTGTTGCACATGTGAAGTGAATGCTTTCTTCATTGCAGCCGCAGCCCTGAAAAATGCAGCTGTGAAATAGCCGGGTTTTTTTATATTATCCGTAATTGCCCAATTATAGTCTATCAGAGACAAAATTAATTGGCTTAAGCACAAAACGTGCTAATTGAGTAAGAAAGAGACATTGAAGATCTCGCTGTGTTTAAATCCTAAAATTAAAAAACTAAATATTACCTTCTTAATTAGATTTTCATAACTATGTTCATGAATCTAATAACCATTCTGTTTTTATGGTTGCCATACTTGGTATAAAAACTTAGAAATCGGCATCCCATGGAAAATTTCATCCCTGAAGAAAAATCTTTAAAACATTTTTCTGTCCAGTTTTAGCAATAAAGGAACTAACCTTCCATTGTCTTTTAGTTAATTTATAAAAGTCACCACAATTTTTTTTTAAATAGGAGTTATTGAGATGATTTTGCTTAAAAAAGACACAAACCCCAAATTTTGAAAAAAAAATTTCAAAAAGTGTTTTTTGTTTTTTTGGATAAAATGATGCATTAGATATTCAAGAACAAATGGACAAAATTTCAGAATCGAAGAAATATGCTACCAGCTACTTTTTAACTTTTATTTGACCTTCCAACTACATAATATCTACTGCCAACCATTGGCTTTGTTTTCCATGAAAACTTCCATTTATGCAAAATTATATCATAGTGTATCTACCGATGATTATTCCAAACATTTAAAATACTTCTAAAGTGCAGACTCCTGGTTTTTCTATCAATCGGCAAAAACTAAATGACAAAATCCAGGTCCTCATGTAAAACATGTGGCCATGCCATTAAAGGAAACACATCGAAAAATAACGCTAAATTTTATCGTATGCGTATCACTACAAAAAGGCTCGTTTACAGAAAGAAAAAAAGTAGAAAAAAGAATGTGTGGCTTATACAGTGGTGGTTTATTTTAAAATAGTACTGATACAATAAAATATTTTTTTTAGTTCATTAAACAAGAAATGTATAATTTTTTAGTGAATTATCACAAATCACTCACTTGTCATCAGAGATAAAACTGGCTTTTAAAAAATATATAAGAGTTTACGGTAAAAACTCTTGTTTTGACAAGAGTCTCAAAGTAATAGAAATTACTATAAAAAAAAAGAGTACTTGCAAAAAGTAAGTTGTTTTTGTTAACTTCTGTTGTATTTTGTACTTAAAATGCAATTATCTCAAAATCCGTTTTTTTTGCAATTTTGCCAAAGTTCAAAGTACTAAGGCTTTTTGATATATGTACTTATAGTTAAACTGTTTACATTTCTTAGGTCTTGAATAACTGTTTAACAGACACAGAGATAGTTTTTTTTTATAAATAGTCCAGAAAGATTTATAAAAATTAATAAACATAAAAAATTTTTATATAAATTTAACGTATATTGAGTAAAATATTTGTTTATGAAAACTCGTAAATAAATTTTAGAAATCTCTCCCTAGGTCTTTTGAATATACTACTATAACGATATTGTAGAAATTTATTTCATACAAAAATATTAAAAATTGACTAAGGAGTAGGATTTATAAAAAATGTGTATTTCGGCTTAAAAAACATTAAAATTGCAATAGAAAATATAATTGCAAATAAAAACTTATTTTTTTATAGATTTAAAAAATGTGCTTAATTGCCACTAAAAAAATTGGTTATGTAAAATGAATAACAAGAATTTTAGGTTTTTCCTTAAGGGTCTCCCTTAAAAAGAAATCCTTATTCATCCACACTGAAAAATAGTTGCAAAAAGTTACCATACATGGTTCATTTCATTCGCCTTAGATCCCAAAGTGAATAGCTTCGTCTCTTGGCACAGCTTATCCATTGTTGGACTAACTGAATCATAAAATTATTAGACTGCAAAAACTTAAAGTAAATGTAAAGATTCATTTGCAATGTAAGACATCTATGTTTGTTCAATGCCAAGAGTGTTTGAATATTTGAGATTTATACATTAATATTTTATCATGACAAACTATGAAAACACATATTAAGTTTGGGATAAAAATCTGGCTATTCCTTGTAAAAATATTTCAAGCTTTTCTACACCTAAATTAACTGAGATGTTCAAATTGGACGAAATCCTTAGTATCACATATAATTTGTTTTGTAAAATTTTAAACAGTTCATTTGGTTTTTATTTCTTAAAACCAATTTTATTTCGAAAATCAAACGAATACGACATAAATATCATTGAGGACTCTTCTTATTTACCGTCTAATTAGCATTCCTGAAAATGACGGCAAACCAAAACCAAAACCATTTTATTTAATACAACTTTATTTTGCAATTGAAGTTGCAATATTATCCGAAAAGCCAATTTCAAGAATTTCAATAAATATTTTTCTGCATCTTAGATTTTGCAGACCATGGCAAATTCTCATAACATTAAAGAAATATTTACTTACCGCTTTGACTTTTTTCTCATTTCTGTTGCTTTTGCGGTCGCTTTTCGACAGGGTAGCATCACAAAAAAGAAAAGTAAAGCAAACCAAGCAATAAAAAATATTTAATTTATATCTCAACATGTGGAAATTTTTCATCTACTCATTGCAAACAGATTGCCGGCAGATTTAATGAATTTTGTTGTTGAAACAGATAAATGTTTGTTGGGATATTTTGTTTCATAAAACGCTGTGTTCTAATGTGCTCAATAGTTGCATCGTCTTTGCTTCACAAAACACTATGCTAGCAGGCAGCGCGAAGTTGATATTAGGTGGTATGGTCGGTTTGTTGAGTATTACATCACGAGGGGGGGGGGGCGATTGGGCCAAGCTGTGCCAAACACAAGACAGAAAACCGTCAAGTTTCGTATATATACATACAAGAAAAGTTTTACTCACACAGTAGAATGAAATATAGCAAGGGTAAGTTACAGTGTTTGAACCTGTGCCGCCTACAGCGTTGCTACAGGCTGAGGTCGAGGGTAGGGACTGAGAAAACTACAACGAAAAGCAAAGCCACGTCAACTTTTAAATAGGTATTTTAATTAACGTCATACTGGAGATACACAACGGACTATTGACGACGGTCCGGGATCAGTCCCTTAAGGGAAAGATCCGAGGACAACACTTCGTAATTTTGAACCACGGTCAGATGATGAAGCAACACCTGAGCTGGCACCTCATTCTCCAAATTTCCACACCAACCAAACGTGAGGACTTTCGGCCACGACAGATTTAAGGTGCACCAGACGCCCCTACATCATGCGCTTACAAATATACATGCAACAACCCGGATTCGAATCAGGAACATTCCGATCTAGAGGCTAACACCTAGAGTGCCTATATAATAAGAGTGGCGACGTACGGGAAACACTTTCTGATTGGCTTAGAGACCTTTACTACCGCCCGAGTCGGTATTTTGCTAGCTCCCGTAGACTTAACATGGGAACTTTTTGTGTGTTCGAGAAAAACGTGTGTACATTAAATAAAAAAGAAAATATAGCTTATTCATGTTCCATTTCGTGTTCTAGAATGTTTATTTATTATTATTTTAGTGTTTTGTCCGTATAAATTTGAAGACTTTTTAAGTAAATAGCTTTTTTTTGAACAACGTGGTGTTTCGCGGAATCTAATGGTAATTGTAATTTTAGTTAACGTCGTACTAGAGCAACACAACGGGCTATTGACGACGGTCCGGGATCAGTCCCTTAAAGGAAAGATCCGAGGACTTCATCTCGTAATTTTGAACCGCGGTCAGATGACGAAGCAACACCTGAGCTGGCACCCCACTCTCCAAACTTCCACGCCAACCCAACGTGAGGACTTTCGGCCACGACAGATTTAAGGTGCACCAGCCGCCTCTACACCATACGTTTACAAACATCCATGCCCGGATTCGAACCAGGAACCTTCCGATCTAGAGGCTAACACCTTAACCACTATACCGGTTGGTCGGCTTCGCGGAATCTAAGTAAGCACGTTGTGTAATCCATCTCATCAATTACGCATGTAATTGAGCGTTTATATGATTCATTTTTCCGAATATAACCATATTATAACAATCATATGCTTTTTGTTCTCCTTGAAATGATATATTAATTCGCCCAGCAACCTTCTTTAAGACGATTCTGGAGGAAAAACGGCTGCCGCGTATGCGCATTGGGCCAAATTTGGTCCCTTTTCGCCACTCTTATTATATAGGCACACTACTAACACCTTAACCACCAAACCGCTTGGTCGGCGTATAGCACGGTTGGAAGAGTAACGTTAGCAATCTGAGGGTTGAGAGTACGAATCCAACCAAACACCGTCATGTACAAAGCATAGACTTGGTTTTCCTCGAATCTTTTACCGACCAACCGGTATAATGGTTAAGGTGTTAGGCTCTAGATCGGAAGGTTCCTGGTTCGAATCCGGGTGCGGGCATGGATGTTTGCAAGCTTATGGTGTAAAGATGGCTGGTGCACCTTAAATCTGTCGTAGCCGAAAGTCCTCACTTTGGGTTGGTGTGGAAATTTGGAGATTGGAGTGCCAGCTCAGGTGCTGCTTCGTCATCTGACCGTGGTTCAAAATTATGAAGTGTTGTCCTCGGATCTTTCACTTGAAGGATTGATCCCAGACCGTCGTCGCCCGTTGTATTGCTCTAGTATGACGTTAATTAAAAAATATTTTTTGTTTCCTTACCACTGCGATGTTAATTTAAATATCTTCCTGCCAAGAACACCACCACGTAATTTTGAACCACGGTCAGATGACTAACACCAGAGTTGACACTCCACTCTCCAAAATTTCAAACCACGCTGATGTGAGAACATTTGAAGCAACGCCAGATTTAACAATTACCAGCCCCGTTGTATCCGACAGTCTTTGGAATTCGCTCGCGATTCGAATTTGCAACCCTCCGGATGCTAATTCGTTACTCTTCCATCCAGGCACAGCGGACTTCTATGAGGAACAGAGTAAATTAGCTATTTTACTGTGCTATGAGTGATATGCAGAAATAGTTTTCCCCAGCCCAGGCATATTTCAGTCTTCGAAGTCAATGAAACCTTTCCTTGTGTTGTTTTCCCTGGCTATGATAGCAAGGGAACCCATTATGGAATATTAAGTGCCATCAAACTAAGCGGAAAATATCCATTCTCCCATGCGTTATTTGTCCGTGGTTCAAAATTACGCGTTGTCCTTGAATCTCTCTTTTTGGGAGATTGATCCCAGATTGTCATCAATAGTACTGTTGGAGCCTCACGTCGCAACTTCGAGCGAGAACGCGCCAATTGTGGCGCTATGTGGGAGTTGTGTGATTTTTTGTATTTTGTTCCATTTTCAGAAAAAGATTGTTTCTCGAGGGTGAAGGTGGTCTGGTCCATTTCTCCCCTTATACGAGCTCTTGCGCTCATGTATTTATATTTGATGGTATTGTCCATCTCTTGTCTTCAGAGCTATGGTGCTCAAATACTTCAATTTGTAAATATGTACATATATCAAGTAATTAACTAAATAAAAATACAGTCCACTTTTATCGAACTATTTCATATCTTGAATCGCCAAGACAGTGGTCATCGTCGAGCCTCAGTACGGCTACATCGCTATTAAATTAGGACTGATTGCAAATTCTCGCTACGCTTTCCGTCCATCGAAAAGTGCTCAAGAAGAACTATTGACTGTGTTCCATTGGAAATTCCGCAACTATCATGGCTTCGCTGAAAATTCTTGAGCGGAAACGCGAATCCCTAAAAACGAAACTCTCCAAATTATTGGACTACTCAAGAAGCGAAGGTGTCCAAGCTGCTGATCTTATTCAAATCAATGCCAAAATGAAAGTTTTGTCAGCTTCAAGCAACACCTTAAAGAATATTCGAGATGAATATTTAGCCCTATTAGATGATGAGGATGTTCCAGCAAACGAGGAAATTCTGGATGAAATGGAGACGAACATCGAAGATATGCAAGTAAGATTCCTCAGAATTAAATCTGCATTATCTTTAAATGACGTACCTCCTAAATCCTCTATGGTGAATGTGAAACTTCCTGACATTCCTCTTCCTAAATTTTCTGGCCAGCTTGAAGACTGGAATCTTTTCAAATTACAATTTAACTCCATCATTGATGCTAATGATAATTTGAATGAATCGCAGAAATTGTACTATTTACAATCATCATTGAGCGGTTCAGCGAAGGAAATTCAATATATGGAGGACTCTTATGCTTCATTATTCAGGGCATTAGAAGAACGATATGACAATAAGCGTTTAATTGTAAACAGTCATATCAATGAGCTGATATGTCTGGAACAGATGTATCATGAATCTGCTTTCGATTTACGGGGTCTAGTCGATAAATTGTTAAAGTATATTAGAGCTTTAAAATCATTAGATTTAGAATTAAATCAACTAAGTGAGGGTACTCTCACAAATATTGTTCTTCAAAAGGTTGACAAAGAAACCCGTAAACAATTCGAAATGTCATGGAAGTCAAAGTATTTACCCAAATGGGATGACTTAATTGACTTTCTAAAAACGCGCTGTCAATTGCTAGAAAATATGCAATGGCAATCGGCTCAGGTAAAACCAAAGTTGGTTAATAAGTCAAAAAGTCTTCTAGTAGACTCAAATGTTAATGCACATGCATGTGTTATTTGCAAATTAAAATCTCATCCTAATTATAAATGCCCAGAATTGATAAAATTAAATGTCAAACAAAGATTTGATTTAGTTAAAAAGCATAGCTTGTGTTTAAATTGTTTAAGTAGTTCCTCGTACAGAGTTATGAACTGCAAATCAAGGAATAGCTGCTTTATCTGTCACAAACGACACAATACCATTCTCCACGATTCGGAAAAGGCGCAGAAAAATAAAGATCTTGTTGCAGTAGAAACAGGGAATTTCGAACCGAAAGGTAACCCTGGACCTTCGAGTGGGGACAACTAGAGTGCCTATATAATAAGAGTGGCGACATACGGGAAACACTTTCTGATTGGCTTAGAGACCTTTTCTACCGCCCGAAGCGGTATTTTCCCAGCTCCCGTAGACTTAACATGGGAACTTTTTGTGTGTTCGAGAAAAACGTGTGTATATTAAATTAAAAAGAAAATATAGCTTATTCGTGTTCCATTTCGTGTTCTAGAATGTTTATTTATAATTTTTTTTAGTGTTTTGTCAGTGTAAAATTTGAAGACTTTTTAAGTAAATAGCTTTTTTTGAACAACATGCTGTTTCCCGCTACTTTGGCGATGTAAACAACGCGCCAAAGGCAGTTAGCAAGTTTTAAACTTTTGATAATGCGTTGTTTTTTTAGCTGTTTCCTTATAAAAGGTTTACAATAACCTATGCCGAATTGAATCATCAGAAAAGCATAGAGTAAATTGTAGCAATGCTTTATATAAAAAGAATAAAAGAAATGTTTATATAAAAGTGTTATTTTTGATGCAAACTTTCATCTTTATTTTGCTGCTAGATCTCGGAACAAAACCACCACATCAACATTTATCTGTGAATTTGGATATAAATGCGTACAAATGCTGTTAACTATTTTTTATCTTGAGATTATTCTTGTATGTTAAGGCCAATATTTTCTTATAATTTAGTTTCAATTTGTTAATTCTATTTTTCATATGAAAATGTGGTAGATTTTTTAACAAATGTGTACTGATGGTGTTGACTATTTTTGAAATTACATGTCTTTTGACTTGTATAAATGGATGAAACTTAAAATTAAATTTAAGTGGGTTAAAGTTTTGTGTTATGCGTTAAAAAGGTCAAATAAAAATGTTCAGTATCTTTTCTGGTTCGGTTAATGTAAGGAAAGGATTAATCACACTAAAAAAAACTACATGTGTTGAACAGTTGGTTGAAAGAAAGTTTTATTTTAAGGAACTATCCATTAATAGTAGGACATTTCAAATCTATTTTTTATTTAATGTTATAAAATTAATGCGTGAACTTCTATCACACAGCATGGAAAGAATTTAAAGAAAAAACTTGTGCCTGAGAGAGACAACACATCAGATCTTATTTTATTTAACACTGAAGTTATAAGCTTAACTTTATTCATTTTCGTGTTAATATTCACGAAAACAAGTTCAATAAGTCGTGAGCATAAAAATTACGGGACATAAACACTATCGCCAAAAGAAAGAGAGAGGAGAAAATGTGGGAAACCGATGGAAAATACATATTCGCCCAGCAACCGATTCTGGTAGAAAAATGGCTGCCGCGCATGTGCATTGGGCCAAATTTGGTCCCTTGTCGCCACTCTTATTATATAGGCACTCTAGGGACAACGACCCCTCTAGGGCCATCTGTGCCAGCAATTCGTGTTTACAGATAAACAACGAATCAGCTGTTCTAGCCACTGCCGTTATTTATGTGAAGAACGCGTCAGGGAAACGGGAACCCTTACGCGCTGTTTTGGATTCGGGCAGTATGGTCAATTGCCTTTCAAAGTAAAGTGCAAATATCTTGTCAATAAAACAAGAAAAAGCAAATATACCAGTGTCAGGTTTAAGTGGTGCAACTATTTCAATTAAATCAAAATTAAGAATTGAATTGTCTAATTATGGTGGTGATTTCATAAGAACTTCAGAATTTTTAGTAGTCCCTAAAATTACAAACATTACACCAGTAAGACGAATAGAGTTTAACAAAAGGAAACTCCCAAAAAACATTTCACTAGCGGACCCGACATTTTTCAAAACAGGAAAAATTGATGTTCTGTTAGGAGCTGAATTATTTTTTGGTCTTTTAAAATCGGAGAAGATACATATCGCAGACAGCAGGTTAATATTTCAACAAACCGCATTTGGCTATGTTGCTAGTGGTTCTAGTCCAATTACTTATCAAAATTTAGGGGATGAAAAGTATTGCGGCCTTTTGAAGGAATTTGACAATATTGAGAAAACTCTCCGGGATTTTTGGGAATTAGAATCAGTAGAACCAAGCGGAAGAATTCTAAGCAAGGAAGAAAATGATTGTGAGATTCATTACGAGAAAACTCATTCCAGGGCACCGGATGGTCGGTATATTGTACAAATGCCGTTGAAAACCGAGAAAGTATTGGGCGAATCAAAAAGGATGGCATCTAGAAGGTTAAACGCAATGTGGAGACGATTATCGCAAAATCCAAACATGCAATCTCTGTACACAGATTTCATGCACGAATATGAGCAGTTGGGACACATTATCGAGGTTTTTGAGGATCAGGAGCCTGATGTTTGCTACTATCTTCCGCATCACGGAGTCTATAGACCTGAGAAAAATACAACAAAATTGCGAGTTGTATTTGCAAAATTGCGAGAGTAACTTGGGCGTTTTCATTGGTCTCTCAAACCATGAATAGTGCACATTTCATCTATACCAAAACGACAACAGATCCTTTTTACCTCCTTTTTTCGATGGCGAATATCCCCTGTATTTATATTTTCTGGATCAAGTATGGATATATCCTTTAAAAGTTGACAATTTTCTTCATTAACATCAGAACAAAGCCTGGATTCCATTCTATCGACAATACGTTGAATGAATTGCTTTTGATTAATAGGTACGATTTTAGAAATATGTACTATGGTGATATCTTGAAATAGAAAATTTTCTTTTGCTTCTACAGCTATCTGCGTTTCACGTGATGTTTCGCGCGATGTTGTCCTGGAAAAGCAAAGCGTGTACGTAGTTTTTAAGAAAAAGCAGAGGGTATACGGAATCTGCTGGAAAAAGCAGAGGGTATACGGCACACACATATACAGTCGTATACCCTCCACTACAGCCCTGTTCCCTTCGCGAACTGAACCTGGACCATCACCTCCGTGGTTCAAAATTATGTGGCGTTGTCCTGGGATCTTTCCCTTGGGGGATTGATCCCGGACCGCCGTCAATGGCCCGTTGTGTTGCTGTAGTATGACGTTAATTACAAATTACCAAATTACTTACCTGGACCATCACTAATAGCCCGTTGTGTTGCTCCAGTGCGAAATTAATTAAAATAGTTAGCTACCTAGCATTTGGTATTGAAACAGTGTTTTAACGGGTTGAAAACAAAACCAGAGAAACGACGTTAGACAGCCATCAGCTTCCGTTAACCTCAAACCCGATGCATATTAAAACGTCCATTGGGAAGTTCATTTCAAATCTGGCAATCGCTTTATTACGCGTTTGGCTGTAATTTCTAATTTCCGTTGTCTTCAAAACCGGTCGCACCATTTGAGTTGCAATTACCGATTTCTGTAATTTGACTGTGAATTATTAAAATGGCTCCCACACTAGCGTATTGGAACATTCGAGGGGTAAGTGATTTCATTATAGCCCTCGATTTTCTAGCTTATTACAATTTCTAGTTTCATTTTCCTTTGTTACTTTGTGCAACTCTTTTGTCTGCTTGTACCGGTTTCCTATCTTACGCTGTCTGTTTCTGCTGGCCACTTTAATTGATAGGCACAGAATCTTCGTCTATCAGATTTTATTTCTTTTATATATCCATTTATGCATTCTTTTTCCGAAAATTGCAAATAGGCGGAGTAGATTTTATTGATGAAGCCAATATTTGAAAAAGGAATTTTCGGTTAAATAAAACTTTGCAAATGCATAGGTGCTTAAAAATAGTTTTTAAAATGAAATTATATTGCACCACAAATTAAATTACATTTTAATTTCATAGCCTCAATGAAATTTTAAAAGTAATTTTTTCTAATTATCCCCGACTAGATATACAGTTCTTGAATGTTGCCGTTACTCCTTCTTTGAAACGAAATCGGGTTTGAATCTGGGTCCGAACAAAAATGTTTGTCGTTCGAAATCAATGCAATTCGAGTTTGAAGTATCCGGTAGGTCCCGTCCATTTACCCCAAGTCTAGCAAAAAATAACGAACCACGACTAACCAAACCGGAACTACCTATCTACTTAACCCTAGTGTTGCAGTTGACCGTATGACAGACGATGAACCGAAACCAACAAAACTAGATTAGTTTTGAAATCGGAAATAATTTTGAAGTTCGTTCTAAAAGCAGGGTAACAATTACTCTTTGTTACCACTTGTTGCTTTAAGACGATTGGAGCGTTACAATATGGACCAAGTTGAGAAATCGTATTTTTTCTAAGAAAATAACTCCTTGGTTTTAATTAAAGGATTAGATTTATAGTTTATCCATTTAATTTTGATGTTGGGGCATTCAATTTATACTGCAATTTCTGTAATAGTATTCGGTATTAATACAGGGGAGGGTTCAGAAAAAGAATTAAAGACAATATTTTATTCCCCTTTTATATGTTTCAAAAATTAAAAAATATCTCCCAAAATAAAATTTGACGATTTTTTTTTTTGTACCCCATATAAATTTAAAGATAAGATTTGTAATTTAAAGATTATATGTCCCCCATTTAAGTGTTGCGATATGCAATTAATAATGCAATTTCTGTAATAGTATTCAATATCAATTCAGGGGGAAGATTTAAGAAACAAATCAAGTCAAAATTGTACTTTAATATATATAAAAAATTACCTGTTCAAAATTTGGATATATACTGTCCACATACAAATTTGAAGATTAAATGTCCCCCCCCCCCCATTTAATTTAGGTGCTAGGCATGCGATTTCAGTAATATTATTCATATTTATACTGAGAAGAGGGAAAAGTTAAAGTTCTTTCTTTAATATACTGTATTCTTTATTATATTATGTCACTGAAAGAAGTTCTTTGCTTTAATATAAATATTGTATTACAATTATTTCCCCATACAAAATTTGGAAATTGTAGGATACCCTTATAAACTGATACACATGTAGTTGGAGTGGCTTGTTACTGATCCTTTCATTTTAATTTTGTGATAATACAAGTCTAAAACTTGACATTTAGGGTTCAGAAATAAAGTTATTTAAATTAATACAATATTTAACTATATCAGTACTCATAATCACTTGAGAGGTCCTGTGCGTAACACCTAATACTGCTCTTTTTACCTAATTTGATTTGAAGGTGAACAATGTAGTTCCAAAATATTTCCCCACAGATGTGAGCTGAAGTAGCTCTTGTTTTGAGTAGAGTAGCTGCATTCATAATAACTCTTCTATTTACTAAAATTTAAAATGGATCTTTATTAATTGAGATCATAATTACAACAGCCATACTAGATAAGTATTTTACCAAAGTGAAAGTTTAAAGTTTCTCAAGTTAATTTTGTCCACCATACAAGGTTTGCGGTGTGAAAAATTGCGATTTAAAATATATTTATTGGATTTAAATCAATTATTAGTTTGTACCTCCTGTGTGAAGTTAAAACTTGATATCATACACAAGAGATGCAAGTCACTGCAGTCTAATTAATTTTTGTTAATTAGTAATAAAGGGTTTTGGAAATATCAAAATAAAAAAATTCTTGTCTTGTGCTATTATTTTGAATTTTATGGTTTGAATCCATTTTACTTAGACTGGTATTCTATATTCAAAAATTAAACAGTAAAGCAGTCAAATAATTGACCAGTGACATCACTTGAGAAAAGTAATGAAAAAATCCAATTTCAAGCGAATTCGCAATAGCACTTGGAAGATTTTTTTTGTACTTAGTATCTTGTAAAGGGGATTAAAATTAGCTATATTACAATTTTAATATTTGATAACTTAATATAATTAGTATCCCAAAAGTGAAATGGTGATTGGACCAGTAACTGACCACTATTTATTTTTAATTTAAATTAAAACATTAGTGCAAATATTTTAGCTATCACCAGCAGTGCCGTAACTATTAATTCCTGTGCCCTATGCAAGAATTTGCATTTAATTAATTTAGGTATTTCAGCAAATTCATTAATTACATCATCATAATTAATATTTTAACGATATTGCATTCTATTGAAATAATAGAATGATTGGATAACCATTCTTACTTGTTAGTCGTTCTTGCCAACACTTAGTGTCTTTATTAAATATCGAAATCAAATTTAAAATCAAAGTTTGTCTATAAATCCAGTTATCGACGAGTTTGGTTGTTTGGTCAATTACTGAAATACATGCAGTTTTGTTCTACCAGTAGCTTCACCACAATTTTTGATTTAAAATAAATCTTAAACTTTGACTTAAATTAGTCTGCTAAATTTAAGTTCAATATAAGAATCAGAATTAAGTTTGAGACATTCCCCTCAGAACAAGTCCACTATACTTTCTTTTTAAAGGTACAAATGATATGATTTGACATCATACTTTTGTTAATATTTTTTTATCAATGAAAAGTAAGATTATTGAACTTTTCAGATTGGTTGGGCAAGTCAAAGGGGCACTCATGACAAGGAGTTGTGAAACACATAAATGAATCGATTGTTTTATTTATGCCCCGTAATGATTACTCGAAGTTGGTGTTGTATAGAAATCAATACTATTATCTCCTGTTATAAACCCAGGAAATGATGAAGCTAAATATTTCTCACTGAAAATTGCTTTTTTCAAATTTTATGCATTTAATTTTAATTGACTTGTGCATTTGGATTATATTAAATGTAAACAATTAACTGATTGAAATTCTTTTTGATTTATTTCACTGCAGTATGAACACTCCAAACTGATTACATTTTTAAATATTTCATTACAACTCTTATATTACTTGCAGAACTATTAAGAAAATTGATTTTCACTATAAACTTCCTATTTTGCAGTTGGCTCAGCCAATCCGTTTGATGTTATCTTATGCTGAAAAAGAATTTGAGGACAAGAAGTACAACTATGGACCAGCTCCTGATTTTGACCGTAGTGAGTGGTTAAAAGAAAAGCATGAACTTGGTTTGGATTTTCCTAATGTAAGCCAATATTTTTTCCTCAACATTTGTTAGAATAGCAAATTGATTTGTTTCATGTACTAGAGTTTCATAATTGGTATTTCAGACCTCAATGTTATCGGGCAGATCAGCCAGTAGTTTATCAAATAATTACACTTTTCATAAAAAAAATTATCTTGGAGCTAATTTGTATTCCAATAGAAGAATAATCAAGAATTTTCTAAGGCATTAAAAATGCTATGCAATATATTTTTTAATCTATGAATGAATGCATCATAAGTTAAAAAATATTTTACTTCTAAAAAGGTTAACAATAGAAATATATATAAAGAAAAATAACTAAATATTTCAATTTTTGTTTTCTGCTCTTTTCAACACTAACTCACAATGTGGATTAGTTACTTTGACAATAGGTGTAGTAATTTTTGAGTTCACTCAAGTTTGTTTTGTAATCGAATAAGTTAAAGGGGACATTGTAGCTCAGTGGTATGCCCACTGTACTAGCAACCTTTAAGTTGAAAGGTGGTGCAGGTTTGATTCCTGTCAGGTGCATTCATCCCTAGGTGTACTTCTCTCTCCTGTGTCAGTAAAACTTTCAGTGTGTCTATTACTTGATGTTGCATGTCTTGTGTCTGGCGCAGCTTGGCCAAATGTGGTCCTTGCAGCAAAAAACCCTCTAGCCAACCAATAAGCTTAATGTGTGAACTACACAACTAAATGCAGAAATTTAAGATATGCATCGCAAATCATATCTAGACTTCACAATGGCAACATTAATATATGAAAAATGTATCGTGGTTTTCTATAAAAACTAAATTATAAATAATTTCTATTAAACTATGCATATATATAAGGAATGGTACATTAAATAAACTTCTAGTTCATTCCTTCAATCAATAAACTGCAATATCATGAGAAATGAAGTTTTAAAGAAAAAATTCTCAAATGTTCTCCAAATTAAAATTTTAATGTTTGGGAATTTTTCTCATTCTTGGAGAATATTCTTTGCTAACAACTATTTGTGTTTGCATTTTAATTTTGAACCTAAGTGTGAAGTTTTGTTCCTTACCCCCTTCCCACTCCTTGCCTCAGCAGCAATGATATTCCCTCTACATCTCACTACCTCTCCCTTCTTGCTCTCCTTTACACTTTCTCCCTATATGTTTATCAATAGTACAAAATCATTAGTACTACCCTAATGTTGTTCACCAGTGGTTTTGGAAAGATTAAAAACCAGACCGACTTAAAACAATGTTTATTTTAACATAACTTAGATTGTGACTTGCACGTTTGGTATTCCAAAAATTTTGGCTGCACTGGGCCGTAGCTACCCCTTTGCTAAATTTGCCTCTGGGTACACAATATAAATAAGAATGGAGAGATATTGTACATTATTCCCTGGTTTAGTTGTTTTCCCTGTTGGAAGTTTTTTGGTATACTTCAATAAAACCCACTCTGTTTATAGCACTTCTGGACATCCTGAGGCCACATTTAAATAAGTCAGTAGGTCCTCAAGAAAGGCTCGCACTGTATAAGGTATGGATGAGTTATCCCCACATTGTATGGACGACTCCCATTCATACCTTATTCACCCAGATACCTCTTAAACACTTATACCTCCAGAATCTTAGCTGGGATTGCTGTTGCTGATGTCCAATGCAATGCGAGCACAGTCTCGTTTAAAACTTTATAAATAGTTCTAAAATCTGATTGGTGCAATGTGGACTAGTGCATGCGTACCTTAATATAATTGTTTTTCTCAAAGTTTAGAATAGTAATTTTGACCAGTGATGGTGATCAATACACATATAGTTCAAATTATTACACATTTATTTCATTGGCTGTCATAATACCAAATTGATTGTTGATAGACTTATTTGCTTGTTTAAATGGGAAATATGGTCAATTGCTAATAGGTGGTCAAGGACTGTGGCTTGTTCATCATAGCTTGTATTTGTTTTTGCATATAGCCTATTGTTTAAGTCTAATTGCTCTAAAACTCTTTTAGCTTCCTTATTATATTGATGGTGACATTAAACTGACTCAGAGTATTGTGATCATGCGTTATTTGGCTCGTAAGCTCAAAATAGGTATGATTTCAAGTTTCATTTTAATATTTATCTTAGTTAAAAATTTATGTGGTTTTCTTATAACAAATTAAGTTTAATTTTAAATTGGTACTAATCTGTTTCTGTAGTTTTGGATTTTATGAGAAGTATTGTGACTTGGCTCTGCATCTGCATTACAAAAAGTTTTGGAAAAAATATGAATATGTATTAACAATGACATTTAAACATTATAAATTGGTTTAAGTTGTGAGCATATAGTTGTATTTACTAACAATATTACTAATAATTGCCTCAATTTCTTGTGAATGATGTTAATTTTATGCACCAATGTTTGTAATGTGTTTCATAAATCAGTTCATAGGAAGTATGTCCTAATGGTATCAATAATAAAGTTTTTGAGAAAATGATAAACTTAACAGTATTATAGGTTCTTTAATACTCACTAATAAAAGAAACTTCAATATTAGATAGAAATTATTTCAGAAGGTGTATAAAAATGGAATATACAGTGAAACCACGATTTAATGTGTTGCAAGGGAATGAAAAGAAATAACATTATATGCGGGAAAACATTAAATCAGGGTCAGAGTAAAGCAAAACCTAGAGCATGAAATAAAGACTAATTTAAGTAACATGTTTTATTTCATCCTTTACATGTTTAAAGAAGTCTTATTTTGGTTTGTGTTTTACTTTCACTAGCCAAATCATTAACATTTTTCTCCATAGATATGAGTTTTTGTAAGTTTTTTAGTATATCTAATTTGCAATTTACGCATTTGACAAAGATATTCATTACAAACATCAAAAGGACTATTTGAGGTTTTCTATCTTTACAATCTTTAAAGTTAAAGTAAAAATTTCAGCAGATTTGAAATCTGCTGAACATTCTACATCAGATCAATAGCTTAAATGTGAGTATCTTTAAATAAATAATCTTTCAATTGTAACCATTGTCATGTTGGGTGGAGGTGGGACTCGCTCTTAAAATTATTGTTTTTTCTTTTTAATGTTTTCAGCATCGTAAGGGCAAGAAAAGAACTGTCACGAGCAATGCCATGCTGGCCTACTAGTATCTGACTATTTTAAGAAAATCGCTTTGAGTTCTCCCCGCTAACAAAACTTTAAATGCGGAAAATATTTCGAAGTGACAACGTTAATAAAGGATTTTTGACATCGCAGTATAGGAAATTATTTGGGACCAATGAAAAATGACATTATATGCTGGAAATCATTAAGTGCGGGTTATGTTAAATCATGGTATCACTGTATATATAATTTCATTTCAAATTAGGTGTTCCAAATTTTTCATAATCAATCCAGAAATGTCCAGACCAAATGACTTGAAATTTGGTTATTTTTGTTCAATTTTAGTATATTCAAAATTTCGTGTTACAAATGGATCCATTTGAAATATGAAGCCGATATAATTGAATATGAAAACAACTCCTTAAAGAAATTGTAATAAATTTATATATATATATAGAAGACAAGGGATGGTTCAGTTTCTCCATGTATAGCTGTACATGACTTGACATGTTAACTTTTTGCAATGGAGAGTTATTAAGAGAATTATTTTCATTTGGATTTAATTAATATTTTTAAAATATGTGTTTTTAAGAGTAAGATATATGTAATTTGTCTATTTAAGTGCTAACTGAGATGGTCCTATTTTGCACTTAGATCCAATCACTGAAGAAGAGAGATTAAAGTCTGATATTATTGAGCAACAGGTTGCAGATTTTAGAATGGGACTTGTAAGGATTGTATACAATCCAGATTTTGTGAGTATTTTTGTTCAAAAATTGTAAACAATCCTTTATTAAACATCGGGTTATCCGGAAAGTTCTGCGCATTTTTGAAGATAAATACCAACGAAACAGTACAAAACATAAAATTTTATTGAATCACATACGCCCCATTTTTTTTCTACGACTTTTTGCCATCTTTCTGGCAGCTGAAAAATTCCTTTAAAAAAAATCTTTAGGCTTAATTTGTAAAGTTGCCGAGGTGCTGTTTGACAGTCTCCAAAGAATTGGAACTCCAAGCCATTCAAAGAATGTTGAATTGACCTGAACAGGTGAAAATCTGAAGGGGCAAGGTCTGTGAATATGGGGGTGACACAAAGCATCTCAGCCATACTCAAGTCTTTGTCTGACATTCAGGGAAATGTGGGTCCGAGCATTGTCTTTCTGGAAGGCAACACCTTGACAATTGGTCAGTTCTGACCATTTTGCTTCGATTTCTGTTTTTAATACTGTCATGTGAGAACATTATTTTTCCGAATTTATTGTCCGATTTTGTGGCAACAATTCTTGATAAACAATTCCTTTGTAGTCCCACAATACAGAAAGTATTACTTTTTCGTCCAGAGCGGGCATCATCTTAGAGGCTGAAATTTTCACTACTTAATTTAACAAACCACCTTCGAACTGGGGCCTCAGAAAGAACACTGTCCATGTACAGCACACATATTACGAGCAGTCTGACTAGCATTTTTCTTTTCTTAAAATAAAAGCACGCTATGATGAAAATTAACTTTCTGGTTCTCCATTCTTAGCACTGCAGTGAAACAAAAAAATTATGCAGTGTAAGCAGAAAAGACCAAATTTAAACATCTGTTTCAATCACGGTCACTCCTTGATAAACAAAATAATAACAAAGCTAGCTTAGATTTGAAAACGTGCAGAACTTTCCGGGTGGGCCAATACTTAGAAAGAAAATTATGTCACCCAAGATGATGACAAAAACTTCTGCTAACTTAAGGTATTGACTTTATTAGTGATTAACTTAATGACTTATTTAACTCAATGTTGTGATATAGCACGTTGTAAGAAAAATCATGGCGTTTAAATGCTTTAAAACAGGATGTAAATATTAAGTAGAATTTAGCAATAGAAATGAGTGTAACATCAGGTAACAATGAGTAAAAAACGGTCAACATCGATCTTATTTCACAGCCATGTGGTATTCAATCCCACTTCATAAACTTGTTGCCAAATTTTAATTTATATTTAGAGGCACCATATTATATGCAGTCTGCAGCTAAATATTTTAATCCTCTTTTGTACTTAAATTAATCATTGACTATTTAGCTAGTTGTGCATAGGCAATTAAATATTTTTCAGTTAATTTAATTCTACATTATTTTTTTATATAAAATTTTCTGCAACCTTTTATACTGACATTGTTATTTGTATCCAACCATTTGTAGGAAAAACTCAAGGAAGAATATTTGAAAACTCTCCCTGCTCAGTTGGAAGGTTTTTCCAAATTTTTGGGGGATCGAAATTGGTTTGCATCTCATGAAAAGGTAACTACAACTTTTTATCTGCCTCATTGTTTTCTTATCACATTCCATTGAATGTTAATAAGTTAACAGCTCCTGTGTTGATTACATGTTGATTGTGTAGACTTACAAAATACAGATAATTGGCTCAAAATTTTATATTTTTTTGTCACTTTGATAATATTTTTTTTTATTTGTACTATTTCAGGTTACTTATGTAGATTTTCTGGCATATGAGAGTTTGGATGTACACAGAATTTTCGCTCCAGAGATTTTCAATACATTTCAGGTTTTAAAGGATTACTTGGAGAGATTTGAGGTAATATATGTTTTTGTATTTTACATATCAAGGTTCATGTGCCTTACAGAAATCCTTAAAAATTCCTGAAGATTTTTATTCAATATGTGCACAAGATTATATAAAGTACCAAATCAGTTGAGAGGGGAAATACAAACTGAAATAATAGGAAAAATTGTTAAAATGCGCATTCTAGATGGCACAAAGAAGTTTTTCGTTAATTTAACCAAGACTTTATGAAACTGGAAATGTTATCTATTCTGTGAATAAAGATTGTATGGAATATGATACCTCAAGTTCTACAGAAAGCATTGCTTTTTCCTGAAACAAAGACATGGTCTCAACTTAAGGTAACAGTTCAAAAATTCGATTTTGATAAATTTATGAAACACATTAGCAACATAAAATGTTTCCTTTGCATCAGTTTTAAAACTTTTGAATAATCCTTGCATCCTGTTGTAAAAGTGAAAAAAAGAAATTTGTTCTTCATAATTTTGAGGTCATGATTTAAAATGTTGATAAACCTATGCTTTTTCTCCAAAGTTTAAGGGTTTTAGTATGACTTGTAGCTTTATAATTGAATTTCATTTTCCAAATATACAAATCATTATGTGAATACAATGCATGAATTATTAATGTGTATGAGACAGCAATTTTGCATGTATGAAAAGTTATGGTCATGTATTCAGTAATTTCTGCATTCCTTTTTAGTTGGAAACGGCATATTCTATAACAATCGAATAACTTCAAAAGTTTATTTTTAAAGTTCACTGTCTCCACATCACCTAAAACATGTGTGGAAAGATATTTCACCTCATACTAGTCAAAACAGCTGGAAATGTAGCCCAGCTTATAACAAAACTGCCTAAAATCCTTATCTGCTCTTCCCCTTTACCCATGAGGAGGGTAATCGCATCCCTACTCTACAAGCACTTCAGTCATCCCTCTTGTCACCTGAATAGGGATGTTAAATTATCATGTGTTAAGGGGTCGATTTCTAACTATACATCTATTCAGTCTGTCTGCAGGTAGAATAACCTCGGTGAGATTATATCGGATACTAAATGATAGTTTTCTTATAACGGATTCATTTTTTTTATCAGGAGCTACCCACCATTCAAAAGTACATGGAGTCTCCTAACTTCATGAAATGGCCTCTGAATGGGGATATGGCTAAGTTTGGATCAAGAAGCTCAAAGAAATAAATATTTCCTTTTGTATTGATGTTTGTATCAAATGTCAGTGTTACCTAAAATTGTGCTGTTTCACTTTTCTATTGCGTCTCTCTTAGTTATTTTACATGTGTTTACTTAAAGTGTAGGTGTTGGTGCATTATCATTTGATTTTTGTATTGCATTTAACCATTTTTGTGTCTGACACAAAATGTTTCAAATTTCTCCAACTGAAAATTCATTTTTCAATTCTGAGATTTTGGATGAATGCTAAGTTGACAATTTTGTAAGCTATTTTTATCATATGATGACAAAGACACAAGTCTCATTTCACTTCAGGAAATAAGCTTTCAAAGGATCATACTAGGTTAACATTGAACTCTAATAAGCTCCTGTTTGTAAATGTTATTAATTCCAATTTAAAGTTGATTCTGCATAAGAATATCAAATGCCATAAGTATTAAAATAATTTCTTGTTTTTATACAATCTCTTGGAAGAATTGCATTCCAGTGTGCTAAAAATTTCGGTTTATATTTGTAAATGCTGAAATTTTCACACAACATAACTTTTGTCATAAACATGTTTACATGTAGTTACCTCAAAATTAGAAACTTATACACATGTATTTTTTACTGTCTTTGAAAGTAATGCATATCTTATTTTCTTGATACAATGTTTACTGCTTTTTCTTATTTGCTTTTGATACAAGCTATTTGTAATGATGCTTTTGTTATTTTTACTATTTCTCTGTACTAAATGTATGTTAAAAAATAAAAGTGTTGAAGCTTTATTTTCTTCTTTTGCACTTTTCTCTAAAAGTGACATGAGTCAAAAAAGTAAATTTCCTGGTTACAGCCAAGAAGATAGAACATCTTTATAATATATTCTCGATTTAAAATTTGTAGAATTTATAACTTAATAATGTATACCATACTACATGGTTTGAGTTTAATATAATTGTTAATTGAAAAAGAAAATACTTATTTTGTGTTACTTCTCTTCAAAGTTTAAGTGACATTTACGTTGGTTTTATGTTACAAATTTAATAAATTGCATTTCCTATTTACTATCACAATTTAAATTTTAGTAAAAACTTACAATTCAAATACTTGAAAGTGAAGCAGTTTACATTTATTACATAAAATTTCTCTCGACTCGAAATTTATATGTACGACTTTGACTCAATCCATGCAGGGAAACATGGCTACGTTTACCAGAACGGTTCATCTGAAAATGCTGGAGGTTCTCAAGCAGCACGGTCTTGTGGGTTTGGTTTTTATGACACAAAGTACTGCAATAACTTCAATGGAGAAATTGTTGGCCTTGGCTGTGGATGAAAATGAGACCTGTCCCAAGAAAGATAATGTTTTATTTTTCATTGATTCTTGGGCAACAATTATAAAAGTTCCTAGTCAAAACAAATATATTCTTGTCTATCGATGTATATAAAGAAAAACTTGGTCACCTAGGGAAAGTTGGTTCCAATTCAATTTTAACATTAATTTAATAATTATTGCATACTAAAAACTACTTAAAATAAATTATTAGATAGATTTTTGGGTTGTTTAGGCGTACAAAATATAAAAATATTATTTGGAAAGATGATCATAAGTCTAAGAAACTGATATAACATTAGGAGCTCCAATCTTTGTCCTCATAACATCAAAACCGTAAGAACTAATGATGTGAAATTAGGCATCTGAAGTTAAATTTTGATAGATTTGCAATTGTGTAGAAAACTGGTTAATTGGAAATAATGAAGTTGGTGTTCAATTTAATATTATGACGGCCCCTTATGCAAATTTTAAGAATTTGAATTTATAGAAGACGTTAGTTCCTGTCACATGCCTTCCTTGAAAATTGCTTGACTGAAGAGAAGTGGTTAGTTTTTTTTTCTGGACTACATCCAAGTTTACTTGTCCGACTTTTATGCTTGTTCCTTATATCGCGTTTGTACAATATAAGGTATTTTTAGCTTTTCTTTGAAATAATTTTTTTTGTTCAAGTGGCAGTAGCAAACTGTTGTCATCACTAGTTACAAAATTTTTTTCCTTACTTTGGATTCCTAGTCACTACATAGGCAATGAACAGGTGGACTGTCTAAGACTGGAGCACAGTTGCCCCAACCTTAAATCACCTCAGCCTTTATGTAATATCAAGAGACTTATACAGAGTGGTGGATAGAAATGAACAAATTTTAAAACCTTGTCAAATTTTTAATTTTGATCGTACAGGGTTGAAAATAAGCACAATGTTTGGAGCAACTAAATTTTATTAACAGAAGGGGGAAAAAAATCAAGTAGGAAAATGACAACCTTTGCTGGCAAGACATTAGTAGAGGCGGTCTTGAAGTTTGTCATCACTTGCAGCACCATATTGTCCAGTATTGCCGCAATTTAATTTCTGATGTCATTCTTCAAATCTGCGAGGGTTCGTGGTTTGTCTACGTAAACTTTTGACTTGGTTGACAGGTTTGGACTCTGAATAACACGCTCTTATGCGATCAACATTTTCTGGTGACTACCATTTGATGAGGGCCAGTTTTTGTTCACTTTCACACAACCATGAGTGATAATCATTCACCCACCTCAAAATTGAGTTATGAGAAGGAAATATCACTCACTCTGAGGTTACAGTGACGACGGAAGGCTAGCCAATGACCAGAATTGACTCGCCATTTAGAATAAATTCCTCCAATTATCCATAGCAACTAAACTTGCACATCTGGGCTACGAGTGGAGGGGGTCGGCAAACTTGTGCGACCCTTCCCCTAAAAGTACTACCCATTAAAAAAACTTCCATTTTCCGTCCACCACCCTGCATGTTCGTTAAAAAGGCTAATTGTCTCAATCTACAAAGATGAATACAGGAAAGAACTAGAATGTTTTAATAAGGAATAAAGCTTGCATCCAACGAGTTCCTCGCCTGCAGAAGTTAGCTTTCGCCTTACCTGACATGCAACTTAGTGTATTCAAAAAGTTCCAGGACGGATTGCACACTTGACTATATAACAGGATATTCTTACATTTGATATCAAGCGCTTCTACAGTCTTCTCCCAATTCAATATAATGCTTGGAATACGTACAGGTCCATAAATGCCTCCCCTCTAACACTATTGAGTTTCGATGTCACAGCCGATTCAATCTCCTCTGCATATCGACTCAAACTGCTGCCCCTTAATCTTCAATTTCCACTCGGGGAAATAAAAAATAGTCCATTGGACAGATTTGCCTTCTTGCTAAAAATTGCTGCACAATGATGGACTTGTGAGACGGTGCATTGTCGTGCAAGAGGCACCAATTTTCACTCTCCAACTAATCGGGCCTCGTACGCTCCATTCGTTTCAAAAGCCGATCTACATCTTTGTAGGATGTCACAGTGGAACCTTGACAAAGAAATTCTCGATGAATGATGCCCTGACTCTCAATTCGACTTGAACATGGACGACCTGATATCTCATCGTCTTCAATCCAGTCTCTTCCAGCTTTAAACCTCGAATACTCGTGAACGACTCATCATAGCATCCTCACCATACGCAGATTTAATCATTGCGTTTGTTTCTGTGGCTATTTTCGTAATTTGAAATTAAATTTGATGTTCGTTCGCTGCTCCATTTTTTTCAATGACAATGACTTGTGAGATGGTGCATTGTCGTGCAAGAGGCACCAATTTTCACTCTCCAACTAATCGGGCCTCGTACGCTCCATTCGTTTAAAAAGCCTATATACATCTTTGTAGGATGTCACAGTGGAACCTTGACAAAGAAATTCTCGAT
Organism: Metellina segmentata; assembly: GCA_947359465.1. Taxonomy (NCBI): domain Eukaryota; kingdom Metazoa; phylum Arthropoda; class Arachnida; order Araneae; family Tetragnathidae; genus Metellina; species Metellina segmentata. Next base: position 22,517,450 of record OX375872.1, read on the forward strand.
GAATGATGCCCTGACTCTCAATTCGACTTGAACATGGACGACCTGATCTCTCATCGTCTTCAATCCAGCTTCAAACCTCGAAAAACACTTAAAATACTCGTGAACGACTCATCATAGCATCCTCACCATACGCAGATTTAATCATTGCGTTTGTTTCTGTGGCTATTTTCGTAATTTGAAACTAAATTTTATGTTTGTTCGCTGCTCCATTTTTTTCAATGACAATGACGCACACACGCTTTACGCAAATGAACGCTGTCAAGTCGGAAAAAACCGAAACCACTTGAGACACGTGGCTGAAGGTCGTTGCTACGTCATTTCGCCAGTTTCGAAGAGATGGCGCCATCTGCACATTTTTACGAGTGGGAGTCCTGAAACTTTTTGAATAGACTACAAAGGCATCTGCACTGTATTGGAGTAGCGAGTTCAGCTGTCCGTCTTGAATTGGACCACATCAAGGACTACCCTAAAATTCAATACAATAGAATTGCAAATGCTGTTTGTGTTTATAAGCCATATTTTTTCATTTTATAATTATTGTACTGCTTATCAATTGATTACTGCTGTTGAGCATAGGCTGAAAACACATTTAGGGAATACTTTCGATTTGTTAAAAATATCTTAAGAATCCTGAAAATTTATTGTAACATTTTTGGACAATATATAGCAAATTTCTAAAACTGGAAAGTTTTTCTAAAGTTTCATTACAAAATCCTTGTTTTAGTAATCTGACTGGTGCATATTTAATTTTATTCTTTTATCTTCATTATTTGAAATTTTTATTGATTGTAATTAGTAATTTTGTAATAATTGGGAGAAACACAAATTTTAGTTGTCCTAAATTTAAATGATGTTAACAAGCACAAAACTTAATTCTATCGGATTTTATTTTTTGATTACAGAAACATGTTTACAGGTCAAAACAAATTGATGGCACATTTAAATTTAGAAGTTATTCAACAGTGACATTTTTAATATTTGATACATTTATGCACTTTGGTTTTAACAATTTCAATTTTAGCCATTTAATGGATATTTTTTACTTTAAATTAAAAAATTTTGATTTTAAAGTTGCTTGTTTTATCCTAAAAGCAATGGTGTTCAATCTAGATCGACCTGTTTTTCCAATCTACTCTAACAATCCTCTTAAATTGCATAAAAATTAGGTGTAGACATATTTATGAAATATATTGTATTAGTATGATTCTGAACAGATCAGAATACACATTATGTCGATTGCAATACTGCCTATGTAAATAAAAATTTCAAGTTTGGAGTTTACATAAAACTCCAAATTGCAGAATATTTCAATTATTTTGTCAGCATCAATTAAGATATACATAAGTTTATCCCTAAATTTAAATGGAACCTAAACAAGGAACTCCAATGGTTGAAACCAACCCTAAGTTATGCAGTATAATAAAATATGAGACTGGGATGGATGGATTTTGAATTTTATGGCAGGGCAAGCTTTATTTACCCAACTACTACTACAACTATTTGTACCAACTTTAAACTGTGATCACCACACACTAAGTGTTAGTAATCATACCCTGAAACATAAATGATCATTCTGTCTTGTATTTCAGTCTCTTAAAACAAGGTGTTAAAAAATTCCATGATAATTTTTATGTGTTAAATTGTATTTTTAAAAAATATGAAAAACACAGTACAAATATTCTTTTGCTGTTTTTAACAATTTCAGGTTTTTAATATAAATTAAACAATGGTACTAAAATTACCAAAAGTAACATTTTGTAAAATTGAATTCGAAATCAGAGTACTAGAATTTCATTGTTTAAAAAAATACCTTAAAAATCAATAAAACTATAAAAATTGGTACTTAAGTTATTTTACCAAAGGTTTCCAATGGGGGCTCAATTTTGTGATGTTGGATAAAAATGACCTTCAATCTAAGTTAAAACAATTTAAAATTTTTATTTTAAAACATGATCAAAAATTGGGATTGAAATAATTTAAATTTATACAAAGGTCTTAAAATCTAGAAAGCAGCACATAAAATTCATATAAACATTTCAAATGCACTGGTTTAATAAGTCAGCTAATATAATCACAAATAAATGCTTTACTTTATATTTATAAATCCTTATTCATTGTCCATTTAAAAATAAAAGTTTAGGTTTTGTGGTGTAAGCACAAAATCAAATAAAATTCAATAAAAATAAAGGATGACTAGCTTTCAACTGAAATAAATGACACAAAATAAATAGTAAAATATGAAATGCAGTTAATCACTATCAGAAGAATGAGCAGGAGACAATGGTACTAATTTAGGGCCTTGTTTGGTCATAAGATACCCACACACTGGTTTTTCAAGAAACTCGGCATACGAACCCATTTTTAAATATTCATTTGGAGCATGACAAACAAATTCAAAACATTCAAGCTTTCTTGGAATCTCTCCCTTAGGACCAACAATGAAAGTTTCAGGATCAAACTCATCTTTTGGGCTAACTTGAGTAGGAAGCAACCAAGTAATAAGTGCACTTTTATCATTGAATTGATCTTGAAGGAAACCACGAATCTGAGCATAATATACCTGATTTTCAGTATCAACAACTGAAACAATGTCACCTCTAGTGAGACAGGTACCACGGAAATTCACTTTTTCTGATGGAATCATGACAGAGAGGGAAGGTTGAATTGTGTGTTTCTCTTTTAAGATGCTTTTATGCTTACTTTTGGTGTCCTGGTTTGCTTGCACTTTTGGTTTTGGTAAGTAAGGGTCATTAACAAAATCATAGTCATCATAAGGGATTCTTTCATTGCTATCAGGGAGTTCATCCTCTATGATAACTACATCGCTGTCATAGTCAGTATTTGACCAAGTCCCACGTTTTGGAGAATACCAATTGTTTTTCTCATCTGCATGTCTCTTGGATCCTCTTTCGCTTAACTCTTTTCCAACATCGTGTTCCGGGTTCTCCATAATAACACCAGAGTCGATTTCAGTATAGTAAGGACGAGCGATACTTTGTTGAAATTTTATGCCATTTGTCGTTGATCTCTCGTCGATGCAGATAATGTCAGGTTCATCTACAGAAGTGGCAAGATTAGGTTGGATCACATTCTTCTTTTTTTCTCCAAATGCAGGACATTTATAGCTGTCAATAACACATCGGGGTACCATTCTAATCTTTAAACGGGTTGCAGTAGATATTTTGCGTGTACTTCTTTTGGATCCAGTGGGACCTCGGATGACAGATTCAATTCTCGCAGGTACGGCTTCTTCGGTATCACTTTGAATAGCAACAATATCATCCATAGCTTCTAATATAAAATTTGAAACAAAGTAACACACATACTGGTTAGATGTATTTCAAGATTATATACATCGAAAAATTCTGTCCATATATTTATTCAGAAGTGTAAAACAAAAGGCCATATTGCAATATTCGGTATCATTATACTGATGAGATCGCAAGTCGTTTCATTTGTGTATACATTCTATATTAATTTTTTTTCTTCCGAAAACAACACGACTAAAATTTAAGAAAAAAAAAAGAAACTTTGAAACAGCAGTAAAAATTTGCCAAACGTTGTTGTTAATATATTAATTCAAAAGTGCAAAACAAATGGCCAGCTGAACCAGACGATAAATTCTTAATCATAATTCATAATCATCATTCATATCATAACATCATACGGAGCTGAGTTGAGATACATTCTTTTTGCTTCACCTTCATTCTTCGAGGTAATGCTACCGACGAGCGCCTCAATGGAGTAAGAACTCCAGACAAGCGAGAGACATTTCGAAGGAGCCGAAAATGCAATGCGCATGAGCAAACTTTCTTTGGTGATTTCGCTATTCTTGTCGCCAATTTAATGTAGAATTCTAGCAGTCCTGCTGTAGATCAGCATTTGCCATTTGGATTGTATAGATGAAAGCGGAAGGACAAGGAATTTTGAGTAGTGGACTTTTGTGTGCCGACCAAAGGTTTTCTATTTAGGAGCCAAATTTTAGTAAGCAATAATATTTTAATTTATTGAAGATTTTCATTCCTATCCATTTGTTTCGCAAATTGTTTTGTTCCTTTAAGTTAGCTTGTATTTAAATGCTATCCTACGGAATAAACTTTTTGACGGACAGATGAAGGCTCTTTATTTACTTATTTTGGTGGAGTGGTCGCAAACGGGACTGTAGCGCCAAGGCGTTTGTTTTGGTCGCCAAACCAAGATGGCGGAGATCGCCATAACACGATGGCGCGGTGTCCATGTAGCAAAATTCACACTGTGAACCTTTGCATAAATGGATTTGATAGCAATTTCTATGGATTTTATAGTAATTTTTTGCGAAATGGTATAGAAAAATGAAACTTACCCTCATTTTGTCGCCACATTATAAATCGCTAGAAAATTCGATGCACGAAAGAATATTCGTATTTTAACGGAGGAAGATGCCCGGATAATCTCTCTCAACGACCTCAATGTCACCGTGTTTTAGCGGCAGCAAGTACATCTGCAAATTTGCTACTGCCTACATTAGTTGCGGGAAGAGTACCAAACTCCTTGAATATACCATCCTTTCTGCAATATGCTGCACATTCCGCTGGTGATCCACGAACAGCTTCAAAATGCGAATCATTGTCAAGCTTCTTGATCTCGGATATTCTACGCCGTTGTTTAAAATAAATATAGTCCTGACAATGGACGCGTTTAGTCTTCGGACAGATCTCCCTACCGAAGCAAATATATTCATGGCAATCCGAGTTAGCGAACGGCTCATTTTCAACTTGAAAAAAAGTAAACACCAACCTTTACACAAAAAAAAAACACGGTAATTAACTGGTAATTTTTAGTTAACGTCGTACTAGAGTAACACAACGGGATTCAAAAAAAAAAAAAAAAACGGAGTAGTTAAACAAGAAAAAAATGCACGAGGAACGATAAAACACAGACCACGGTGAAACGATAAAAAACAAAGTGGCGGATTAAGCGTCGTTATCTCTCTTATCGTTAAACTAGAAGAAAAAAAAATCTAAACCAATCAGAGCACGTTTAATTTCACTTCAAAACACGGTTTAATTCCAATCAGATAACGTCTTTAAAATCCTAATCTTCTTAATAGGGTTGCCATAAAAAAACCTAAAGGGAAGGTTACCACTTTGGCGAGAAAAAAGGACTGTCCCGTTTGCGACCACTCCACCCTTATTTTTCCTGCATTTTATATCCCGTTTTGAAATGTATCGTTCCCTTGCTGTGCTAAATCGTGAATAACGTTGAGTTAGCTTGTTTTTAAGTGCTACCCAACGGAATTGACTTTTTGGCGCGCAGATAAAAATCCTCTGTCAGTTGCATATTTTACGTATTTTATTCCTTTATGTGTTGTATTGTTCATTTGCTTCGTTAAATAGTTAGTAACGTTGAGTTAGCTTGTTTTTAAGTGCTACCCAACGGAATTGACTTTTTGACTGGCAGATGAAAATTCTCGGTCAGTTGCATATTTTATTCATTTATATCCCTTTTTTGTACTGTTCATTTGCTTCGTTTAATGGTGAATAACTTTGGGTTAGCTTGTTTTTAAGTTAATATGGTAAATGGTTAGGTTGTCCCTTGGTTGTGGCACAATGATTATGCCCACTGCACTAGCAACCTGTGAGTTGTAGGAAGTACAGGTGTGATTCCTCTGTAATTGTATTTCTCTCTTCTGTGCCAGTAAAAATTTCATTTTGTGCATATATTACTTGATGTTGTACATCATGCGTCTATTGCAACAAGGCCAAATATGGCCCTTGCACCATAAAAAATCAACACTTCTGGCATCTTTCTCTTTGGGATTGAACCTAGGTTGTAGTCAATAGCATGTTATGTTTTACCTGTGTGGGAAATTCAACTCCTTAAATATTAATTGCTTTTTATGGTGTAATCCCTAATAATGTATATATTATTTGCTTGCTATGCTAAGTGGTGAATCGTGTTGGGTTTGCTTGTTTATAAATGCTACTCAACTAAATTCCCTTTTTGGTGGGCAGTGAAAAGTTTTGTTCATTCACATATTTGAATATTAAAACGTATTGTTCACTTTATTCATTATTTGCAAGTTCCATTGAGGTAGCTTGTTTTTAATGCTACCTAGCAAAATTAGCTGAGAATATTTTGTGTTTAAATAATATTCCTTTTTCTTATAGATGTGATGTATGTGTTTCTTTCATCAATTTTTTTACCAGCCACTAAAGTAAAAATTTTCTTGCTGCGGTAAATTGTTCTGCTGATTTGTTAGATATGTTGAAAATATCTTAATTCCTTTATTGTAAGTTCATTTAGTTGAATTTTTTAAATTATTATTGTAAGCTAAGAATGTAAGATGGTAAACAATTCAAGAATTTATTTTGCTTGAAAAAACCTGTACGTCCCATTTCCGCCTCTACTCCCAACCATCTGTCACTGAATTGATGTAGGATCACATTCCTTATCACTGGAAACAGGATTTTCATTTTACTCTAAAGGTGAAAGTAGATATCACATTCAATAAAAACTTGTTCATTTTCATTCTGCCAATTTGCACTGATCTCAAATGTATGTTATATATAAACTTTTTATTTTTGGAGAATATTTTTCAACTCATTCTTTATGCTAGTAATTCTTTTAAATTTCAATAATTTATTCCCACAGCATTACGGTTGTGGGTTTGTCCATTGCTCTAGCAACCTGCAATGTAGGTGGCACAGGTTGAATTCCTGAATGTATTTCTCTCTTGTACGTCAGTAAAACTGTCTTTGTGTTTGTATGTCCATTACTTGATATTCTATATTCTACACCTTGTGCAGTACGGTCGAATTTGGCCCTTTCTCCATATAAACCCAACCTGAACCATTAAAATAACATTTTAAATTTCCAAGCAAGATCTGTAGAAGTTATTGATCACTAAGCACATTTCTTGTATTTCTTATTCAAAGATTTTTGAAGCAGATAATAAAATTCTTAATTTTTTAATTATATTCATATATTGAGTACTGTACAAGGTAGAATAGAATACACACATCTGGAGTCCAGTAGGGGAGACTGTTAAGTGAAAGTAATTTGGGTATTAAATTATAAGTGTTATGGCTAAAAATGTAACAATAAAAAGTAAGTATATGCTATATTATTTAGTCATGTCGAATTTAATCATGTACACCTTTAGAAGTGATGATGAACTTTGCAAAACTCCCAAAAGTACATGGCCCTTGCAGCATAAAAACCAACCAAAAGAAATTTAATACAAGCATCAATATTAAAAATTGTTGAAAAAATTCATTATCTTCACAGCTGCTCTTAATGTTATTGATTCATTACACAATGTGCACTTGAAAATTTATTAAAATTATAAGATTTTATTTATTTTGTTTTTTGTTTGAGTAACCACTCAAGTAGTCAAAAGAACACCTTTTTTAAATCAATTAAATTTTACTTGAATGAGATTTTTGTCATTCAAACACATGTATTACTACACAGAACGCAGATATTCAAATTTTAAATAAAAATTGTCAATATATAGTGGACATATGACTGATTCAAATTTATGATCTCAAAATATGTGAAAATAACTTATTCAAACCTGTATATTGGAAAATCATAATGCTAGTAATTAATCTTCATTTAAAAATGTGAAATAAAACTTATTTTAATTATTTTTCCACTCAGCCTACTCATTTACTATAGTAACGAATATTTTGTAGTGTGCATTATTTATAGTTCTTTACGAAAAACCATTTTTATTTATAAAATTAAAGCATTCTATATACACATCCCTTAGCTAGGTTTTACATGTAAAATTTAAACAGCATAGTTTGAAAAACTTGCAAGTTTGATTACAAGAATTATTTTAGCCAAACAGGTAAATAATCTTCAAAGATCAAGATTTAAAAAAAAGCATCTAATCTGAAATTTAACCTCTATTGAAGTTTCAATACGTTTAGTTATTCGTTTTTAAATAGTTATAATGATAACCTACCTAGTGGGGTATTGTAGATAATGTATGTATATTCACCTCATGTCACCCAAAAATTGTATATATATATATATATATATATATATATATATATATATATATATATATATATATATATATATATATATATATATATATATATATATATATATCTTTAGGAAAATAACTTAACAACCATAAAGACATGTAATTGGGACACCTTTTTTGTTGAAAGATTACCAACAGTAAGAAAAGATTATTTAATTAAATGTCCAAGCACAACAGAATTATATAGGATTCATATATAAATAGGTAATTTATCAAATATTAAAACATTTTTTTGAGCAATACTACAAAAAAGCGATCGTTGATTTGAAAAATTGGTAACTATATGGAACACCTAAATACTTTGTCAAGATCCTAAATAACTAATAAGTGCTTGAGTATAGTACGGTGAATAGTGTTGGAAAATGTTCAGAATATCTTCAATATGGCTTTCACAAATTAAGTAACTCTTGTCCTTGCCAATGTTACATTCAACCAGCTTTGCATCTAAAATCTCAAGCATTGTAGTTTCCTAGTAATGGTGTATGCATCGATTTTGAGGCTATTCTAGAGAATAAAGAATTCGCCCCTAATCTTTTATAAAACTTTTAAATGCCTTTTCAAATATTTTTGGCAGAAAAAATATTGTTTTTTATTAAAAATGTCTTAATTTTTTTTTAATATATACAGTGGCTCCCAAAAGGTGTTCGTACACATTAAAAATTAAAAAAAAAAAAACCGCTGTAGCCTGGAATTGCATTCGAATATATGAAATCCAGTATTTTTTCATATCTCCATGTGATTCTCTGAATAAAACAACATTTTTTTGTTTAAATATTGAATTATTTTCTTTATATATATTTATGACTTACTGTGGGGGTAACTCTAAAGAGTGCCAGCACCGTGACCAGTAGTCTTTTGTACTAAAAACCCCGACTGATCTAATAAAAACAGATTGCCGAAATAAATTTCATCATGTACCCGATTGGAATGTTTGGTAATTCCTAGGGTTCAATACAATGGTATCCCAGATACTCGAAAACGGTGGGTAGAGTAACAATTACACAAAACGTGTACAGGACCCTACTCTGCCATCTACGTAATGGGTCATCTTAACTACCATGAGGTTGAGGCGTCTATTTAGGATACAATGGCCAGTTAGAAGGCCAATAGCTACCCTGATTTCTTTTCTGCTCAATTTCAGAAGTTTCCTCGACCAGAGAGATTGTTGATTGAGCTCTTTGGCTTGTCTTTGATCTGTAGTGATAATCTATTTTTATCTAAATCTACATTTTGCATCCAACCACATAACAGATCATTATGTTGAAGCCAGGCCAAAACAGGCTCTGGTCTAAAAAAATGGCATTTCATATCCACGTTTTGCTAGTTGGTCTGCTATTTCATTACCCTCAATGACCAGGGACCCACATACGAGACACTTCGTTTCTCTCAGCCAAACCCACAAGTGCATTGTGACATTCCCACACTGCTATTGAAGAAAAGCAGTGTCTCTGCAAAACCTTCAGACCTTCTTGCTGGCAGAGAAGATCTTTAAGACCATCTTAACAACCCCAGGCAGTTGTAAGTACAAGTAGAGATCGCTAGAACCTCAGCCTCATATACAGTGGAGATCTTATCTTGAAAGATAGCTTTATTTTTCGATTAGGACAAAAAGCACCTGAACCAGTGCCATGATATGTTTTTGAAACATCTGTGTACCAAATTTCATCACCTCTCCTGATCAGACTGGAGACAAATGTCTAGTTGTAAAGATAATGTTGTATTTGGCTTGAAAGCAAAACTGCTTTAACATCCAATCAGGTCTCATTAGTAGATAAAGATGTTCTTTTACCTGCGTAGCAACATTTTTAAACATAGACATTTCATAGGGCGATTTCCATAGACCCATGAGTTTGAGGCGTTGTGAACACGAAAATACCTCAAATCCCACTTGTTTATGTAGTAGTAGGAGTCCATCACAAGTCTAGAAGCATTTCTAGACTCTGTGATGGAGTGGTTACGCATTACACTTGAAATTGCAACGGTCACCATTCTCTGTAGACTAGTAAGTTCTTCTTCACTGTCTCATTACGGGTTCTACTCCACCAGGCAATGGCCCCATAAGATACCATTGGAGTAATCACTCAGTGCATATCCAGTGCAACATTTTTGGCGTTAGACCCCAGTTAATTCCTACGGCACGTCTGCAAGCCCAGAACACTTTTGGCCCTGCTCGTGCACTATTGGAGCATGTAAGCTCCATGTCAAGGTAACTCCTAGATACTTCCTCGTCTGAATATGCAAGTGGTGTTCCAAAGAATTTTTAGGAAATGCATATCTCGCAGCCTTTTCGGGGTAAACAGGACTAGGCTAGTTTTGCTGGAGTTAACCGACGGTTCACCTCTCTGCACCAGTTTTCAATCTTTTTAGGGCAGTGCTCATGATATCCGTTATAGTATTCTGGAACTTACCTCTTATGACCATTGTTGTCATCAGCATAACCTAGACAGTACTGGCTCAGAAAGTGAGTGCTGTTTAGGAGCTCGTCAACAACTAGGCTCCATAATAATTATGACAACACACCTCCCTGAGGACAGCTTTTACAGTGAGTGTGTCTCCCAGCTCGAGCCATACTTGTCTCCAGCATATATTTTATCCAGGTGCAAACCAATGGGTTAACTTTTCGTTTGATAAGAGATTACATCCGTTGGAACTCTATCAAAGGCCCCCGCAATATCTAGACAGGCTGCCAAAGCAATTTCCTTTCCATTAACCGCTCTATCAAGGACCGTAACAAGATCGCATAGGGAAGTCTCTGTAGATTTCTCAGGCTGATAGGCGTGTTGAAATCTTGATAGGGGTTCAATTTTTAGAACCTCGTCTCTCTCTCTAACGTATCTCTCAATCAATTTCTCCAAATTCTTAAGAAGAAATGACGTTAGGCTAATAAGTCTGAAGGCTTTAGCTTCATTGTTTCATTTCTCGCACCACCCACTCGTAGCTCTACGTAACGATATGCACCTGTCTTACGTTTTTACAGGTCTGTGTGGCTCAAGTATAATGCACCCTTAATTAATGAGCGCACTCACTGAGCATCTTCCCATGGGTGCCCATGACTTAATGGGTTTGTACAGGATATTGCTTTTTCAGGTCTCTGGTAAAAATTCAATAGCACCCTCTTAGGTGCACCCATGAATCAAAAACACATACATGTCTTTTCTATGTATTCCCGTAGATACGTCCATGAATTAAAAAGGATATATTGCTTTTTTCGGGCCTGAGGAGCGTAATGAATTATGTGGCCCATGAATTAAAAAAAAATATATATATATATAAACGTATTTGCTTTCTTACGGGTAGGTGGGCTTAAGCCGGTACGCACGTGCGCCCCTGTGAATTAAAAGGTGATTTTTTTTCAAGACTAGGGTGGCATATGCTCCCTTATCTCCCTTGGTGAATGTTTCCATTGATAAAGTCATTTGCTTTATATCCTCTGAGGGAAATTTTAAATACCAAACCTTCCCCTCGTGTGTGCACTTATGCACAGGGTCTTCAGAAAGGTGGTTCTGTATCTTTCACTTCAATAACCAATATTTAATTTCGATTGGACTATCAGGTCAAAGGATATAGGTTTTTTATGGAAGAAATTGTTTACATTTTATTTTCACTACGAAAGAGGGTATAAAAATTACGTACACAGTTTTTGTAATTCAAAGTTGAATTGTGAGACTTTAAATTAAAAAAGCTTTTTCAGTGGCATATAATAAATTATCAGAAAGCATAAAATAACCCCAATATGAATCGATCGGATAGTTAGATCAAACGATACGGATAATGTACGTATAATGTGTACAAATGACATGTATTTGAAAAAAAAAATTCTATGAATCCCCATACTGTTCCAACTTAAAGCTTTCATAAAGCAGAGACAAATAGCGTACAATAAAGAAATACTTTTTTAGGGAAAAAATTTGTAGCGATTTTTTGGAATTGAGGTTAGGATTTAAATTGAATGTCTGAAACTAAAAAAAAGGCACTCCCGATTCAGGTGCTTTGCGTAAGAAAAGCAAAACTCACACTTCTCTACAAAAACAGGTTTAAAATTATTTTTCTTTACCCCTTCCCATTATGTAAAATTGGTAATTTTTAATCAACGTCGTACTAGAGCAACACAACGGGCTATTGACGACGGTCTGTGATCGATCCCTTAAGGATAAGATCCGAGGACAACACCTCGTAATTTTGAATCATGGTCAGGTAACGAAGCAACGCCTGAGCTGGCACCCCACTCTCCAAACTTCCACACCAACTAACGTGAGGACTTTCGGCCACGACAGATTTAAGGTGCACCAGCCGCCTCTACACCATACGCTTACAAACATACATGCCCGGACCCAGATTCGAACCAGGAACCTTCTGGATCTAGAGGCTAACAACATAACCACTTTACCGGTTGGTCGGCCCCATTATGTAAGCACTTGCGAGGTCCCTGCAGTCTAGTGTTTTTACAACTTAGAATTTTTTTTCACACACTTAGGGCTGTTGTAGCCCAGTTATAAGAATAACGGATTAGCAACCTGAAGGTTGCGAGTTCGAAACTAGGTCCAACCAAAGACCGTCGTATATACGGGGGGAAGTGTGCACGTTAAATGTGTCGTGGAAACAAACGTCCTCACGATGGTGTGGTGTGGAAGCTCGGAGAGTGGGGTGCCAGCTAAGGTGTTGCCTCGTCAGCTGACCGTGATTCCAATAACGTGGTCCACAGACCTTTCTATTCGGAATTGATTCCGCGCAACGTTTATTAACTACCTATCCAACACACACATATTAGTAATTTGCTTAGATATTTGTAGTAAATGCACATAAAGAAGGTTCATAATTTAACTTTAAGGTACCCGCCTATGTTGAAAACGTCATTTTCGACCAAAATTAGCGATTTTTGTTTATAATTCCATATTACAGAGCAGCTTTTTAGCTTTTTAAAACAGTCTTATTTTTTATTCTACGGCTACTAGAAAAAAAGTTACAGCTGTTTGAAGAAAGAATGTCAGCTGCAAAATGAAACCGGAAGTTGGAATAACGAAACCGGGGTTGATTTTGATGCTTCTGTTTTCGCTTGAAATATATACATTTTTTTGCTACAATCATTTTTTAATATTTTCTTTCGAAGCGAAACATATTTGTAATAAGATTTTGCATTCAAGTTTTGGCAACGAAGGGAAATTTTAGTTCTCAATCGTTTGTTTACACTTACTTACACTTAGCAAACTTAAAAGTAAACAGAAGAGCCTTGGAGGGAAAAAAAACTGACCGACAGGATAATTGATAGGTTACAAAACTATTATGGCATTGCTATTCGTAGCAATGTAAATGACTTGGAGGGTATGCAACGTGCTGCCATAGCCGTACTTTATCACTGCAGTTCAAGTGCACAACAAGAGATGCATGGGCAATGTCCATTAGGGCCAGATAGTTGGTGTGCCTTTCAAAGAGCAAAAGCTACAGGAAATGTCTACACCGATAAAGGTGACGGTTTGCCAAAAAACATTTTGAATGTTATTAAACCAACATATATGGAATTGTGTGATAGAGAGCAGTTAAAAAAATGTCTTCATGGGAAGACTCAGAACAGTAATGAAAGTTTTAATGGTTGTTTGTGGAACATCGTACCTAAGAATACCTTCGTAGAATTGAAAACATTTACTCTAGGTGCATACATTGCGGTAATAAATTTTAATAAAGGGTACCAAGGCCTTTTTGAAGTTTTGAAGGTTCTGAATATAGATCCTGGGCAGTATACTGTTGCCTTGTTCAAAGGCTTTGACAAGGACCGTATCAGCGAGGCAAAAAGGGAATCGCTACCTGCTGCGAAACTTGCCCGAAAAAAAAAATCGTGCACAGAAGAAGAGAAAATATGCCAAGACTGAAAAGTCAGAAGGTGTAACATACTAAAAGGGAGGGTTTTAAGGTCAGTGGGTATAGATTTAGAAATCTGAAGCATTAATAGGAATTCAAAACAAATTTTATACTTGAAATGTACAACTATCACCTTTAAACTCATTTTTCTCAAAACTATATTTTTTGATAAATGCAGTTACGACATGCATGATATTTCAAAATATATTGTTTATATTGTTATGAAATTTGGTATGAATGTTTTTGATATTATTTTCTAGTGAATCAGCTAAAAGAATCTTATTTAGATGATTTTTAGTAAGTTTAGTAGCCTGTTTATGTGTAAAGATATGAAAAAAATGGTGAAAATTCATGAATTCCTTATAAAAAAGGCTATAAATTCTAAACAAATTCATTTATCTAGAAACTTTTATATACATTCACTACATAATTATACTAGAATTGCATTGCAAGTTAAAAAATCACTTTAACTTAGTTAGTTTTTTAATTATGAGGTTTGTCGTAAACTCTCTTAAAATTTGCTTAAAATTTTACTTTTTTTTTTAATTAAAAAAAAAAATAAAAAACATTTTTTGGTTTTAAGTGTTTAGTTATATGGTTACTAATATAAAGGCATCCAAAAAATTAAAAATATCAGTACATTTTCATGTTTTTGAAAAAAATGTTGTCGAACGTAGGCGGGTACCTTAAGTAACTTTACTTAAATATTAACCAAAAGTTTAACTTCTGCACTGATGATTTTTTATAGTACATGATCTTTAGAGATGGTAGGTATTTTAATCGTCACAATGCAGCAATACAACGGGTATTGGAAAGATAGAGTTTCGAACTCGCAAAGCTCGAGTTGCTAATTCGCTACTCTTCCAACCAGGCTACGACGGCCCTGATACTTTTATAGGTAATAATAATAATAATAATAAAAAAACACAAAATGTTGAAAAAATTTGAAGTGTATACTTAGAAACTGAACTAAAAACTAAAGTGTATAATTAAAACGAATTTTTTCTCAATATGTTTTGGCAATTTTCTGATTTTATTTCTTAAATATTTCAAATGTAATTTCGCCAGAAACATTGTCAATTCAATGTTTCGGAAAGATTAACCTTTGATTTTTTTTTCTTTTGAAATTATAAGATAAGCTCTTTTTACCATTGTACAACAGATAACATAACAAGATCGCAAATATAATAAACTTAAAGAAATAGATGAGTATAAAAATATTCTTCCACATCACATTTTATTGTGTTGGATATTCAACTTTTCTGTTTGTTTTGGGATGCAAATGATAAAAAATAGTGTTTGCTTAAATCTTTTTTTGTAACTTAAATTTAAAATGTTAAAAATAATTTAGACAATTACCTATCCATACAAACGTTTACGTGTAACCAAATTTTTACTATAAAAAAAAAGCAAGTGAATATTTTGATGAAATGGCAGCCAAGTAAAGGCACTTGCAAAACAATTTAAACCTGTATGTATCAAGTACTTTTTTTTATCTGTTTTTCGAAATGATTCAATATGGTAGACGCTTCATCAAATTGCACTTTTACTGAACTCGATGTTTAGAGACATTAAACTAAATTATGAATGTAATGGAAAATCTGAAATAGTTGGTAGAAATTGAATCTCGACTTTTATGATGGAGTCTTAAAGATAAAAGAAACCCTTTTTAAGTAAGTTTATTGGATAAAAACTAATAATACTCATTGCTCTCAAATGTAGCATTGCAAAGAAGTGCGAAATTTCAAGACGTATATTTTTTATCCAAATTGAAAATTTATTCCTCAAGTAAAGCTGCATTATAAAAAGGAATTTTTTTACTGTTTACATGTGAATTCGAACCTGGTTTTAAAATGAAATGAATTATTTGATAAAAACCTGTTTTTGTCAGCAAAGCAGTGCTCAGCGAAATGTAGTCAACTAGGCAAATATTTCACAATTTGATGGATTTTAATTATTTGATGTTGATATGTTTCACTTCCATGTTTAAAGAAATTTATACGCATTCCTCTTTTGTGCATAAGTTATGTGATTTTGAGTGCATGATTTTGAAAAATTATTGCACTGTAAACTTATTAAGTGAGCAGTTAACTGGATGGCACTTAAATTATTTTGAAATTGTCAGGGAAAATATTTTTTAATTATGTGAGCAAAAAGTGGCTAAACATAAACAAATTGCTCTGTTATAAATACAAATGCAAACTTGTATTTCTTCTCAAAGAATTCATGTCATTAAATCTATTGTTTCATACTCAAACAAACATGAAAAATATTAAAAAGACATTTTGTGCAAATTACAATACATTTCAATGCGTTTTTGTGATTTTTTTTTCTTTCCAAAAGAGTTTATCACTTAAGAATAAAGCTTTAAAGATTATTATTACTTGTTCTAATTTACAGTTGAAACAATTTCTATTAAAAAATCTTGTTTTTTTCTGGGACGATATATTTTTCCTTCGCATAACTTTACAAGCTTTCTTGACATTGACCAGGAACGCATTTCAACTTTAATTTCCATTCACTTGTTGATTTGAGGAAATATCCGTTTTTAGTTATTATCCAACCCATCCAACACACTTTGCGCCATGAAACCCAACCATCCATTTCTTCCCGCGCGCCCGCGGTCATCAACCCAGCCTCGATTTATAGACAGAGAATCTTAAAAAGGCGGGAAACGAGAGAGAAAATGCGTCTTCCTTTCACAAAAAAGGATTGCCTTTATTGGCAGTTTATGGCAAGGGCAAAATGGATCAAAATACTACATAGTCGCCAAAAACGCTGTTCTTACTACGTCAAACCTTCAGGCATGCGCAGTATTAAGAGCCAGACAGTGCAGAGTAAGGAGTTCTTACTCCGTTGAGACGTTCGTATGCTTCCGGTATAATGGTTAAGGTGTACAAGAGTCTTACCGCAACTCTATCCCGTGGAACCATTTTTAAACTGCGCATGCGCGATTTGTTAAGTATATGCAAGGCGTGGCTTATCTGACATGAGTGAGTAGAGGTTCACCCTGGCTTCGAGAGTATAAAAAGATTGGGGAAGGCGAAGGGGGATTTCTGTGTTTTGTTTTGTTAGGATAGGACATCGGGCTAAAATTTATTTCCGATTTAGAAGAACGGAAAAATACCAGATCCTGGAAAAGAACGAGAAGCAGATACAGATAGATTTTTTGATGTGGTGAGAAGGAAACTATGACAGTTAGATACTTGTTAAAAAGATAATTTGAATTGAACCCCAGTAGGGACCTATCTTAATTAATTAGAAATGTTATTTGAATTAAATGTGTTGTCCGCACTAATGCAGTTATAAATTTTTTGAATAATGTGGAATCTCAGCTCTTATGGTAGAACATTTTTTACAAATCATAATGGTAATTAGCACTATATGTACACGCATATCTAATCAGCCTAAGCGGAGAAAAAAATAATCTTTAAAGGGTAGTTTTCAGAGGATTTCAGTTGCTCTAAACTGTGAAATTATTCACTTCTGAGTAAGTTACTATTTAATATGACCTCCAGTAATTTGGTATCTGCTGCATGTAATTGTTAAATTGTGGCTACCCAATAATTTTTCTATTTTATTTTAATGCGATAACATCATTGTTGTTAACAGTGTATTGATTGATAAACAGCATCACAGTTTGCATAGTGATAGCAGAATTTTTATACAACTGTACTTTTTTGATAATGCTAGAAATTGGGAAATTATTTTTTCACTGTCAAAGACTTAAGTGTAGTGTTGACTGACTTAACTGTAGGCATACAGTACAGCTTAAATTCCTGTTATTTAATCCTGGATGTACTTCCCTTTTGTATGAGTAAAACTTTCCTCGTGCGTAATGTCTTAGTTCACGATTTCTATCGATCAAAAACACAAGTTGGAATAAATGCATACTACATCATTAATATAACTTTGATTGAATTAAAGTACTCATCAATAGTGGTTATTTATGGTGGTGTAGTTTTGCATCATTCATTTCAACTACACAGATAGTGGTACAAATCAAAATACTTATTGTGTTTTATTTTTAATAAAAAAAAACATCTAAGGATCAAAATTAAAAAATTTATAAAGTGGGAATGTTGTTTTTTAGCCTAGATTATCCTTTTTCTACAAAAAAAAGTCCTCAAAATTAAATTGGATAATTGTTCCAGTAGCAGCTATTACTGATTAGCAATAGTTCTACCTTCCTGTGTTAGTCTAGCATCTAAGTAATAGATAAAATCCAACAAAAATATTTATGATATTGCAAAATCTAGGTGTGCACAAAGTATATATACACTACATAGAGCATCATGTCTGAATTTAGTAATTTTATATAGGACAATGTACACATTGTCCTATATACAAGGTTTACAGCTGTACAAGGTTCACTGATGTACACTATAGTGAAGCATCAATATATTGTAGATCAATAAACCTTAATTCAGTTGATTTATGAACATTTTTTTAAAGATTAATAGGAAAAGGCTGCCATATGTAAAGCAAGAATGGTTTTCCTTTGCCAACATGTTATTGTTGTTGCTTTTGGAACCATAAACTTAACACCAGGATCCTTGCTATAGACATCAACAAAAGACATGGTTTGTTTACATTACTGCCAGTGTCCTAATTTAATTAATGACTTGTTCAAGACCATGTAACTCAACTGGCAGGAGTTAGACTATACTCCAATTTTGAATTCATAAATCTGTGGATGAGTTTTCCAGTAAGGCTTGCAATAAGTACAAAATATGCTGTGGATCAAGAAATGCTGTAAAGTATTGGACATGGCATTTTTATTTTATATTTCTGCTTATTTCAAAAGTTGTTGCTTGTTTTTAAAATTAAGAAACTAGTAGTCTGGCTATGGAAAGTTGTCATTTCAGTTGATTTTGTAAGAATGAGTGGAGATGCTTAAGGGCTGGTTAGAGATATTATAATGCCAGACCATAATTGGTGGTACTGATTTCAAATTTTTTTGTCGAAAGTGATTGCAATAAGCATGAGCTGGCGAAACAAATAACTATCTAAGGCAATGCCCACATTATTTTGTATGTGGCTGCACTTTTCTTGTTCAGCTTGTTTCTGAAAATAGACCTGGTCTGTTATAAGCAATTCAATATTTCATTTGTATTAATCATGCAAGTTTAGCATCAGGGCAGAAACATGCACACATACTTTTGGGTGACATTTATTAAATTTGGTACTTATAACTGATAAGTAGATAACAATACATTTATAAATTAAATTATGTGTATGTAGTTGATCAGTTGTATTGTTTAGATTAGGTATTGATTTTTGGATTTGTTGCATGTGTTTTGGGCCACAAAGTTACTTAAATATGTTTACAAAATTCGTGCCACATTTGCTGGGGTCAATGTCGCAGAAGGTTGCTTAAGTAAATTCTGTCATTTAATGGATTCATTATATTAGTTGAAGAATACTATACACATACCTAAACTACTTCAAAGATCCAAGTAGTTAAATTGCAGATGACCGACAAGATTTGACTGCATTTTTGTTCAAAAAGAGTAAAGCATCTGTTTCAAGAAGTGGTTCCAATTGTCAGTAATGTGATGTAGATGACATTTCTTCTATTATCCTATTTATTTTAACATTTCACGAAGTTATTTTATACCCAATAATTTAAAAACTGCAATGGCATAAAATATTTGTATTTATCAGTTGGTCACATTACCAATTAGCTGGCATAAAGCACATCTTCAATTGAATATCTGGTGATGTAATGGAATCATTGATTTCATAGAGGTATAATCAATGAGCATGAACAAAACATGTAACTAATTTGGATTTTTGGTCATTCCATAACAAATCAATTTGTGACATATTTTGTATCGTTTATTGTTGCCATTTTAAGATTTCTAAATATAATGTTCGTTTTTTACTTCAATTAAGTGTTTATTTCTTTTTTATCAGCCCATAGTGTAAGTGTACTGTGATGTAATTTCTGCTTTGTTTATCTAAATGCATTAATTTTCAATTCTTTCAGCTAAAATGGATGCTACAATGTGTTGTTTAACATTATTTCTGGAATGCTAGGTAGCTTTAGAATTGAAACTGTATAAAAAAAAAATTTATTTGTAATATGAATGAACTTTCTTTGAGTTCAGTTGAAAATAAAAGTTTTCTTTGCACCACTTGGTTATATTTTTACAGAATATCTTGTATTCACCAGGATTTTTTTTTTTTAATCCAAGAAACTCATTACATTATCTGCTATAATTCAATTTTGTCCATATAATTTTTAAATAAGTTTTCTTAAACCATGAAATATAAAGTAAATATTGACTATCTACTATTTTTAGTTTTGTTTACTTGAAACATGTAACCTATTATAAATCTCATCTGCTTTTCCCTAAAGCACGAAACAAACTGTAACTTTAACATTTTAGCTTGTTTTTGTTATTTATAAAGAAACAAGTATCTCTGTCATACTGTTTTGTAAGTAATATTTTAAGAGTGTTTTTTTATCGTTTCTTGTTTACAAAAAAAGCCAAAGTTTTGTATAATATTTAGCTGTTTTTTTTTATTTGTATACTAAAATTAAAATGGTTAGTTCAAATAACATTTATTAAATGAAAATTGTAACTTGTAGAAGTTAATTTCATAACATTTTTGTTACAAGCAAATTGCAGCATGTTTATACATGTAAACAATTGCCATTCACAATTTAATGTCAATTTTTTTACATTTGAATGCATTTCTTGCCAAGTAGAATTAGCAAGTTTTCTCACATGTTGGCTTTATGCCTCCCATCCTAAGTGCAATACAATAAAATATTGCTGTTACATTTGCACTTAAAAGTATACAAACCTTAGTGTTTTTAGTGAGTAGCTAGAAAAAAGTCCCACATAAACTGTCACTAAATAAATAAAATTAGCATTTCAGGATCGTAATTCAATTTCGGAGCCATTATTATAGATGCTTTGAGGTGAAGCTCAGCTACAGCACTTAAACATTCTCGAGAATATTAGTTTTAAGCTTATTTTATTTCAACAAAATACATGTAATAAAAATGTATTAAAATAAATTGCATTCAAAATGGAAAAAACTCTTCATGAACAAAATATGTTTTACAAGATGTTCATTTTCTGACAATAAATGGTGCATATGTTCGTATACATCTAGAATATCACTCAAAGATTTATTTTAGACAGGATGAAACAACTTCTATTTCGCATGGATTAGCAATGTTTGTTCTTAAATCGCAAGTCAAAGAGCATGCAACACATTCTGGTCTCAGTATTTTAGTTTCAACACAGGATCATGTAAACCTCTTTATTTATACAATCTGACATTTCTCTTCGAGGTCTAAAATAAAAATTAATGGGCTGAAACAATGATAAAGATGTGCACCAAATCCAATAAAAATGATTCATAGATACCTACAGATACACATTAGCAAACCAAAGCATGCGTTTCCAAATGCACATTAGCTGTTATGCAATCTATTCATGCATATACCGCAAATAAAAATAAAATAGGCAAACTAGAAATTGGCTCGGCCCGCTCGTGTTAAATCAAATTAGAGTAAAGAAGGTTTGTGCAAAAACAGAACTAGCCATACTTGTAGTAGTCTAAATGTTAATATGATTGTTTCTGCAGAAGCTAGAGGGAAATATCTGAATGTTACTCTCTTTTGACAATGAAACAAAGCATATTTTGTACCTCAACCCTTAGTGTGCCATTTTTTAAATTCGGAAAATTATCATTTGAGTGAGAACTATCTCTAGTCTGTTTTAACTTATGACAAATATTAATTTTGTAAATCCTAAAAATGGAACCAGCATATTCCATATAACTGAATACAAGAATTCGAAAGCCATCACGATTGTATTCTGTAACTTATAACATGTCCTAAAATGGACAATTCCATTTCCACATCACCCATGGGGTAGGAATCATGATGCGCTTTTTTATAGAGGTATCGCCAACAGCCCTAATCCTCTTAAGCAGCAGTTCTCATCTTTGTTTACCTTGTAAACTGGTTTGATTTGTCAAGGGATAACTAGATATTGGATGAATGAAAAAGTCGATTCTGAAACCCCGCCAAATAAGTTCACTGAGGATCCCAATAACAAGTTTCAGGAAATGTACGACAATCTGATTTTAAGGATTCCAATAAACTTCTAAAACCCGTATATACAATAAAATTGCCAAAAGTAGACTTAAAATATATTTCAATGCCCTGTAATACAGTGAAAACTGAAACTATAGATAGATGGAAGCGAATAAATAACTAAACGAAATAGGATCACAAAGGCACAGCTAGCATTATTTGTCCGAGTCATCAATGTGATATCATGATCAAAAAGATAATGATGGGTTGTTATGGTACAAGAGCCACAAATGGCCAAGCTAGACTAGACAAAATTAAGACTGACAATAAACTAATTAAAAAGTTGTTTAGAAATGACGAGTTGGACTACTCAATATGCAGTAATTAAGTCGAAGCGACAACAAAAGACACATAGAAGCTAAAGATGGTTCTTGACAAACAACGTATAAATTTTAGACTGGTGAGGTCCTGAAGGCACTGGAACAGATTTTAAATGGGGGGTGATGCACTGTATCGAGCTTTCGCAAGTCTGGTAGATGGAACCATAGGTAGTATACACAGAGTGAAGTCTGAAACGAATTATAGATCTTGACCATGGAGAATCTGCTCCCCGAGATGTTTTTGAGGATACTTTTAGAGTATTTACACAATACATCCGTAGCTGAACAACATGCAAGAGGAAGCAAATTTCAGGTCAAAAATGATACCTAGAAATCTTACTCTGCCCTACCTTGTAATACCACTCAGAAAGATCTCTGGATCAAGATGCAGGTTCCAACATCTGCAGAAATTAACACAGGATGTCTTTTGAGATATACGACACGTCACTTCCTTGGCACATACTTACCAACTTTTACGGATTATAGTGGATGTGTCCAGTTTGGTATTAAAACACTACTGCTTTGCTAAGTTTCTGCAGTTGATAAAAATGTGAATTTTTACATATGCATTTTTAAACACAAATAATACTAGTTATTGTGACATACGGATATTTCTAATACACATTAATTAATGTTGTGTTTATGGCAAGGGGCATTCGGGAGTGCAAAAGTTTCACTGATGCAATTTTTAAATTTGGCAAGTATGCAATGAGAGGTCTCTTGAGATTTGATGAATTCCCACAAACCAGGGAAATATTTTGAAAACAATATACACAAGATAGGCCACTTGCAACTATTTCAAAAGTTTTACAGAATTATACTAAATATTAGAATCCATTTAATTTTAGAAGAGTTAATTTTTAAAATAAATGATAATAAACAAGAAATTAGAGAAACACAAAAGTTCATAATGACAACAACTGAAACGCAAGAAAATATGCACCATACAAATGATAAAGCACTTGAATAAATTTAAAAGAATTTCCTAGATTTTAGAATCATTTAAATTTTTGAAATACTTTTTAACATGAAATAAACAAGAAATGAAAGAAACAACCGTTATAATAATCAAAAAGAAACTTTGTAAGAGAAGACTAATTCTATCACTTATAAGAATAGTAGAAGTAATTCGTTACATTACAAGCAAACTGCAACACTGCTCTTGTAGAAAACTTTCGCTGATACGCAATTATAAGAAACAAATCCGCTCGCTGTTCTTCAGTTCACAATATTTATTTCAGTTCTAGCTGATCTAACCTTGAAAAGTTCTCGGAAAAGAAAATACTACTGAACAACAACAGAACTAAACCTAAAAAAGTAAACACCGCTGGGAATTTTTTTTTTCCCGCTCATGCTTTTATACTCACATACTCTCGAAATCAGAGTAATTAAAATCTAGTTCTAGTCCCTCCCGTCAGATAAGCCACACCTTCCATATACTTAAACAGTTTGCGCATGCGTAGTTTAAAAATGGTTCCACGGGATAGAGTTGCGGTAAGACTCTTGTGTTAAGGTGTTAGCCTCTAGATCGGAAGGTTCCTGGTTCGAATCCGGGTCCGGGCATGGATGTTTGTAAACGAATGGTGTAGAGGCGGCTGGTGCACCTTAAATCTGTCGTGGCCGAAAGTCCTCACGTTGGGTTGGCGTGGAAGTTTGGAGAGTGGGGTGCCAGCTCAGGTGTTGCTTCGTCATCTGACCGTGGTTCAAAATTACGGGGTGTTGTCCTCGGCTCTTTCCCTTAAGCGACTGATCCCGGACCGTCGTCAATAGCCCGTTGTGTTGCTCTAGAATTACGTTAACTAAAATTACCATTACCATCGAGGTAATGCTAATGGTAATTTTTAGTTAACGTCCTACTAGAGCAACCCAACAGGCTATTGACGACGGTCCGGAATCAGTCCCTTAAAGGAAAGATCCGAGGACAACACCTTGTAATTTTGAACCGCGGTCAGATGACGAGTCAACACCTGAGCTGGTACCCCACTCTCCAAACTTCCACACCAACCCAGTGGCGGATCAAGTCAAGTGGGGGCCCCAAGCGGTAAAATTTTAAGGCCCCTCAAACTCAAGTGATAAAAAAAAAGTTTCAAAAAAATTCATTAAGTTTTTACAAAAAAGAAAAGTAATCAAAAAAGTTTTCATAACAAAAACAAAAAATAAATTTATTACAAAAAAAAAAAAAAATAAAAAATAATAATAATAATAAAAAAAACACATTTTTTAAGTGAATTTCCATCGTGCTTTATTTTTTGCAAATTCGTGTCAATTATTTTAGAAGTGTCAACACGGTTTACGATTTTTTGCTCTGTATATAGACTGGCCATGTTAATTAACCTTTCTTCTCCCTTAGGACTCCTTAAATAATTTTTTACATGTTTTAAAACAAAAAGCGAACTTTCTACTGACGCATTAAATAAGGGAATTAGTAAAAAAATGTTCAATAATTTTCAACATTTGGAAATGGGCAAGACATTTCTTTGGCGGCTCGATAGATGTTTGGTGTTGTTTTTAAGGTGTACTAGTTTTCTTTCAGAAATATTAAAAAATGGTCAAATTAGTCTTCAAAAGTACATACACCAATATCATTTTCTAAATATCTCTCAACTTTTTTATCGTGTTCTTTTTTTTTCTTCTATTGATGAATCCCAATCAAAAAATATTCGAAAAGGCTCCACACCAACTTTTACGCCTGAGTTATTTGAGATAATTCTGATTTGGTGTTATCACATATCACATAAAATGAATTGACTATGAAATTTTCTATTGTAAATTCACTTCCGACTTCATCAAAAAAATTTTTTTTCTTATTTTTTGTCTGCGAGTTAGTCTATCTTCCACATTAAATGACAGCCCTGATAAATCAGTTGCCTCCTTTTCAACCATCTCTGAAATGATTGATAAAATTTTCTAATGACTTCAGGATAGATCCTTTCAATAGCTCGTATTTCACTGATTGTGCAGTAATTTACTAGCAGCATTTACTCTATGTAATATAGTATTCCTAATATCTGTCCTTAGGACGGGTTCATAATTGTCTATTTTCTTCAGAAGGGAAGTCGTCTCCACTACGGTAACTTTTTATCTTCTGAATTACAAATTTCAGTTAAAGCCTCTTTTATATGGGTGAAACCAAGTTTATAGCTAATACAGCATCTGCTTTTGCTGACCTTCTTGTATTAGGAACTCTTTTTACTGCACTTGAAGAAGCACACACATTGTAAAGACGCTGTCACAACTTTTCTCGAACCCTAATGAAAAGACATTTTAAGACCTCGGGGCCCCTTTGGTATTCCGGGGCCCTACGCGGCCTCTTTGTCCGCTTACCGCTTAATCCGCCACTGCACCAACCCAACGTGAGGACTTTCGGCCACGACAAATTTAAGGTCCACTAGCCGCCTCTACACCATACGCTTACAAACATCCATGCCCGGACCCGGATTAGAACCAGGAACCTTCCGATCTATCTAGGGGCTAACACCTTAACCACTGTACCGTTTGGTCGGCTCATTCTTCGAGGCAAAAATTACATCTTACGTAAAAAAGATGTATAAAATTAATGCATAAAATAAACTTTTTGCAAACTTCAAAGGTAGGAAATGGAATTAACATCACACTGGAACAAAACACGGGCTATTGGTGACGGTCGGGGATTAATTCAGAATACAAGCAAAAGGAAAACATTTTATATCAAATTAAAAAAATTTAACCTTATATAAATATAAACGTCACCCAAACTAATAATGAAAAGAATTTCGATGCTAATAAGCGCTTATGAGAGTAATAGGATTTCATTCATTGCCTGCCAAAGCTAAGAGGGGTTACCTTAATCTTACAACACTGGGTCAGCTTTGAACGCGTCCGTAGAAGTAAACACTGGAGTAACATCAACAAAATAAAGACGAAAGGAAACAACGTGTAGTAGTTTGCGGACGGAGCCAGTTGTAATATTTTGCAACAATATCAGAAAAATATCAGAAATATTATTGCAATGAAAATGTTTTGCGACGAAGAATGCAAATGCCACAATCATAAAAGTATTATTGATTTGTTTGAAAGTAAAGATCTTGTTACTATGTGCGCGCCAATGGTTAGGTATTCGAAGTACGAACTGATCTTCTATTTAAATTTCTTATTTTCTATGATAGACACCTTTTTTCTCTGCGTTTTTACACACATTTCATAAAATATTTGTCTCAAATTATAAATTTTTGTCAGCTTGTAATTTTTATAATTTAATATCAAGTACATTAAAATTTGATTACTAATTAAATAGTTTGAATATTATGTGAAATAATAACTATAAGTAACAGAACGATAGGACAAAGTTTTTTAAGAACATGCATTTGTATCATATGTAAGAAATCCATTTTGTATATTTTGCTTATAAGCTGCAATTGATTAAAGCAAAAAATGTAAAATAGATTTTATCAATCTATATTTGTGCTATTCAATCTGCATGCTATATACTAATCCATATACAATCAGGTCTATGAAGTAGATAGGTTGCACAGAAATCCACACTTAAATAAAGTTGCACTGAAAAATGTTTACATTGAAAAGTTTGGGATGTGTTTAATTTTCTAAAGACACATAACAACACAAATTTCATAAAAATTTAGGCAAATCTGAATGCCTAAAAAATTTCTTTGAAAATCTGAAAGAAATTAAAAAAGATATAAAATAAGAAAGTTCTAAACTATTTTTTTGAAATGTGACAATTTTTTTTGCATTTTTTTATTAAAAGTATTGTTGCTATTTGACAATATATGGCACAGTTTGCAAACTGATAGAGGTAATGATTTTTCGCAAACAGAATTAGTTTCAATTTCATTCTTGTTCTGAGCTGATTTTTTCCTTCGACAATGTAATCAGTTATTGAACTTTGCAATAATGATTTTACTAATGCTTTGTGGTTGCTCTACAGTCATTTTGCTTCAGTGGTTTTTATTTAGACTGGAAAGAATCTTAGAAAACATTACTAGGTTGCATAGATTGTGTGCATGACTCTTAGTCCCAAAACAATATCATTAGGCATTAACTGAGTATGGCCTTAATAACATTACTGAACTCCTATTGTACTGGAATTTTTCATTGTTGTGATTTGATATCTGAATTATATCTGTTTTTGCTTATAGATTACCATTTAGAATGCTTGTTAGGAAGTATGGATGTGATGTTGCCTTTACTCCAATGATTGTAAGTCACTCTTTCATTGAATCAGAGAAAGCAAGACACAGTGATTTTTCAACATCTACTGGTATGATCCTTGGTGCTACAAAATGTCTAGTTCTGTTCTTATCAATACACTACTTTCCCTCTCGACATTACTACATTTGAAAAAATTAAAAGTTTCTGAAAACAAGTTGAAACTATTTGTATATATTCAATTCTATACTCTGTTTTAAACAATTTAATTAGAATTTGCTTCCATTTTATACATCTCTTGGAGCATACACTTATCTTTGCACAAAAGTGTAGATTTGGTTTTAAACTGTGCTGCTAGGTTAGTTGCATCCCCTGAAAAGTGAGAAAAACGTGAAGGAAAGATAGGGAAAAGGAAATAAGGTCATATTCGGTGTTGACAAGCTTTATTCATGAGTTAATTTTAAAATTCAGGAGAATAATATTTCCTTAACTTTGATACATACACCACTTCTGTTTTTTCTTTAGTATGATAGTTTGGTTTACTAATTTCATAATTTTCTTCTGACATTTTTTGAATAATCTTATGACCAGTGAAAGGTGGCGAAAGTTTCCTTCTATTGGGATGTTTGAATTCTTTGAGTTTAACTAAATCATCAGGATTAAGTTATTAGTACTTGGCATCACAATTCCCTTTATTTCTGTCTTGATATTGTTTAGTTCTTGCAACAGCTAATTTCCTAGCCTCTTTTAGAGGTGGATAAATATCTTCCTTTAATGGATTTGGAAAAGACAAAGTGCCATACATTAAATATGCTGGTGGGAATCCTGTTATAAAATAAGGTGTTAAATTATATTCTTGGGTGACTTGTTTTAATAATTTAGGCCAGGGCATTTTGGTTGGAGTCTTTTGACCTTTCCATTCATCTCTGGTCTATTGACTGTTGTTAATAATTGTATAACCGTACTAGATTAAAAAAAAAATTTGAAATGTGAGGATATAAATGCTGGGGTCTGGAAAACTTGCATAAGCTTCACTAGTTATGGATTTTGAAGAAAATTACCAAATAAATCTAGTATTGTGATCACTAATCAAAGTTATTTTTTTAGCAGAATCTTAATGTTGAAACCACCCAAACTATCAACTGCAATTAATTCAAATGGTTCATCTACTGGAGGCATTGTTTGTAATAATCCTAAACGTTTTTGTCTCGTTTTTTTTATTTATTTGAGAAGTATGACAATGTTTATTAAAATTTGATATTTCTACAGTAATATTTAGTCAATAATATACAGTGGTAAGCAAATTAATAGTTTTTTAGAGTCCTGGATGGCCAAATTTTTCATGAGTAATTTTTAATAATTTTATCCTTAGTGAAAAGGGAAATACAATTTTAGTAAGCCTTTTTTACAATGCCATAAAACATTATTTACTTTAGTATTTCTATTTTCCTCAAAATTTAATTCACTCATAATTTTTGAAGCAGGTATGTAAGTGCTTCAATATTTATCTCATTTTTTATTTATCTCAAGATTTCACCTTTTATTTCCTCAACATGTTTATTATCTTTAAAACTAATTTCATTTTTCGAGTTTGTGACCTGAGTTTCCGGTAAAATGTGCTGAGACACATTGCTGTTTACACGATCAGAAAAAGTGATCAGTTTTTTCCCACCCTGCACAACATCCCCTTTTACACAATCAAAAATCGATGCAACTTGTTAATGGCATATGGTAAATCGGTGTTGAAAACAAAAACTCTACTGGCCTAACAATATTTTCCACCTTAAGGTCTAAAGTGCATGTCTTATTTAGCTGTAAAACTCCTTTAGTTTATCAAACTAATACCTTATTTCTTTCTTAATTTGGACATTTATCCTACGTACAAT
Source organism: Metellina segmentata (assembly GCA_947359465.1). Taxonomy (NCBI): domain Eukaryota; kingdom Metazoa; phylum Arthropoda; class Arachnida; order Araneae; family Tetragnathidae; genus Metellina; species Metellina segmentata. The sequence goes on from OX375872.1 coordinate 22,546,814, forward strand.
GACATTTGAAATTAGGTTGAGAGTGGATCCTGTGTCAATGTTCAGTAAAATATGATTTATTAAATTTGAGTTTTCATTTTGCCTAAAATTTCTTTGATCATATCTATGTTTAGAATATAATGTTTTTTGGACATATTTGGTATTACGCAAATTTGACTTTGTTGGAATTTTTGCCTTATTGGTTAAATTTAATTTATTTTCAGTGTATTCTTTGTTTTGAATGTACCCTGATACAATGAACTATCAATTTGCATTTCAATAGTCACTTTCCTCTTCTCTTTTCTGGGTTCTGCTGTCTTTCTTCTGCATTGCCAAATATATCTCAACACGAGAAGTAGTTGGTTGGTTTATGCACTCTGACTCTGAATGAAAAGCATTCGTTATCCCTTGGTTACAAAATCTGGGAAGATAGTTTTGTACAAAATGTGTCATTGATGTCTTGTTTTGCCTATTGAATATTCCTTCCTTTACATTTGTAAATCTAGGTCTAAATTGATTTGGTTGTGGAAAACTATATTGATTTTGTCTTGCATTATGTGGGTTATTTCTAAGCTACTGATCCTGGTTGTGGCAGACAGTTATTTGAATTTTGAGGGTTAGTTCTAGGCACCCAATTATAAGATGGTGATCTATACCCATTTTGTTGTAGTATTCTGGATTTAAATTATACTCTTGTTGGTTCTTGTGGTATTTCATTATTGATACTAGAAACTATTTGCAGCCATTTGATAGGTGTTTGTTGTTCTTTTATGATAGGTAATGTCTTAATTTGGCTGGGAAGACCTACAGAAACCTTAAAGAATACATAGGCTGTTCACACATTTTTTAGACAGTGTATATTGTATTCACAAAACTAAATTACATAAAATTCTTGTGTTTTAAATGTTTTATTTGATAGCCCTTATTCTGAACTATCTTTCGACACCGTAATTTCCAGGATAATAATGCCTTTTGAAGTGTCGGAAGAGGTATTCTATCCCATTCCTCCTGAACAGCTTTCCAGAGTCCTGTAAGGGTTGTGGGACGACGTTTGGATAATGCAGATTTTAAAATTCCGAAAGCACAAAAATCTATAGGTGATACAACAGGAGATTTAGTAGGGATATCAGTGAAGGGTATGGCCCTGATACCGGTTTTTTGTTCCATTTCTTTTAGGAAATTTACAGTATATTTTGATGTGTGACTGCTAGCTTGATGGAGTTCCACAGATTGATAGCACTGTGGGTAAAGCGATGGTATTTCATTCAGAAAAATTGGGGATAAAATATGTTCCTGATAGTATTTGGAGTTAATCTTGAGATTGTTTTCCACTCTCTTTATTTTTAACTTGCCATTATATGAAAAACCAGCAACAATCATGAATCCCTTAGAAAAACTTTCTTTCGATTCTGTGAACCATGTATTTAAATTTTTTTCTCCCCTTTTATGATAATAAATGGCTCTTTTTTTGCTGCAATCATTTAACTATACCCATGATTCATCTATTGTGACAATTTTTTTCCATTTTTCTTTGGATAAGTGTTTCTCATATAGAATTCGGTAGCATGTCCTGCGTTCAGCGATATGCTTTGGAGAAAGACGATGGACACTGCGTTTTTTCGCTTTCTTAAGATTGAAATCAACGTTTATCATTTTTACAGTGTGGACACCAAGCATTTTTATGATTTTGCAACTGTCCTTTGACTAGGGGGATTTTCTTTTAACATTAAACAACGTACCTTTGCAATAGTCGAAGATGTCCGTTTCTTCCTTGGATACTTGTTTGGAATTTTTGTCCCACTTGAGGCTCCAATTTGACGTTTTTTTCCTTTGTTGTTGACGATATTACCTATCGACGCTTTAGATATCACAAAACCATGTCTCTCACATCGTTTTTGGATAACGGAATATGAATATTTCTCTTCGGAAAGAGCATAAATATAGCCTTCGAACCACTGCTTCGTTAAAAACGCCATTTTGAATAAAAACAAACCTCTCAAGCCGCAGACGATAATTTTGGCTTTTAAAAACATAGCACAAAAGTAATTATTGCTTTTGCAGCAAACGATTTTTTATTACCGCTAACCAAAATCGTCTAAAAAATGTGCGAACAGCCTCTGTATGTAGAGTGCTGAGGTTGATTTTTCTGTCTTATTCTACCTTTCTAGTGAAATATGAAAATAATTTCTTTGCATCCCCTGAAAATTTTAGATTTTAAAAATTAACAAAATTACTTGAAGGTACAAAATAATGTTCTGGAAAATATTAATAACTTCACTAAATGTGTTATTCCCAAACATTGATTGATATACAGTTGAAGTGCTGACCCATTAATATATTTCTGAAAATGCTGTAATTTTCACTGATCTAAATTGTTTTGAGCCGATTGTTGGCCAAAATGAGCTAACCCTGCCGAAAATTCTATCCTTAATTCTGGCTTGAGCACTAAAATTTCTGGCATCGTGTCTATATTTGCAGTATTATTATGAGATATTTCTGAAGTCTGTGCTACATTAAATTTGTTGCATTTTCGAAGTAGCTGTTTGAATTTCCAATTTTGTTTACAGAACATTTAATTCAAATTGCGTTCCAGTCTCCTGATTACGCAGAACAGTGTCTGGACTATCTCGAGAGCTTTGCTCTATGGAACCAATTTTTTGACTAAGATTTGTTTGGGTCTTTTGATCCATATTTTGTAGTTTTTTTCCACTCCTTAAAATTGTGTGTTTTCACATTCACTAATTTTAAAATTTTGTCATTTTCCTCATAAATAATTTAAATATTCTGTTTACTATAAACAAATATACAGATAGATAAATAAATTACATAAACATAACTTAGCAGTTCTTAGTAGCCTTTGCATAAAAAACTTTATGTACTATTTTAATCAATAGCACTCATAACATACCAAAAAAAAGGGAAGCACATATCATAAAATTTAACTTTTAAAATTTTCACATGAAAAATTTTACTTCGTCAACCAAAAGATTACCTATGCTTCATGGCACAGAGAACACATTCCTATGTGCTCTTTGCTCTCTCCTGAATGCTCCTATCACATTCCAAGTGATAGGAGCATTGTTTGAAATTGCACATAGGACAAGAAAACACGGGTAAAAAAATTCACTGCGCGTCCATAGTGATGATTCAATATAAAATATAACATCTTGTAGACACGAAACATTCCATATGCACACCAATATTGTAACCCACAGGTACGTCGAGGCAACACATAGAATTACACTCATGAAGTCTTAGTGAAAATCACTATTCCGGTAACGAGGCATGTACTACAAAAACTGCCCCTTTTCTCTTAAGCTGAACACGTACTGCCTGTCAATTGTCCTGGCAACGAGTAGAAAAATATCAGGACGACGTTTGAAAAATGTCGCCAGGTCACTGGTCAGACTCGCTATGACCTGTCAATGCAAAGCATTCCTCGGTATTGTCTATTACCTTCTATTAAATAAACCAAATCTACGCATGTCTCAGTCCTACCAGTTTGTAAGGAATGGGGTTGGTATCTTGTTGAATATGTAAGCGGCTGAGATGTAAGCGCCAAGGCGGTTTTTAGCAGTTGAAGAATCGAAGAAACACTGAATAGTTATGAAAATGATGCGTTTATAGATATGAAATATAATTACAGCATATTGCAAGACAGAATGAAAAAAAGAAGACAGTTTCTGCAAGTTCAACCTTATGTAGTGTGATTTTAAAGAGGATTAAGCCAGAGGTTTTATACCATGTGATGTCGTCAAGTGCGAGTGATGACATCAAACAAAGTTAAACAGGTTTTGTTAATGTTGGAGAGCAGAATTTTAGAATAAGGAATAATAATCTAATTTTAATATTACACATGCACAAAATCAGGTCAACCAATGAGGTGGATTCCTATCATGTCTGAAAGGCCTCACAGAGGGCAAAATGTGGAATTTGACTAACCAATTCAGTATAAATGATGTATTCGGTATAGTCATGTCTAGTGAGAACATAAAAAAAAGTGACTCCCATAGCTTTCTTGGTATATCATGTGACAAATGAGACCTTTGCAAGAAGTTCCAGTTTTTATCTTTAGCTATGCCTTCGTAAGTAATGAGTCAAGAATGCTTGAATTTTGTATTTATAACCCATTTTGCTGTATTATATGGGAAGACATGACTAGGATAATTCAGAACTAGCCTTAGCTAAACCATCTGCCGATTCTTTGCAAAGAACTGCAGTGACAGGATGCATTGCAGTGTGATGTTGCTCATTGACCATACTGGAATCTTGCAATTTGGACACCTTAAATCAATTTTAGTATCTGTTAGAGACAAATATTACTGCCTCGATTGTGGCCTGAAAGTCAACCTAAATGACAATATTGGTGTTGTTTCTTTAATAGCCTGTAGGGCCCTTGAAATAGCAGCTGCTTTGCTGCCAAAATTGTTGTAGTACACTCCAACAGTGCTACTAATTGTGAAGTGCCTTGAATACATCCCAGTAACAACATTCTTTACAGCATCTATAGTAGTCTTTGTAGATGTGGAACTGAGATTCAGCGGAATATTTCTCAGTTCCAGATGCTAGGGCTGCCGTCTTCAATTCCAACTCCACAGAATGTTTCTAGCCAGCAGGAGTAACCAAGTCAAGTTTATGATCCCTAAGTGTGGGTGTTTGGCAGAAATTTGTATCTCAGAACACTGGCTGTCTGTTCAATGGTTGAAATATTAGTTCATGGATCACTTTTAAGGCCTTTTGTTATCCAAAAATATGGTAGAAAGTGCAATATCCAAAGTGTAGAAAAACACAAAATCAAAATTATCTTATGTAAGGAAATATTGTGAAAATGACTATCTTCATGGAATGTATTTTGGAAATATATTTAAAATTAGTTATACTTCTTATATTTATTGTACATTTGTAGGAGACAGACCTCTGATTGTCCAGTTTGCAGCAAAACAAGGCTCAGAATTTGCAGATGCAGCAGAAATTGTTTATAGGTGATAAATTAATTCAATTTAATGGTTTCAATTAAAAATGAAAATACTTCTCTAAAAACGATTGTAAATGCTTACTTTAATGGATAAAGTTTTTGGCATCTGCAAAGACTTGAAAATTCTTCTACAATTTAGAACTTTTCTTGCTTACATTTCATATGGAAATTAACTTAAAAACACAGTTCAATAATTAATGTTTTGCAACATTAAAAAATTGACACTAACACTCAATTCTTACACTTAAATGTTCAAAATTCATTAAAATATTACGTGATAAAAGGACATATAATACATTATTTTATGAAATTTTGTATCATGTATCAAATAAGTTATGCTTATTTATAGTACAATTTTGTAAAGAGCATGTCATTTCAACCATTGTGATGAACCACCAAAGAGATGCAGTTAAAAATGTTTTCTTCCTTAGCATTAAAACCAAAAAAAAAAATATAAAAAACATACACTTGGCACTTTAAAATAGATAATTTTAGTACATGTGTTGTAATTTGTGTTTCAGTTTGCTTTTGTCTTTTGTGGCATGCTTTAACTGCAAAAGTAAAGAATTCACAACGCAGATGAAGAAACGGTAGTCAGTACGGGGTAATCAACTGTCAGATCTGAAAAATAACCTTGTCATAGGTAAATTTATTTACAATTGTGCAGACCAACTTGGAAGAATTTAAAAGTTTAATAAATGTCTTGTTTCCTGGCATCTTTAAGCTCCTTATAGAATTTTTTTTTAGAATTATCTTCTGTTCTACAGCCTAGAACCTAAGAATGTAGTCCTTTTGCAATTTTATCTTTAGGAAATAGTGGCCTCTAATTGTATAAGCATTTTTGAATATAGTATTCTTTTAAAGATGAGTTTTTTAAACTATGAGACCTTAGATTTTGTAGTACAATAAAAAAAAAGCCTCTATGAATTGTCTGGCCTGAAGGCCAAGCCAGTAGCAGACTCTAACCTCTAGTTTTTTTTGTGTGTGTGTGTGGGGGGGGTATCTTTAGATTGAAATGTGCTCTGAGGTTTGTTCACTTAGGATTTTCTTTACAGCGTCCTATATACGGATATTTGACATTTTTGAAGTAACTAGAACAAATTTGGAAGTTCAAAGAAGTGCTTTGCAGCTTATGTGTAGGCCTATAATTTTTTGAGACCAAAGCAAAGCAATGAAGATTGGAAAAAACAAACTACACTCATGTCCATAAATTAAGGATAATTCAGAATCACACAAAAATCGAACTCTAAAGTAAAAATTTCACCTGTAGAATTATTGCACACATCTTCAAGGATAATATCCAAATTACAGGAAACCATCAGATGGCGCCGATAGTATGTCACAATGACGAGAGTGTAAGAGAGGTGTATATAAGGAATGGTAGCTAAGAAGTAAAATTGTTCACAAGCATTCTGTAAGTCCCTCAGTGCCACAACCGAATAGTTATGGCACACAGGACGCATGTTGATGATTTTTCATGTGGTAGAATTATCGGCCGCCTGGAATGTGGGCGTACTCAGATGGAAGTTTCAGTGGAACTTGGAATCGTAACCATGAGAGACCAAATTTATCAGGACATCATTCTGGAACAATATGTATGTTTGTTTAGGGGTGCCATGGGGGCAGAATTCGTGTTTATGGATGAAAACTCCCTTCCTCACTGTGCAAACATTGTAAACTAATGCCTTGAATCTGAGGATATCACCCGTATGGAATGGCCAGCATTCTCACCTGACTTGAATACGATGGAGCATGTGTGGGACATGCTTGGCCGATCTTCCCCAAGATCAGCTCGATAATTTGATCCTCAGCATGTCTAGGCGTTGTACGGACTGTATTTCATTGTCTAGGAGACTTACAATGTATTAACCACCATACCAACCATGCCATGTTAAGTTTTTGTAAGGTCGGTATATTTTGTAATTGCTCCAGTAAACAAAAATCGCAATTCTTATCAATGGTATCATACATACATCTTTTTTGTTCTTTATCTTTTGTTTAACCCTCTAACGCCCAAGACGGCCGAAACGGCTTCACATGCAAAAGCCCAGCACCCGCCCGAACCGGCTTAAGTCATTAAAGCTACTGGCTATCCCCCTAACCCAGAGAAGGGCAATCCGTCATTCCCTCACTACAATGCTCCCTCCTTTCGCCTGAAGCAGTAGGGTAGTTTCCCTTAATGACAAACAACTAGTTAGGGATCGGCTTTTAACTGCGCCCTTTCACATACTTCTTCCAAGCTTGGTTTCGGACCGGACAGTTTTGTGTGGCTATTGAATAGAGAATTTGGTTTCTTCACAATCGAACAGGCTCGTTATAGGAAAACATTGTCGAAAGAAGAAATAGAAAGAATTCTTTTAAATGATACGGATGAGTGGGATTTAAATTCAAGCGACGAAGACGATCTAACAAAATATGATTTGGAGAATTCAATCCAAGAGGATAGTGTCTCCGATAGTGACAGTGACGTAGATGAAGTCCCGGAAATTGAAAGAAACGATGATATTATTTGAATGGGAATCGAACACTATACGGAACGATGATATATCCATTCCAAACTTTAATTCGCATGCTAGTCCTGTTCATGACTTGCCGCCTGGGTCTTCACCATTAGACTATTTGAAACTGTTTCTGACGGACGCGAGAAATCACATATTTTCACGGTAATTAATATCACAGAGTTATTTTCAAACCTACAATTTGGAAATGTAATTTTCTTGTATAGCATGTTAATAATTTTACTTAAAAAATGAAGCATTTTAGGAACATAATTATGTCAATGCTATTCTTTTAGCATAGGTTTCTCGGTCAAATTAATAATTCCTCTTTATGAACTGAGAATATCTTATAAAATGAGTATATTTATGTGAAACATAAAATAATCATTTTTCGCCCCTTATGAAAAGTTCTTACTACGAATTCCAATTTGGTTTGCTTCGCAAACCAACACTACGGCCACTGCATGGCAAGCACATGACAGTTCTTTTAGTGGGGTTTGTTCATCACGAGGTTGCCCGTGAGTTCTTTTCGTGGTGACGCATATCTCTTGCAAAAATGTTAAGATTTAATTGAAAAAATATTTATTAAAAAAAATCAACAACAATAATTCAAAACAATAATTCAATTCTAAACAACAATAATTCAATTCTAAACAACAATAATTCAATTCTATTAAATTAATTTGAAAATGTTCTAGATTAAATTTTAAAATTCGGGCTTCGTACAAAAATCGCAAAACATTCGGGCTTCCCTGTGTGCCAAATTTCATTCTAATAACTGCCATAGATTCATCAGGACAGTCCACGCACGCAGACAAACGCTTACTTTTATAATCGTAGAGATGAGTACTTTCAAATAAAATTTTACACACAAATATATAATAATTAATATGACTACACTGGATAGGAGAATTTTTAATAAAATTAATTTGATTTTTATACGAATAGCAAAATTATAACTATAACGCTAAATGTTCTACCGCAAAACATTTTTAATATACATAGGACTTAACAGACTTGAAAACGCTTTTTAATCGCATGCTTGCTTATGTATTAGACAGTCGGAGATACAAGAGAATTTTAAGATATACGTTAAGATGAAGTAGCAGTCAAGTATTAGAAAATATATTAATTAATTTTTGTTCTTTAAAAATGTGTTAGTCTAATCAAAGATTGAGGAATATATTATTTAGGAAAACCATATTTAAGTATAAAGAATTAACAAGTGATAAGATATAAATTGTAGTCAATTATTTTTTGCTATATTTTCTTCACAACTAATAAAATGCGTGATAGATACATATAAGTAACTAATGTCCAATACCCAATGCGACTTACAAGTTGAAACAAGCACTTCATATACACCCCCTTACAAAGCACGGGACGTCCCGTGCATTAAGAAAGTACCTAGATGACCATAGATGATGTGTAAAGGGGGAAGAAATTATTCGATTTTCCTAATGGTTTCTCGGCCGTTCTGGGTTTTTGAAGACATCGTCTTGAGACCCGTGTGGCCGCTAGAGGGTTAATAAATGGGCTTTATGAATAAGTCACGTTTGTTTTGTTTCTGAACCTTTATTTTCCAGAGCTGGCATTACCTTTAATTTATGGACACAAGTGTATTTACTTGATCATGAAATAAAGGTTCGGTTTGGTTACTAAATTTAAGCGTTGAAAAAACTTCCTTTCATTTCCAAACTTATCAGGGGCCGCCATGACTCAATGGGTTTGTTCACTGAGCGAGCAACCTGCGAGTTGTATGCGTCGTATGACACCTCCTATAAGTTATCCTGAGTCTATTCAATGGTCAAGGTCAAAATTGGTTAGAAATCATGCAAAGACTGCAGGTTGCAAGGTATAATAATGCTTGTGAATCCATAATAGGGATTATATAGCATGTGACAATACCTGTTGTCGTTGGTAGTACTCAAAGGGATTAAAAGAAATTTATCTTCTAAATTCTTATTAAATATTAATAAAATGTTTAAATATATATCTCTTTTCTGACAGTAAAAATTGCCTTGTGTGAGTATAACCATTATTTGACATGATATGTCTTGTGTTTGGCGCAGCTTGGCCGAATATGGCCTAAAAAATACACAACCAAAGCTGTGTAGCAAAAAAAGTGAGTAGGCGACAGAGTACAAAGAGCTCTTGAAACGGATAATCTCATCCATCCCAATTACACTTCAGTTTAATGCAACAATTGTCATTCATTTAATGAACGGATCCTCTATAAAAACTCATCAGCTGAATATTAGTTTATTACTTCCGCATTTCATTGTTCATTCCATTGTAGTAAGTTCCGTTCTGCCGTAAATTCAATAAAAAATATAGCCGATTTTTCGCTAGTAAATATTTTATGGTTTCTTGTCTGTTTATCATTTCAATGAAAGGTTATCCAATACTACGCTATAAATTCTTATTTACTTCGCTTTCTCTTCTAATGATCACGTACGTATTCGTTTGTCTGTTAAAGACCTAAGTGTTTTCTTTTGGGACTTGCAAGTACTTTTCCACGAAACATTATTTGCAGCACGAAGTATCGGTTCATACTTTAGTGTGATATATGAGCCAGAAAACTTCAAGTTCTGTAATTATTACAAGACGTTTACATGAAGAATGCAGGGGGAAAACAACCAAGTCCCCAAAATAAATTGTTTAGGACCTCAGTTTCAAAATTTACTCATAACATGAAAACTAGTTTATTCTAGGCCAAAATTTAAAACAATCCCTTCGTATACTAACAAACACATCTGGTATTGTTGCAAAAAACTATATTAACCCTCAGAGGGGTTCACACGCGTAATTCCAACTTGTAACCTGCAGTCTTTTCTCCATAATTTGTATCCGATTTTGACCTTTTTAAAAATTAAAATCTTTTGAAATTGTCCTATTCTAAGGTAAGGAGAAATGGAATCTCTTACCATAGGTTTCTTTTCTAAAGAGAGGAGCAATGGAGTATTTCGAAAGGTTTTTATTCTAATGAAGCAATTGGATCCTTACAAAGGTTTCTATTCTAAGGAAAATAGCAATTGACTTACAATCATACATACACCATCTGTTTTGTTCTTTATCTTTTCTTTAATAAATGGGCTTTATGAATAAGTCACGTTTGTTTTGTTACTGAACCTTTATTTGCCGGAGCTGGCATTATCCTTAATTTATGGACATGAGTGCATATAAGGGAAAAAACTTTGTTGAAGTCAAAACAGAAAACTAAAAATGTATTTCTATATTAAACACAAAAGTATTCACAAGTAAGATTTCCACATGAAAAGATTAATACTAAATCTGAACTAAATAAACATTTATATTTTAAGACTATCTAAGATTTCCACTAAATATGGTTATTATAATATAAATTCAAGTCTTGCATTTTCTTTAGCAAATCAATCTAAAATTGTTACTGGTGAAATTGCAATAGCAAAATGTATATGCAACAAAACCAATCCCACTAGCCGATCTACTCTAATTGTGTTTCTAAGCTAAGTCTTCAATTATTTTAGTGCCAAGATGCTACGCTCGGCGGTTGCTACAGTAATTGGTAATGTTACAAGACCTTTCAATATTACGTACATTACTTGGTACACTGTAGGATCACAGTTTTGCACGCTTGAAACAGACGATTTGGATAGTCAAATTCAGTTGGCTCAAACATGGACAGTGGATTGCATCTATAGCAATTTTTTTTAGCTTGTTTTATAGCACTGAAACTATTGAATCTATTGTTTCCTTAATTTCAATATTCTTTTTGATCCTTTCTATTATTTCTTTGATAATTTCATTTGACCTTGCTACAGTTAACAAATCATCCACATAAATTCCAATGTGAATATATTATTTGCCTTTCATCTTTATGCACACAGAAGGATCTGATTTCAATTTTTTCTTGTCTACTTGCTCTAAAATTTCAGAAAATCTGTTGTACCAACATCTTTCTGACTGGTAATCTATAATTACTGCATTTGATCAAGTATACTTTTTCATTTGGTATTTGATAACCTTTTGGAGGTTCCAGGTATATTTCTTCATCTAATATTCTATTTAAATCGCCTGTTTCTACATCATAGTACTTTTCAATTGAACTATATGTAGCTGAAAGTGTCAGAAGCGTTTTCAATGAGTCAAATTTCATCACAGAACTAAAACTTTCTTCAAAATCTACATCTTGTTTTTGTTCATAACCAACTGCTACTAATCTTACTTTATAATGTTTCCTATCATCAAAATTCTTGATCTTGTAAACCCAATGACTTTTGGCAACTTTCTTGTTCTCAGGTCTTTCTACTGGTTTCCATACTTCATGCATTTCTATAGAATTAATTTCTTCCACTGCATGTATCCATTGATCTTTGTTGTTAGATGTCATTGGACTTTCATATGTTTCTGTTGTGAAGTCTCCAGCAGAATGTACTTAATAATCATTGTATCTTGTAGGCATCCTTCTATTTCGTGATGATCTCCCTCATTACTTCCATCAACATTTAAATTATTACTATCTTGTTCATCCTCATCAAAGTTGTCTTCTGAGTTAGTCTCGGGTCTTTTATTAGTTTCTTCAACGTCATCTTGGATATCCATGTGTATTTCAGGGCTCGAAATACCTGGGTGCACATGAAAATAAAATTGTGCACTGGCTTTTTTATCTCTAGGTGCACACAGTGCACCTAACATTAAAAAAAGGGGGAGGGACGTGTTTTATGTTATTTGGTTGAGAAAGAAAAGACTAAAGAAATAGTTGTTGGGGAAAAGGCTAAAGAAATAGTTAACGTCATTAATGAAAATAATGTCAAAAAAATATTGAAACTGTGGTTAAAAAAAACTCTGAAGTTATCCTTTTCACTAAAACTTACACTTTTCAACAAACTTGGAAAATTGGATGGGATTGGCTTTCTTACAGTGAAAATTTGAAAGCAATGTTTTGTACTGCTTGCCAGTCATATGATAAAACATCACATTCAAATACCTTTCGTGACAATGGCTGTTGTTTCTTAAGGAAATTTATGGTTGAAGTACCTGCATGAAAAAACACCAACACATCTTAAAGCAATGGACAAGAAAATTGCATTTGCCAAAGCATAGGATTTTCAAACTCCTAAAAATCCACAGATCTATATTGAGTTTAGAAGAAAAGGAAATGAAGCAGTTACTTACTCTCTTTAAAATTGCTTTTCACATAGCCAAACAAAATATGCCATTTGTAGCATTTAGAAATGAAATGAAATTAGTAAGATGTGTTGGGGGTGAAGTAAGTGAAACCTATAACAATAACAAACAAGCCAGAACATTAATTTCCTACACCAATAAGAATATGAAATCAGATTTTGTGGCATCTTTGAAAAAAAATATTTTTTCAATTTTGATTGATGGCAGCACATATTGCAGTGAATGCAATAAAGAAATATGTAACGGAACCAACAACGCCCCCTAGCGGACTGACAAAAACTTACAGTGTAACTCCAACCCTGGAGCAAGCAGCAGCTAAGCTGTAGTATGTGATAGTAAAAATGTCCCTGCCCTGAATATTTTATGTGCGTGAAAGTCTTGTAATTTCTGTAGTGTATGTGTGTGTAAATAAATTCAATTTAAGTGTTAGCTAGCCGTGTCAGCATACATCATTGCTACAGATAAATGGCTACCCAACTGTGGGCCCGATCCCGATATCCATCGGATAGATAAGTATTTTTATACTTTATGTAGTCTAAACCTAGACAAATAGTGATTTATAAAGAAGGTTTTTCAAAGTTGTATTGTAGAAATAGTAATTTTTAACTCAGAAGAAATTCCTTTATTTTGTATGTATTGTAATGAGAAATTGATTTCGTTTTAATGCTAAGTTGTTCGTCTGACTACTTAAACTTGCAAATCAATCCTGATTTAAGTGTTTCAGAAAGCTTAAAACTATTTAACTGTATGTATGTATTTAAATAGTTGGATAATTAACGATTTATTATGAATATTAATGCTGTAGAATGTGTGTAATGTGCAGAAATAATGTATCGATAACTAGTAGTTGAACGACCTTGAACTCTAAAATCTCCCGCCTAAAGAAAATCTTAGTCGACGTCTAACACGGCGCCAGTTGTTTTTACTTTTCTTATTAGGCGCGTTGCATTGGGAAAAAAAAAATATTTTGTATGTATGGTTTTTTGTTTCATGATCTTTATTTTATATTTACTGCATTGTCATTCTTCAACGAGTGGAAAGAAAAATAAAGTGTTTCAATAAAGATAACACACAAAAAAAAAAATATCACTTTCTGAATTTAGGGAGATATTTTATTTCATAAGAAGTTGATATTTAAAGTATTGCCTTTATTGAATTATTATTTTTGTAATGAATGGTAGTTTAGATCAAGTTATTAAAGTGTTGAGGAATTCATGATTTATAATTAGTGTTAATGCAAGTATCTGTATACAAGTGTTTCTGAATATATTTCATACTTTGCTATTTTTCATACTTTAGCTAAGTGAATTTTTTAAAGTGTTTGGGAAATGTTTTATTTGTATTTTGATAATGGTTCTGAGAATTCAAGAATATTTGCATATAACTTTAGAAAACTATCAAAACGGAATGAACATTAATATATTCTAAACGTTTTGCATTTAAAGGTATTAAGTTTAGGACTATTGAACTTTAAACTTAGGACTCTAGATTTAGGACTCTCTTCTTAAAGGAAAAAAATTCCAACCTAAACAATAGTTAGGGGTTTTGGACAATATGGCGTTCCTAGGGAAAGGAAGGAAAGAAGACCTCCGAACTCTTGCATCGGAGCTTGGTCTGGCTGTGTCGGACAGCTTAAAAGTTATCCAACTTCGAGAACTTATAATCAAAATTGAAAATTACGAAGAAGAGCTCGTAAAGAATATGCTCGCCGTTATAATTGAAGATCGCCTAAAAGCGGAGAATGCGGCCGAGGAAGACAAGTTGAAGGCTGAAAAGAAGGATCAGGAGGATAGGTTGGCACGAGAAAAAGAAATTGAAGAGGAAAAATTACTTAAAGCACAAGCAGAAGAACAGGTCCGAATTGAGAACGAGCGCAAGTATGAACTCGAAAAGCTAAAACTCCAGCTTGAAGCTCAAAAGGTTTCCAATTCAGTTGTTTCTACTCATGGCTCAGAGTACCCGAAATATGAACTCAGTCGGATTATCCCTAAGTTTAATCCAAAAGAAGATGAAATAGGACTGTTTTTAATTATTTTCGAACGTCAATTGAAGTTTATGAATCTTCCAGAGTCATCATGGATACCATATCTCATTGGTTCCTTACCAGCTGAAATAGCGCAGTTACTTGCTAGAGACGATGAACAGGAGGCTCAAAATTACCAAAAGGTGAAAGAAATGCTTCTCAATAGATTTAGGGTCACTGCTGATAAGTTTCGACAGTTATTTTCCCAACATAGGAAGAATCCTGATACGACATTGAGGGACTACTTTTTCGAACTGGCTTCTTATTTTGAAGGTTGGACAAAGGAAATGAATGTCACCACCTTTGATCAACTCAAAAGTTTATTAATTACTGATCAAATTAAGAAAAGGACTCCACCATACATCAAAGATCACTTCATTGATTTGTGGACAGATTGGGCCAACCCTCTAGAGTTAGCTGAAAAGCTGGATACTTATGAGAATATCCGTCAAGGAGTGAAGAAACATGTGGTGCAGACTCAAAAGAAAACATATTGTAGAGACGAAAATAAAACAGCCTCTACAGATAGAAGATTCCGTCCTGTGGTTAATAGACACGAACATACGCAAAGTCAATTTTCAAGAGTTTCAATACCTCGAAATTCTACTCCTAGACCAGAAGGAAGACCCCCAATTCGATGTTTTGGATGCGGAACACCAGGAGTTGTAATATCTAAATGTCCTACTTGTACAAAATTTAAAATTGAAGAAACTACTGTCAACTGTATGAACTTGTTCACAAGTAATACAACTAAAGATCTTTCAAGCTTGATTATCTTTGAACTTTTTGGTGAGAGAATTGCTGTGTGTGCCGATACTGGTGCCTCACACTCTATTGCAGGAGAAAAGCTGTATAACTTTCTACGAAAGAATGGAATTGCTTTCGAGGACAAAAAGATTTCACTGACTCTTGCTGATGGAAAACTCCAATCCATGGTTGCTCTTAAAACGGTTATCAACTTGTGTATAGAAGGTAAAATTGTGTCAACAGAACTTCTTGTTCTCCCTGAAGCAAAAGGGAATAGCACGCTGTTAGGGAAAGACTTTCTCCATGCAGCCGGTATTGTTCTCAACGTTCAAAATGGAACCTGGCATTTTAGTGAAGATCCCCATAGACAATATTTCTTCTATGTAAAGCCTACTGAATTAAAGGATGCGCCGAAAACTTTTCAATCAACGATTGTGCCTGAGCCTACTACTATTGTCCACTTGAGAAGTAATGAAGGAAGACATCTGACCCAGATGCAAAGTGAAGAATTAAACTGCTTACTTCAGGAGTACAAACGCTGCTTTGAACCAGGGGGGGAACCTACTCCTTTCATGAAGCACAGAATAGTTACTATGAATCATCATCCTATATCTGTTCCACCGTATCGTATGTCTCCGGCCAAGAAAGAAATACTGAAAGAACAAATTGATGAACTTTTGGCAAAGAACATAATAGAAGAATGTGAATCCCCATATGCTGCTCCGGTAGTGCTCGTCGCTAAACCAAACGGGAAAGTAAGATTATGTGTTGACTACAGAGGCCTCAACGCCGTTACGAAACCGGACACTTATCCATTACCTAGGATGGACGATCTTTTAAACGAAGCTACACCGACATCATACATGTCAACTATAGATCTACAATCAGGATATCATCAGGTGCAAGTGGATGAAAACGATTTGGACAAAACTGCCTTTATTTGTCCCTTCGGAACTTACCGTTATCTACGCATGCCTTTTGGTCTGCGTAACGCACCTGCCACTTTTCAACGCCTGATAGATAAATTCCGAAGTGGCCTGAAAGATGTTTTTGCACTCTCATATTTGGATGACATAGTCATCTTATCAGAGACTTTTGACAAACATTTAAAAGATCTAAAGACTGTTTTTGAGAGACTTTCTCTTTTTAAACTTCATGCGCAAATAGAGAGAAATGCCATTTTTCCTGTGATCGTGTTAAGTACTTGGGTTTCTGGATAACAAGAGATGGAATTGAAGCCGATCAAGAGAAAATCGCTTCTATCCAAAGAATTCCAGTTCCAACTAATGTGAAAGAACTTCTGTCTTTCTTACAGACCTGCTCATTGTTCAGAAGATATGTTCCGAACTTTGCAGACATAGCATGACCTCTTAGCAATTTAACTAAGAAAAGAGTCGATTGGTCGTGGGGTCTTGAACAGCAAGAAGCTTTCGAAACCCTAAAAGAACGCTTGACAACAGCCCCTGTGTTAAAGCAACCTGATGGACGTAAGCCTTTCATAATTCGCACAGATGCGAGTAACTACGCCCTTGGCGCAGTCCTTCTCCAAGGAAATGGTCCAGAAGAACATGTGATTGAATACGCTAGTCGTCTGTTGATCCCAGCAGAACGCAATTATTCGACTACTGAGCGGGAAGCTTTGGCAGTAGTTTGGGCCTTAGAAAAGTTTCGAGGTTACATCGAGAATCAAGAAATTATCATTGCTACAGACCATCAACCTCTTAAATGGCTTCTGAGCATTAAGTCACCCTCAGGACGTTTAGCAAGATGGGCTCTGAAGATCCAATCGTTTAATCTGAAAATCGAATATACGCCAGGAAGAGCTAATGTGGTCGCTGATATGCTGTCGAGACCGATATATTCACATGAAGATACAAACTGTGAGATGCAAGCCATATATTCACATGAAGATACAAACTGTGAGATGCAAGCCGTATCTATCAATATACCCACAAGAAAGTCTAGTGATATTCGAAAAGAACAGCTGGCAGATACAGATCTAAAGAAAATTATTAACTCCCTTGAGAGTAATGATAAAGACGAAAATTTTGCCAACTACATCAGCCGAGGATACATTATGAATGAGGGTGTCTTGTATCGCTACTCACCTGAAACTGAGTCAGACGATGCTCAACTCGTAGTCCCCATTCAAGAACGCCAGAGAGTTCTGCAGGAGCACCATGACGCTCCTACAGCCGGTCATTATGGTGTGGAGGGCACCTACAACAAGATTGCTTTCAGATACTTTTTCACAGGCATGAGGAAGTACATTTCTGATTATATCAAAACCTGTGCAGAATGCAATCGATATAAGCCAACGAACCAGAAACCTGCTGGACTGCTTAGAACCCCAGTTTATGCACAGAGATTTGAAGTTCCTGCAATCGATCTCTTTGGTCCCCTACCAGAGACATCATCTGGAAAAAGATGGATTTTCATCGTGGAAGACACAAATACTAAGTGGGTTGAATTGTTTGCCCTTAATGAAGCCACAGCAGCTAACTGTGCTAAAACACTTCTCGAAGAAGTTTATTTACGCTATGGTCTACCTCGAAGGTTAATTAGCGATAACGGACTGCAATTTGTGAGCGCCGTCATGCAACAGACGTGTCACCTGTTAGGTATCACACAAGATCTCATACCAGTCTATCATCCACAAGCCAATCCATCAGAACGCAAAAACCGGGACTTGAAGCCCCGCCTTGCAATTTTAGTTGGAGAAGAACATACTGCCTGGGAAGACAAGCTTCCTTTGATCCGATTTGCGATGAATACTTCGACTTGTGACACCACCGGTCACACTGCTGCATACCTACAGTTTGGCAGAGAGCTGAGAACAACGGACGATGTGGTTCATGACATAAGAGGAGTTATTGATAACGACAACTTCATTCCCGAGATAACACCGTATCTCAAAAGATTTGCTCGTCTAACCACCCAGATAAAAGATACAGTTGAATATAAACAAGACAAACGAAAGGAAAATTTTGATCGTCGTAGACGACCGATATACTTCAAACCTGGTGATCAAGTTTGGGTTACTATTCATCCCATCAGCAAAAATAAAAGAAGTCGAAAATTAATGCCCAAAAGAGAAGGACCATATGTAGTTCTCACAAATCGATCGCCGACAACATATGATATTGCCGACCCGGCCAGTCCAGACCAAACTCTTGGAACTTATCATGTGTCAGCATTAAAAACTTACTATGAACCCCAAGTAAAGAGAGACACTGGGCATGTAGCTCCCATAAGAAGAAGGGGTCGCCCTAGAAAAAATAATCCTGGCTCATCGTCGGGACGTCATCAGAGCCAGAGGGGGAGTCTGTAACGGAACCAACAACGCCCCCTAGCGGACTGACAAAAACTTACACAGTGTAACTCCAACCCTGGAGCAAGCAGCAGCTAAGCTGTAGTATGTGATAGTAAAAATGTCCCTGCCCTGAATATTTTATGTGCGTGAAAGTCTTGTAATTTCTGTAGTGTATGTGTGTGTAAATAAATTCAATTTAAGTGTTAGCTAGCCGTGTCAGCATACATCATTGCTACAAATAATTTTTTTGATTTCTTGAAAAAGGGAGACCTATCACTAAGTTTGCAACTGTAGAGCAAACACAACATGTCAATGCAAAAGGCATCAAGAATTTGTTAGAAAATACTATGTAAGATTGCTTGAACCTAAGTTTAGAATAAACTAAAATAAGACTAATTGCTTGTACATTAGATGGTGCAGCAAGTAATTTCTGTTTCAAGAGTGGTGTCTACAAGCTACTTCGTGAGAGTCGCAGTCATCTACTTGGCATACATTGTTGTGCTCATCGGCTGGAACAATCAAAGATGTTATATGAAGTTCAAAATATTTTATGCAAATGGAATCTGCATTGAATGACTTATTTGTATTATATATATATTTGTATATTCGGCTTCATCAAAAACCTGTATGGTCTATTGCTGAAAAATTAGACCTTGCAATAACAGAAAGTTTTGAAAGAAACACGACACATAATCCAACTATGCAGTTCGCAGATTGAAGAGATTTAAATCCATTGTTAAGGATGTACTTTTGCTTGTTTTTGATGTCTTCAAGCCATGTTATTGACTAAACAATGAAGAAATTGAGAGCTATGGGAACGAAGAAATTGAGAATTTATGGTAGCATTTTCAAATTCCATTAGAAAAAAATAGCTTTAATAAATTTGAGGCAATGATCCAGTGGAAAATGTTAAAAAAAAACATGTGAAGGACATATGAAAAAACTGAGAGTGTTTGTTCACACAAACGAAAAGAATGTTCACAAAAATCAAATTTCAGATCTGTGGCAGAAAGTTATATCAGATGATGATGGCAGATATAAAGATATTCTGTCTCATACAAATTGAACTTGCTCACTTGGACACTCAGCTGTATTACAGCTGAGTGTGAGCGGGGGTTCTCGTTAATGGGACATGTGAAAAATGACTGGAGATGCTTCCTTAATCCTAAGATATTGACTGATCTAATGCATATTATACTAATTGAAGAGATACCTTAGATAATTTTAATCCAGAAAATGCTGTGTTGGAATGGAGGAAAAATACTAAGAGAAGGATGGACACTAAACCTTATGGGAAAATATCTGCCAAAAAACGTGGACTTTCTGATTGCCCACCAATGTCTGATGATGACTGAATATTTCTAAGTAATAATTTCGCAGATAAAAAAAATCGTTTAAATATTTTTATTTACTATCTAAACATACTCAACTAATAAAGTAGTTTACAGTACATTAATGCTCTTATATTGTTTTTTTAAATGTGCACCTAAAATATAATCTGTGCAAAATTTAAAAACTTAGGTGCACCTGTATTATCTATTTGCTCTTTCAGCCACTCCATTGCTTGGTGAATAGAATGTAGTTTTTTAATGCTTTATGCCTTTTTGATCCAAATACTGACACATTTCTTCATTGATGAATTATATTCCATTATCTGTTCTTATTCTTTTAACTTTTGTGTTCAGATCTTTTTCTTGCTTTCTTATCAAGACTTGTATGGATTCTCTTGTTTCATCTGTTGACTTCAAAAACTCAACAAAATATCTTGAAAACTGATCCATTATTGCATATATTTCTTTCCGCTTAAAGTTCCAATGAATGGACCACACTTATATGTAAGGCTTTAAGGGGTGCTTCTGATACTTCTGAATAGGTAATGTCGTATGAAAAACATATCATTTTCCCATTTATACATGAATCGCAAGTTTTGATTTCTCTTTCCAGTTTTTCTAATCTTCGTACCTTTTTATTTGCCAACATCATTTTGAGGTATTCATGATTTAGATGGTGCCAAGTTTTCTGTACTATATTTCATAGGAATTTACTTGTGTTTTGAGAAATGTTTCATCTTTTGCTTTGTCTTCGAGGTATCAGTTTCACAATAAACATTGTTTCTTAATTTACCTTCAGACATCAATTTCGTCATAAATGTATGTTCCTTTTGCATTAGGCACTATTTCATTTCCATGCTTAACAGTATTCAGAACAGACATCAAATTACTTATGTATTTTGGAACGCTCAAGATATTCCTTAATATGACAGCTCTTGTATCTCCTTCAGTAGTAGTTACTCTAATCTCTCCTCATTCAATTCAATGTTTCTACTTTCTTCTTCAACACTGACAATTTTGTTCTTAAGTTTTCCATCCAAGTGTAGTTTGGGGTCATGTGTGATGCATAGGCAAAGTCCAAATGCTATTCTGTCAGTTTATTAACACCATTCGCTTCTTCGCTGACTGTCATAGCTAATATACCACAGAGTTTTGACTCCTCAGAAACTTTTGCATGCTCATCTTGGTAGTTAGAGTTCTTTACAGCATTGAAATTTCTTTTCTTAATATTTGGTTTGATTTTCCAAACCAACACTCTTTCTGAAAGTATCCAGATTTTTTGCAGATGTACCATAACTTTTGCCTATTCTGTTTTTGCTTGTCGTATGTTCTGTAAGCTGTACAGAACTTTTCTTCACTCTTATTATTTTTTTTTCTCAAAATTCATCAAGGTTTGGCTGAAGTCTGTGAAGTGGATGCCTCTATTTACAGATAATGCCATTGCATTTGTCTCATTACTTTCTGGCATACCTTCCACGATATACCGAATTAATTTTCTTTCAGTAACCAATTTACTCAGTTTGTTTATTTGTGGTGAACATCCTTGTGATCTTGTAAGGTATTCATCTATGTTTTAATTTTGCGATTTTTTTCAATCTTGTCAGATCCGCAATAGCTCTGTTCTTCTATCTTCTCCTTGAAAACAAAACTTTATTGCTTCCCAAATTTCCTTTACCTTCTTCATGCCTTTATAAATAATCGCTTGTTCCACTTTCAAGTTAAAAACAATTGAAAGGGTGAGTTGAAGAAGGGGTTATGTGACAATTTGTTTACATTTTGCGATAATTGCAGTATTGAAGTTCTCTCAGGGTGAGGTATGACTTGTACTAAAAATCAAGTAAGAACCCGTATGCGGATACTTACAACAACACTGATCCCAAACTCTCTCCTTCCAACTCATCTTGTGTAAGTACTAATGACTTTGAGGCCAAATATCTCGAAACTACAAGAATCTCACATAACCCCTTCTTCAACTCACCCCTTCAATTATTCCAAAGGCTTCTTTTTTTTTTCTTGACCAAATTTTATGATCTTGCACATCTTTGTTTAAGGCAGGTTCATTCCTTAGAATCGCATCTTCGAACAAATCCTTTGCATTTAATAGAGCTTCTATTTTCATGCTCCAAATTGCATAATTTGTTTCATTCAACGGTTCTATCGTAGTTGAATTGAAATCCCCTTTTTGGAGTGTATGGTTAGTCTTCAGAAAAAATTCCAAGGAACACTACACAAAGTTAGTTTTATTCAAATGAATTCTAATTTAAAATCATTTGCAAATATCAACCACGCTTTGCTACCAATTGTAAACCACAGATTGGTGAAGTATTTTAATCAAACAAATAATTTATTTAGAAGTTAAAAGATAATTATGTACAGAAAGAAAAGTAGGTTCATACAGCATCACATGATTCAGAACATTAGTACAAACTGAATCCTATATTAATATCCACGCAAAGTGTAACATCACAAGTTGATTTGTAAGTATGCAGGGTAAAAATGTCCAACATAACTTCAACTCATTTATAATAATTAATTTCCAATATAATAATATATAAACAGCACTTTTTAAGTGCTCTTATGTAGTTTGAACTTATTTATCTTCCACGTGCGATCCTAAATATATTTAAAGATTTCAACAGCCCCATGTTCACAAAATCGTTCAAGCTAGAATTGTATAAAAAAAGACGTAAAATTTTTATTCCCCAAATTTTAATTTCGAGAAAGACATATTGGCATGCACGATTTTATGGCTCAATAGTCTATTTTACCATGCTGTGCCAAACAGACAACTTCAAGCAATGGATATACACGCTGCAAAAAAAAAAGTTTTTCTGATTTACATGGATACACCTAGATGTGAATATTTGATACTTTCAATGGTTCAATTTCCAACCAGAATTAAATGATTGATTTAGCTATATTTAATTATTTTTTTATCCCCCTCAAGTTCTTTATTTCATGTTGCTGATGATTTGCTTATTGTTTTATGAAATATTGCAGAAATTCTAATGGCGTTGATCTGAATTGTGGCTGTCCTCAAAGGTATGTCAAAAGTTTTATTGATATGTTCACTTTTGAGAAGTTTTATTGTATCTTAAAATTTACTTAAGCTTTTCTCACTGATTTATCTGCCATACATTTTAAAAACTTTTTGCTAAACTACCGAATATATAAAAGTGAATTTAAAATTTATCAATTTATAATTTATTTTCTGTTGTATTTCAATTGGTAAGTATATACAATATAAAAACATTGAATAAACCATTTCCATGGAATGTTTTAGTTAACAAAGAGTGTGCCTCTAAAAACAATCATGCTATTCTGTATATTATGTAACATTAATTCCAAATTTATAAAAGTGTAATAGAGATGAGTTTAAAGATATTTTGGTAGATAGGTATTTATTAACAACTGGTAAAACAAGATGGGCTATTGGCAACAAAAAAATTTTGGAGATCTATAGTTGTTTACTATGGCTCCAAAATTCATTTGTCACTAATAGCCCATTGTGTTGCTCCAGTACAACTTTAATTAAATGCCCACCTACCGAAATTCCTTTAAATTTACCCCTATTACAATTTTAATATTATGTATACAAATTATCATCACCCCCTTTTCCACACTATGTTAAAAAAAAAATTTCTACTACTTTGCCTCCATCTAAATTAAATCATTTATTCACCCTTATGGTCCTGGCAATAGGCCCCAATTCATTTTTAAGGATGGCATTTCTAAATGGTATTACTATCTATTTTTGTTAGCTGTTCTTATTCGTTTGGCTGCTCTATGATTGTTTCAAGTTTCGTATATGATGTTTTGTCCCATGCTTTTATATTCTCCATTTACTGTTTTGGTATTTATTTTTGAGTTTTCAGGGGGTAACTTGTGTTTATTTTTTTGGCTAAGCCTCACACAAGTACAGAAAAAACTCAAAGCTCCTTTTCATAAAAGTGACTCTGCTTTACTCCTCTTGACACAGCAAGCAGGCCCACTCCCTTTACATTTTTATAATCCCTTGTTTCTCATAAAAAAAATTTTTCTTGCAGTTTCTACTTCTTACTTCCCTCTATTTGTTCTCTGGCTATCAGCACTGTTCTTCTAAATGGCTGTTATGTTTTTCTTTTTACATGCATTTTGTTTTTGGTTTGGTTTTCCTTGTCTGATTTTTGGTGATGGTCTATGTATACATATTTGCTTTTATTCTTTCATTTAAATTATATTTCATGATAAAAATCTGTAATATTTAGAATTCTAAATTACAAAGCAAACATTTTTCATAAGGGAAGATCAAATTTAATTTTATAAATCATGGTTAAATTTTAATTATCTGGCTTTTCAAGACCTTGTTTCATGTGTAAAAACTGTTACATGTCAAACTGTTATGTTAAAAATATTATTTATACAAATACAGATGTAGAAGCTATTATGGTAAGATGGCTTTATGGGAATGACTATTTATCTTCCACACATAAACACTGAAATCTAAATAAATTATCCCTGTTCCTGGGACAAATATTTTGTTTTTGCAAAAAAAAAAATTTGTTTTAAGCCTAGTTTATTTTTTTTAGGAGAGCTTATTGAATAAACTGGGTAGTGAGGGGAAACTGGTGCTCATTTGTAAAATCAAAGACAAATGTTAAACAGCATTGATTCCTTTATCAGAAACACAGTAAATTCGTTCTTGAAAGGGTGTCAATTCAAGTATATCTAACCTTACCAAGGAGAAAAGTACCAAAATGAATGGAAAACATTTTGTACAATGTATGGACTGTCCCCATATGTATACAATTCAGCCTCTACATTGGGGTATCATTAGGAATAAATATTACAAATAATACAAGTGAGCAAATAAGCAGAATGATTCTATCTCTTATTAGATCAATTTATCCATAAGGGGTCAAAATTCTAGGAACTCAAACTCCTTGGGTCCTAATATTTTTATGGTTAGTATCCAGCCCTCCTCCAATAAATATTACAAATATACCGGTATTATCAATAATCAAGTGAATAATGAACAAAATCGTCTCAAAGAAATTATATATGAAGCAAGTATTGTTTTACATAGGCCAGTATATCTAAGTTCATGTCACTGCATCCCAATAGTCTAGTTTCCTCAGTGGTTAATCCAGCAATTTTTAGTTTAAAACAAAGGGCCATTCTTCAGATGTTACTCAGAAGAAAGTATTGTATATTTGTATTAAATAACATGCATTCTGTCCCAGTTTTTTTCCATCTATATATATAATTATCTTATGTGGTACGCAAAAAAGACGTTATTTGTTATCGCGTTTTGGCAACATTGTACGATTGTTTGTTTACCATGAAGTCGCCTCAATTGAATTTATAGCGTTATCGGATGAAATTTTATTGGAATAAAAAAAGAATTTTAGTCGAGCTGTTGCAGTTTAAAATTACAAATCAAAGAAAGCGGAGGATCATTTCAGGGCCGTTTAAAAAACGGTCCTTTTCAGGGCCAACAGTTATAGTTCAACAGCGAGCTTTAGCAAGCTGGGGTGGGCCCTCTAGTCTTTAATATAATTATTAAACTTTAATTACCAAAAATATGTACTTTTAAGTTTTGAGTCATGATTTTTCCACAAAAAAAATATATAAATTGTGATTGAATTGGCATACCCTGCTCGAAAATTATATCATTACAATTGTACTGTCTCATGTTAAATTCAAATTCATAATGATATAGTTTTGTATATTTCCTATTTGTTTTATGAAATTATGATAGTTGTATAATCCTCCATTTTGATTATTTTTATTTAATATATTTTCCATGGTTATATTTTTTGTTCTATACATTAAAATGTTGCAATTCAACTTCTTATTGAATAATTAATTTCTACAATATTTGGAAAATGCAATTGTCCCACTTGTAATAAATTATAATTATTTTTATTCATCATACAGTATGATATAACATAACTGTCCAAAAGATCAAGAAATGAATTAATTACTGTTCAAATGTTAACATAGGCACCAATATTAATCTTAAAATTTATTAGTTACATTTGCTTCTGTTTGGTTATGTCTTTAAAGCCGGCTGGGGCTTTAATATTTTAAAACATTACCTGTCTTTAATTACAGCAGCAAAATGGTGTGGCATAAGGTTAACCATGGGTTTTGTAACACATTTTAAGTTGATGCAATGGTACCACACATAACTTATAATTTCTTTGAGGTGAATACTGTTTCAGACTTACTTTCTCTGAGGTTTATTTCACTAACAATCCCCTCAAATTTTAAATTGGATTGAATATGCAGTTCCTTGAACCTGTTTTTCAACTATTATTTGAATTGAGCTCAATTCTAATACTGAAAAGGAATGTTGGGAAAAAGATCTTGTTGAATCACTCATGCTAAAGAATGAAAAAATCCCTTGCTGATAAAAAAACTTATTGACTAACAACATTTTCATACTCTTCTGAATTAATGGGTGTGGCACAAAATTTAAAGGAAAAATACCATTGAAACTAAAACTGCCCCAAACCATAAGAAAACTTAATTAAAGCATTTTAATTTTTCTCCACATATTCTGAAACCATTACTTTACCTTAAGTTTGATGGACAAAAAGTGGAGCATCACTACAGAAACTGAAACAACTTTCATCTGAAAACAACATTTCACCATCTATCAACCAAAGATTTGTGCTGTTTGGCCTATTCCAGACGTTTGTTATTCATTACTGCAGTTAATGATGACTTTTCCTTTGGATGGCTGGCAGACTTTGAATTCACTTTCACAAACTACATCTAGGAATACTCAGGCTTGGAACAATACTTATAAATTGTTACCACTTCTCAGCAAAATCAGTTGAGCTGAATCTTTTGGTCAGAGGTAGCAATATTTTGTCTTCCCTAGAAGATGACCAGTATGGTGCTTTGTATCCATATTTCTGGTTTCTTTCTCATGTTCTAATAATTGGGAAGCAACTAATTCAGAGCAATTTAATTGACCACCAATCCCCCTATTTTTCATGCCTGTAAAATTGAAACTTAGTTGCATTTCCGTTTTCAAGATGCTAATTATAATGGTTAACCCATCTGGCAACATAAAAACTACCACAAATAAGATTATTCTCACCCACTGAACTACCAATGTATTGCCTCATATGCAGTCTTTTATAGCATTGCGCTTAGGATGAAACAACTGCAGGTTTATAAAGGTTATACTGATTTAAATAGATAAATTATTGCATCAGACTTTAAGCAACTAAAAATAGAAAAAGGCTCATATTTCAGGTATTATGTGAATTATTCTAAAAATAAAGTCAAACTATGCAAAATTACAATTTTGCTAAACATTAGTACAAATGTGTATTCTCTTATTTTTTCAGACCATTTGATTTTACTGCACATGTTCTGTTTTTATAGGTGGGCACTTTCTGATGGTTATGGTGCATGTTTATTAGATAAACCAGATGTTGTTCATGATATGATAACACAAGTTAGAAACAGAATACCAGACTCAAAGTTTACTGTTTCCTTGAAGATTCGCATTCATGATGATATTAGGTATACATTTCTCAACATTGCAATGAATCAAAATTTTATATTTCCTTTAATGTGAATGCATACCTAATTGTTTTATTTGAAGAATGCCTGTTTTTTGTTAAATATGATTGCATTAGTTAATCAAATCTAAATCTATCACAGGAAGAAAAACCTCTGCATTAAAAAAAAAAAAAAACTGAATGATTGATAGAATTTCTTCTGCTAATTAATCATCCATATTTTATTTGTCTGCTTTAATACCTTTTCAGGCGAACTATGGAATTTTGTCGAAGAGCTGAACAAGCTGGTGCTTCATGGATTAGTGTCCATGGTAGAACTAAGGTGCAAAGAACTGAAGCTGTAGATGAAAATTCAATGAAACTTATTAAAGAAGAGTTAACTATACCTGTTATAGGAAATGGAGATGTTTTCTCTCTCAAAGATGCCATTGAATTGCAAAATTCCACTGGTGTTGATGGTAAGAACAAATAATTGAAATAATCTTACATTCTTTAATGAGTTCTGAAAAAAAAAACTAAAATGCAGAGATTTGAACATAATAAAAAAAATTTCAGTAGTACATCAGAGAATTCAGTAGTTTTAAAAATAAGACCTGGAATATCTTGTCCTAAAAATTCAGGAGAAAATATCAAATCACCTGTTTTGATGTGTATCAATTTGAATTTTATCCAATAACTACAATTTATTTTATTTATTCTTGTTTGGAGATTTGTTTAGTATTCAAGCATTTAATTGGCCAATTGTAAATATTAAACAATTGACTGCAGAACAGGGTCAATAACTCATCATTTTGCTGTTGCTTCAGTTGTCATATGATCTGAAAATGCTCACATTGTTTGGAAGGTAGTTATGTTATTTTACGAAATAACTGAATGAGGAAAATAAACAGGACATTGAAAATTGACAATTTATAGTTCACTATTAGTTATTTTTTCCATAATTTGTAGTATAGAATGTATACCTGTAGAAACTAGTTGTCATCGTCATGAATGTTAGTTTTCAGTTCATCCTATTAATTCCTCCAAACCCACTTATGAGTCCTGTATTTCATTCGAATTAAGCATAATATGAGGATACTAGGCATATTTTCTTTGAAAAGCATTGCCAATTTTATACAAAGATACTTAGCCTAAGTCTGACATTTTTATATTCTAAATCTTACATTTTTATGTGAGGTAAACAAAATTTAAAAAATGAGCATAATAAAAAGTTTTAGTACTATTTCTTTGCTGAAATATTTGAAATAATGTATGAACTACAGTAAAATTCATAAAGGAACCATCTAAGCTTGAGTAGAATGGTAGTTTGGTGATAAGTTCGAATTGCCAATGAAAATATACATAGTGTTTCATGAAAAAAATATCCCATTCTATAATAACTGGATTCATTCTATACTCCAGCAAGATCTCTCATTTCTCATCAAGTACATATACCTGGTGTAATTAGCCCTCATTAAGTATAAATTTGAATTGCTGTAAAGTGACTAGAGCCACAAATCAAATCCATATCATGCTCAATGTTATTATACTGTACAAAGAGTTTAAATTGAAAGCTTGTACTGCACACATGTAATGTGGACAATGCTGCTCAGAATAGTTATATTTGTATCTCATACATTGGGTCTAGCTACTGAAGAACCGTACTGTTTTCAAGCTACATCAGTGATCTCTGATCTTTTGTGTTAAGGGTAGTAACAAAAACTGCAAAATGTGGCAGCTACACGTAAAATGTTAAAAAATTGATATAAAAACTGTGTGCCAACTTGTAAAATTATTAGTAGAGTTCTATGCTTTTATACAAATTCATAAATGAAAATTAACTTCACTTGATATTAATAATACTCCTTTTAAGTGTTCAGGTAGCATGTAAGCATAAAAAGGCTCTAGTTATGTTAGATAAGAAAAAATTATAACTTCCTTCAATAAAAGAATTCCTTAAATAGTATAAAATTTGTTGCTAATATTAGGATGAATTTTAGTTAAACGAATAGGTGGAATTCTGTTTAATTTTTGAAAATCTTGATCAATATTGTAGGAAATAAAACTTGTCAAAGTTGTGTCAAAAGTCATTAATTGAGAGATTGTGTTGGAGTACAAACATACAATTTGATTTGTGAAGTTTGTGTTAAAAGGTGCCCAATTTGGTTCAGGAGGTGATGACTAAATTTAAAATAAGAAAAGTTGATTTTTTAAAAGATGCAAGTGGTGAAGTGATCCACAGACCTAATAATCAGAGCACGAAGATAATGTTGAGCCTTGAAATTTGGATTCATGTGTCGATTGAATGTTCTTGACAATGGTCACACACATACTTCTTTTAAATTAGTCATTTGGTCAATCTAGTACTTAAGTGACTAGTGACTTTAGTTATAAAAGGAACTGTATGCCTTTTCATTTAACTTATCTATTTTAATTTCAAAGGAGTGGCATGAATTTTTGGTTTCAGATAGTATAAATTTTTCTACATCATTAACTTTTGTTCTGGTTAACATATTTTGTTCAGTGATTGCTTTTGCTAATTATTCTTTAAAATGTCTTTTTTTTTATTTCATTTCAATAATTTGATTCTTGAGATGTAACAATGTACAATTTTACTTGTAAAAAAAGAAC
Organism: Metellina segmentata; assembly: GCA_947359465.1. Lineage (NCBI taxonomy): Eukaryota > Metazoa > Arthropoda > Arachnida > Araneae > Tetragnathidae > Metellina > Metellina segmentata. The sequence continues at coordinate 22,576,982 of OX375872.1, forward strand.
AGTTTTCACAAATTTGGTTTTGTGGTACAATTTATATTGCTTGTGTTAAATCAGGTGTAAATACACAGCTTAAGTATTTACTGAGAATCAAAACATTTACTTTTTAGCAGAGTTAAATTATTTCAGCATTATGTTAAAAAATGAAAGTGTGCTTTTATTCCACATTGCCTTTTTGAATTGCACCTTGAAGGTAAGACTTTAAAAAAATAGCTTAAAGCGGATAGGTGGAAAAGATATGTTACATTTTCAAATTAACTAAATCACTGCAAAATATTCATTTACAAAACTGAGCTGTTCATGTTTTGCTAAATGTTGCTTAATTTATAAAGCATTAAACTAAGTAGACATATGATTTATTCTTTGCTATTGTATAATTATGCTGGCATTTTCTAAGTGTGCTAAAATACAAAATAAGATATATCTCATAAAAATTAAAAAATAATAGAATTTTATATTTTGTTCACAATAGAAGTATTAATTTTAATTTTGTTTGTATTTTAGTAGCAGTTCAATAAAAAAATTTTAAATCAGTAAATTCATTACTCATTAATTAAATAATTGTTATTATGAAAGAGATCTTAGAATTTCCTTAATTTGGTGCAGTTTAAGAACAAAATAAATATGTTTTTTCCCTTAATTACAATATACTAGAGTTGTAATTTTTCTTGATTAACATCTTTCTGTCATAGTTTTTATTTATGCTTAAGTTATTGATAAAAACGCTACCCACTGTAGACTGCATGTAGCACTGACAAAGTACATTTAATGTAAAATGGTATTATTATTGATCCTAAAATAATAACAACCAATGCATCAACTTGCGTTTTGTGTTTTTTTGCAAATTTAAAGTAACTAAATAGCAACATGATCCTAATTAATAACAAGTGTAGTTATTCAAAGTGACATAATTGTGTATGTAAATCTCTAAAAGGTAGAATTCTTTGGGATTTTAATTTCTATGTCATTAAGAAAAGGGCTTGGATAAATACCTTGACATGATAAATACATGCACAGTTTGAACCTTAATACATTGATTCACATTTCCATAAACGTTTGTTGCTCTATGTCATGATTTTTGAAGTAAGAAATTAGAATGAAATGATAACATGTATAGAATTCTCGAAGAATGACTATCCTAACATCCTATTAAACTTACTCAAAAGGTAATAACAAATGAAATCTTTATTTTAACACAAGTAAACAATATTCAACAAAAAAGGGTTACAAGAAATGAACTGCTAGCAACAAGCAACCTGAAAAGGGAGAGAGTGAATCAACTGAATTTCCACGCTTTAATATATGCCAGAGGAAAGCAGCTCTTGCGGCGGCGTACGATTATAGTTACAAATTAATCGCACGCCACAAATAAAAGGAAATTTTGAATTTGTAGAAAGGAGTTGAGAGAAATGTATACCCTTAGTTGTTTTGTGTAAATACCTTTTGTTGGTCTACTTTTATTCTCAGTTGTTAATTTAAACACTTGGTTAATAAAGTACATTAAAAAAAAAATTGTTGGTAAATGAACGTGTATTTTTTGGGAATTTCGGCCTTCAAACTCGAAAGAGTTGCCGTTCCAGTATGAATGGTCATGATGTGCAGAATTATAAAATTTGTAGGTATCTTTAAAGTCATTTTTGATCATTGATTATTCTATTACCTTGCTTTGAGTATATAAGTGCTCTTTAAGATCATAGTGCATTTGTTACAATTTTATTTAGGAGCATGATTTTGAAATTAATGGCTTTGTGTCTGAAAATCTTGATATATACATATTGTAATAATCTTTCAGTGTCTTAATTTATATATAATAGAGTTGCAATGTTTGAAAACCAAAGTTCTGTTTATTTCTATACATAAATTTAAAGCTATCTTTTAGCCTATATTATCATAATTTATAACCATGTTTATTTACATCAGTTTAAAATATGCTTATCAAAGGCACTGGACCTTGAAATTCCTATTTAAGAGTTAAGATTAATCATAAGAATTTGTGAGTGAACACACAATACCTTTAAATATCCACTAAACAATCAAAGCTCTGTTGGGGACTGTTTTGCTGGTTAATGCTAACATAACGTATAAATTCAATATCCAAGTCTTCCATGCCAAATATGGCCCTTGCGCTATAAAACTCCAAAAACCAACCTAAGTCATCCATCTTAGTCGTTTAAAAATTGAATTGAGCATTGCTTTTCATGATTTTCTTTGATTGTGAATTGTTAGATTTTAAAATTACTTAAAAAATTTTAAATTTTGTATCCAATTTATGTTTGTCTTGAAAAATGTGAACTTAAATTACTTCTTTAAAATAATTTATTAACAGCTATAGATTTTTTAAATCCAATTTTTAGTCCATTTCCTCTTAAACTTTTGTGCTGCTTTATTGGTAATATATTATAATTTATTTTTAATAAGTGATATATATACAGTCAGTATCAGTTATATTTTCAGCACAGCGGTTCAGTAAAATCAGACCATATAAGCAGGGTGACCATATATTCAGAACAATACTACACTGTTTAATTATGGCTGGATTATATTCACCTATCAGGATATAGTGCTCATAAACAGATAATTAAACTTTTAAGAAGATTTTAAAAGTTAATTCTATTGAACGGGTTCTCTGGAGCGACGAATCAAGGTTCACCCTCTACCGTTCGGTTGGCAGGGTCTGGCATCTGCCTGGAGAACACCTCCTGTCAGAATGCCTTGTGCCCACAGTAAAATTCGACGGAGGTGGAATTATGGTCTGGGGGTGTTTCTCCTAGTGTGGACTGGGACCTTGATCCAAATTCATGGTAAGCTCCATGCCAAGGCCTACTGCACTACATGGTTAAGCATACCTTACTTTTCTTTCCCCTACACATTTTTCATCTTTGAAACAAAGAGTTCTGTCTGGCAAGATCCGATAAAAAAATGTCCACTTTAATCAACGTTGAAGACGTTGGCAGATTCATATATTTCGAGGACTTTCCGGTCATTCCCTGTGTTGCTCCCCACCTCAAGAAATGTTACAATTACTATTTTTCAACAAAAAATAACCCGATAACCTCATTGAAAAGATGAAAAACCAACCACATAATCGATAACCAGATAAATAAAATGACTATATAAGTGGTGCGCTTTAACACATGTTTCCCTATTAAGTTAGACAGTACTTTAGAAAACTGACCATATAGCAGGTACTGACTGTATATATGTGTACAAACTAAGCAATGTGTATCTTATAATAGCCTAAAATATCTTATTTACAGTCGCGGAACCCCCCCCCCCAACCACTGCACTTCATTCCAGCAATTTTAACTGTAGAGCAAATTCCAATGGTAATCTCCTATTTTGACGCACAATTTCGAATCTATATCATAATCTAACTTAAGATACCATGTCATTAGGACTTACTGTTTCGAAGTTAAGAGGACAGAAAGATTAGAGCTCCTAATGTTAAATCATTTTCTTAGACTTTTATGGATATTTTCCTAAATAATATTTCTATATTCTTTATATTTCATACCCATGTTACTGTTAAACAAACCAAAAAGACAATCCAAATAGTATTTTATTTTAAAAATCGTCTTTAGTGTGCAACAATAATTATTAATTAAATTTATGAATTGGAACCGTATTGTATTTTTATGGAAATCGATTCAAAAGAACTTTTCTCTCTAGAATGGCCATATGACGTAATAACTATTACATCGAGTCCATTTCTATTTTGAACATCTATTTATTTACAAGACAGAACACTGACACAAAGATGATGAAACACAAAGAGAATGGAATAGGTTCATTCCGACATGGTCTTTCTGTTACCACGTTCCAAGCCAATCTGACGAATTCCCCATCGGGTAGGGAAGACGCGCGTTACAAATTCCCTTTCATAGGGATTATCTGGAGATCCGTGGCTAAGTTGCCACATGCCATGCTAAATTTCAGCACTTCCAGATAATTTGTTATTGAGCTACATTAAATTTCTTAATTATTTTGATGTTAAGGAAAAACCAAAAAAATTATAAAACGTTCAAAAAACCTCGGATAATACTTCTTGGATTGTTTGCTTTTGCATAGTAAATATAATAATATAATTCTCAAATCTTTTGCTCTTGCATAATAAATATAAATTCTTGGATTGGTGAAAAATATGTTTAATTTAGTGTTCAGATTTGAAAAATTCGGGTAGCAATAACTACAACTTATCTTGATTTGAGAGCTGTGTATTTCTTTGTGGAGATGATTCCTGAAATTGTAACTAACTTTTACATTGAATATCTTGTGATACATTGATAATAAAATCATAAAATTTTATATTTAGACTAATTTTATTATACAAAATCTAATTATGGCATCAAATACGAAGTTTCCAGTAGAAATTTTGTTGTTTGTGCAAAATTTGATAAAGAAGATGACCCACTATGCAACGTTTTTGGATTTGAATTTGTAGAGGATGTTATTCCCTATTGAATGATACCTTTGAATTTGTTCTAGCATAAAGAGTGCTCGAAATAAAGGAGGTGGTTCGTTTTTTTTTATTTCTGTGACTACATCACTGATTAAGTTTAATTTACAGTTAAAATTGTTTTTTTAATTTTGCCGTTTTATTTTAGGCATCATGTCAGCTAGAGGATTACTGCAAAATCCAACTATGTTTAGTGGAACTGAAATTACACCTTCTATTTGTTTGAAAGACTGGATGGATTTGTCTTTGTCCTTTGGTGCATCATTTACTAATATACATCATCACCTTATGTTTATGCTTGATAAAGTTATGCCAAAACATGAAAGAAAGCTTTTTAATTCATATACTTCTTTGGCTTCTGTTCTTGATCATTTAAATAACTATTCTATTTAATTCCAATTCTCTATTTATGATTTCATTATCGTTGTACAGTTAAATCTTTAGGGTGAGTAAAGGTTGGGTAAACATAAAAACCAATCACATATGCTCACTCTGTTTTTTTTTTTTTTTTTTTTTTTTTTGCAGATTTACTTAATTGTGTTTATTTTGCTGCCAATAAGACTTTGCAACATTGTGGCTAGATCTACTGAAGTATAAAATTTTAAGTTATGAAACGAAAAAATTATAAAATAAACTTTTTTATCAATAGCCACTTTACTGAGACATGTTTATAATTTTAGATATATCTGTATTATTTTACTTAATTCTGGGATTAGATTACATTTTTTTGATCCATTATGCATTATCTGGCTTACTGTCAGAAAAACTAAACTAAACTAAATTGCAAATTTTTACATGAGGATAAACCTGAGCCCTTGTTTTCAATTTTTTCTAGGCTCTTACAATAGTGGGAAAATTTATTGCAACATCCTCTAAATCTCTCAAATTTTGAAATCAATGCCATTTATTGCAGCAGAACCATATACTATTACAGCTACTGTGTTGTAAACTTTTATTGATATGTAAGCAGGTGAATAACATGATTGGTTCAGAATGTTAGTCAGGCATTGGAGTTTTTGGGTTTATGTATTCTGAAGTGATATCAATATGGGGAGAACTGGAAATAAAAATAAGGGAAGAGCATGCAGTTTGATTTATCACTAGGGCGACTTTTTGTAACAAATGCAACTTTTTTTCATTTGTTCTACGCTGTAAAGTGCTAAAACCAAAATTCCTTCTACATGGGGTGTATTGTAAGTGAGTTATAACCTCAACATAAATGCAACTTTTTACATAAATGCAATTACCTGCAACTTTTTAAAATTTAGCTTAAAATTAAACAGGCAACTATTTAATTTTGCAAATTTAGCTCAAAATTAAATAGGCAACTATTTAGTAACTATTTGGTAAAGCAATATTTCCGAATGTATATATATATATATATATATATATATATATTGGAATGCAAAACTTCGTTCAGCCAGAGGTGCCAAAGCGTTTGCTGAAAATCAAAAGCAGCTACGAATGTTTGATTCGTCTCATAGAAAAATCGGATTAAAGAGTACAGCATCGAGACGGCGAATGAAGATATCAGATCGATGGACTTTAAAGAAAATCTTTGCAACCTTAAAGCATATCTTAAAAAACGATTTGAAAAAATAATGACCTGACGGTTATTGCTACACTCCCCTCTCTCTCCCCCCCCCTCCAAGTCGGTATTTGCTGCTGCAACAACGTTAGGCAACATCTTTCTTTGTTGAACTCAGTTTTTCAATGTTAAAGAGATTACTGGCCAAGTATCAGCCATTCAACAACGTCAAAGTTCTTCTGAATTTAATTATGAATAATAATACTTTCAAATACCACTAAAATTGTCAATAAATTTTGATTTTTTCATTTTTACAAATAATTGATTTTAGATTTTAGTATATTAAAAATAAATGCAACTTTATTCCCATAAATGCAACTTTAGGGAATGATAAATGCAACTTTTCCCATTTTTACTGCAACAAAAAGTTGCCCTATTTATCACCTTACAATTATATTTGTTAGTTGAGGGTCATGGAAGAATATTCTGCTTATGATATTTCTCAATTGGATTTAAATACTTTTCAACATCACAGTATTTGAATAAATGGCAAGTAATTGATAGTAATGTACAAATGAAAGGTTGGGCCAGAAAGAAAAGATCAATTCTATCTATGGACGATATTTTCACTTAGAAATAGGGTTTCCACATCCTCGGATCTGAAACTAGCTTAGGTAAATTTTTTGAATGGCAAATAACTGTTCACACTGTTTAATATCCACTTAATTGTTTAAATCTACTCACCATTCTACAAAGAAAAAGACAGCTAATCTCTATTGGATGAAATAAGGATATTAATTCTGCACCAATTGCATCTAGCTATGCCAAATGCTCCATGCTGCTCAAAACGAAATATTTTTAGTAAATATAAAAATAGTGAAGTTATGATGGGAAAATGCAACAATTAACAGAAATTTAGTCTGATTTGTCAAAAATGAATCAAAGTTGCAACATAAATTGTCTTAAATATTTACACATGCGTGGCTCACATTTTGCAATAAATATTGCCATATTGGAAGTGCCAATTGCTGATTACAGGCGAACAAAAACTTGGCAGACTAGGGTTGCCATTTCTATTATAAATTTCATTCTTCAATGCAACTGTTGTTGCCATAGATAATTATTGAGCTTGGACTTCTGCCTTTACATACATATCCATTCTGACGGCCTTGCAGAATATAAATGATTTTCCTTAGGAAAAGCTTATTCTGATGGGATTCTATATGTAGGTAAAGTGACATCTGCTCATGGTTCAATTTGACTCCTGGTGGACACAAGACCAGCTAACCATTCTTAAGGTACAACTATAAAAGGCTATTGTGCACTATTTTCACTACTTTTGTGAAGTTTTAACGAGGTTGCTGCAAGCAACTAAAAGAGGATATTTGCCAATATTTTTCAATCTTGACCAATGGCAACCTTTCATCAGTACTATTTTAGAAATCCTTGTGACTTTTCGGAAGTTTTGGCGAATTTCCATGTAAATCATCTGTCATCATTATGATACTTGGCTGCCATTTTACTGCAAAAATATTACTAAATCAGTAGTGCTAATCTTACAATTGCAGCAAATAGGGTGACTTTTATGAAGACTAATTTCACACATTTATGGCTTAGTTGGTGCTTTTATTATTTTTTCAATTTAAAACACTTAACTAAACTTTTCTTTCCGAAAGAAAGTTTTGAACAATTCAGCCAGAATCAGTATGGAATCTTTTTAGTAATATGCTTAAGTGGATGCTGGAACTGTCATTGCCAATTCTGGTGCTGTAGAAAATTCTGATTTCGTACAAAGATAAAAATATCCTGTGAAAATTTCATATTTATGCACCTGGTGAGTTATCCAACACCTGTTTTGTCCTAAATCATCTCATTTTGTATTTAATGATTCCTTTGAATATGGACAGATAAAAATTTGCATTGAAGGAGTACTTTTGCTACTATTGAATAATTTGTTTTACTATATACCTACTATAGCTAAAAGTTAGCAAATGCATTAGTGGAGCAGCCTTGTTTTAATGTTTTTAAACCTGAATTTTGCTTCTACATATCTCTTCCTAAATACATTAAAGCTTCTCCAAATTGACAACATGCTTGTTTATTAACTTGATATTCTTGATCCAAATTGTCTAAATAGTTGCTCCAAATCATTTATTAACATTAACACCCCTGCCTACAGAGAAAGCCCATAGAAAAATAAAAAAGTAGTTTCTTCTAATGAACCAAAATTTAATTTCAACAACTTATTTTATAAAAGTTTAGAAAAATATATCTTGACTGCATTAATGAAAGTATGAAACAGCCATTCAGCTGAATACTTAGGAGATGCATTTTTCATGTACATATGTTGTTTTTTTGTTATGGAAGATCTGTAAATACTCAAAAATTAATCAAATTCTTTTTTTTTTCCCCTAGCCAAAACCTTCTTTGACAATTTGTTAGTATTCAAGCATGTTTATCCCTCTTACAGCTGTATAAGGTTTTAGAGCAGTGCTTCTCAACCGATGTTCTGTGAAAATTTTAACAGCAATAAATCCTGATTATGGGGCAATGGTACTGGGGGGATAGGCCACTGAGTGGTTCATGTTTTCCAACAATTCTTCTGTGGCTCACTGTCTCATGTCTGGAAAAGTTGTCAATTGTAGCTATGGTAGCAAAGTAAACTACATTGGCACTTTTCTACCAAGCATCCTTCGTACAGATTAGGATTTTAACTATTTTAAACGTCTGCGAACTCGAATGCAAAGTTCTTTCATGAGATCAGCCACAATATTATCCAATTGAGGTCTAGAAACATATTACAAAGTCGCAAGATTGATTGCTAAAGCCAAAATGCCTTGCACAGTAACGGAATCACTCGTTTTACTAGCTTGTGTGAAAATTGTCAACTATGCTTGGAATCAATGAAGTAAAAGAAATTCAAAATGAACTGCTTTCAAATAATATGATTAGCAGGCGCATTGAAGACATGTCAGTTAGCATAGAAGGAACACTAATCCAACTATGTGAAAATACAAAATTAAAATTAATCATACACAAACGAATTACCAACTATGTATAAATATGCTAATAACAATTTAATAACCATATAAACATTTTAAGAATTAATATTAAATATCTACAATATTATTTTACCACAGTTAAGACAGATACTACCTCCTTATTTCAGTGAGATACTCTGGGCTTATTTCTGTACTTGCCATTTGTTCAAACGCTGTGATGTTGAAAAGTATTTTAATCCAACTGAGAAATATGTGTAGAATATTCTTCCATGACCCTCATCTAACAAAATATAATTGTAAGGTGATAAATCGAACTGCAAAGTTTATCTTCTATGCTCACTATCAAGAATTTAAAAAGATCATTGGTGAAGTCTAGATCATCAATTGCTTGTAGCTCTTTTGACCTTAGACCCAGATATAAAAAAGTTGTGTTCACAGAAACAAGCCCAGAGTATCTCACTAAAATAAGGAGGTAGTATATAGGTTAACTGGTAAAAGAATTTTGTAGATATTTATATTAATACTTAAAATGTTTATTTGGTCATTAAATTATTATTAGTATATTTATACATAGTCGGTAATTCTTTTGTGTATAGTTAATTTTACTTTTGTATTTTCACATAATTTAAAAACTAAGTATTCTATAATTTTAGCAGTTTCACTCAGTCGAATCTGACAATTTAATTCATAAATGCGATATAAAAAAATTTGTAAAATATCATTCACTGAGAACGTATGGATTAGGTATTTTCATTCCATTTGTTTCATGCTTATGACTGCATAAGACTATCTGAATAAACATGTAGCTGGAATGCTTATCTATATATATAAAACACTAACGTACGTGGACTCGAAATCGACGTTATTTGTGTATCGCCGAATGGCAACAATCAACGTAAATAAAATAACCCAGATAGTTTGAATTCTTGCTGTTTTCAAATAGCCGAGGTCAATTTCTATGCTAAATAAGGAAATAAATTGTAATATTTATGTTTGAGCTGACTTTTTATTTCTTCCGTTGATGTAAAAGTACTTTAAACGTAATTTTGCTACCCGGTATCTGGCCACGTCAGAATTAATGTTTACTTTTTTAATTTGATTTAGAATTCCGTGTTTGGGTATTTGAGTTGACTGTGAGATGTTGCGGACATATTTGAGGATTCCCAAGTATTATAAATGTGTGTTGTTTTTGTTAATAAATCATTATTGTCTTTGTCAATATCGTTGAAAAGTCTTTTGTCGCATTATTCTATATCTCGCAATGTATTCAGGAAGTCGAAATTCAACATGTTTGAATAGATACGTACGTGGTTTTTTTCCAGAATTTTACATTTTTTCAAGGATAGGAATTTTATTTTTGTTTGCATTAATGTGTTGCGGTATATTACCTATTCCAGAAATATTATTTAGGAGTTAGATTTTAATGAAATGTCTATTTCCTGCAAAATATCACTAGACATGGGCAATTTTATAGCGGTATATGTATATTTCGACCCACTTCCCTTAAAGATTTGATTGAATACGCAATGATTTAAATAATTGTTTCATAAAAATAAATAAAATATACAAATCAAAACATGTTTAAATACGGTGTGTAAAAAAGTTTAAAAAAAGTACTATTACACACCGCCGAGCGCTAGCCGGCGCAGCCCGGCTAGTGTATTATAATGCAAAAAACTTAGAAAGAGAGAAAGATCTTATATTGGATCCCTAGTATGAAATAGAAGAAATTAATCATGCTAATAGAAAAATGTTCCTTTATAGTTTGTTGTGAAATTATTTATTCTTCTGAGGTGTGCCATGACGTGAAAAAGGTTGGGAAGCACTGTGTTTGGGTACAGTTTAGACTGAACTTCATATTTACTTTTCCAGTTCATAAACATCAGAAAGAGTAGCATAACTATTTCTGACCTGAGAATAACTTCTATCTTAAAATTAAAAATTGTTGGTCAGAATTAGGGTCAGTAGATAATTGAATTTGCTTCTCACTTGAGTAACAAAATGAGCTATTGATCTGAACCAGGGAGAGAAGTTTTAAATAGTAAGTCCCAATCCAAAAAGTAGTTATAGGAACTGTTAAACAGGTTTCATAGCATCTGCTAAAAAACACTTTCAGAATGTGACAAACTTAAGCTGTGCACATGTACAAACATCAAGAAAAATGATTTAAAGAAATACTTGTGAAGTATTTATTTGTTTTACGATAATTTAATTAAATCCTTTGAATCAATGTTTCTTGCCAAATTGTTTGGAACAACAGATAGTTCAAAACTGCAATAGTATCCAATGGAGTTGCTCATCGTTAAAAGTCGTCACTTGTTCAAAATTTTCACATGCCACAGCATAATATTCTACTTATGAACAATATTTTTCCCACTAATGTATATAGGGAATTCTTGTATACATCAGTTGAGCTTCTTCAAAGCAAAATCCACTATTTTTGCAAGATTAGAACTTCTATGGTGTTTTCTATTCATATTTGATTTTTTTTTGCATTGCTCAATTTTTTATTACTATTAGGTGTTGTTTAGAATATAAATATATTGCAAAAATATCTTGAAAAATTGGAGATATGTGTATGAAAGACATATCTTTTAAATTCTTTGTACATCCTTTGCAGAATAGTGTTAAGAATTAGTGACATCCTAAAATTTGCTTTAGTAAATGCTTTAACTCTCTATTTATACTCTACGCATTAAGCCAAATGAAAAAAAAAAAACATTCGTTTAATACTTCTTCATTAACAGTGGGGAATATAAATTTGAGGAAGTTATAGAGTTTACAAGTTGTATTTAAAATATTTTCTTTTATTCTAATTGACGGATATATTAGAAATTTGTTATTTTCCTATCGTATTTATCTTATTGAATTCTTATGATTCTATTCTTATGAATAGAATATTCTTATGATTATACTTAAAATGAAACTCAAAACTTTTAATACTACTCATAAATTATCACATTTTGAACTTAATTTGTTTTAGAAATATTTCTGTACAAAATAATAAAAGTATTCTATGTCCTATCTCTATCAATATTACTAATTAGTGATATTATAATGATTAATTATTGTATATTTTCATTAATTATTTTGTGTTGATTAAGCTTTTAAGTACTAGAATGAAATTTTTCTTGTTCAACTTCCTTTCTCTCATAGAAATTACTTTACCAGTTTCTTATTTATTTAAGAAATGTCATCCTGGCATAGCAATACATTGTATTTAAGTATAAGACACACAAAATTTATTTGTACACATATCTTAATCTTTTGTGACTGTTCAATAATAATATTTTTTTCTTGCTACTGTCTACTTACTTTTTATATAAATTAAGGTATTTATATAAAAAGTTTTATTAGCCCTAGTGCAGCAAAAACGATCATAGTGACAAACTAAACGATCACACAGTGACAAATCAAATGAAATATTTTTAACCTTTGTTTTGCAGTTTCGTGTTTTTGTTTCAACAAATTAGTTTCCTAAGTTTTTTAAATTGAATTTCTAACTAATCCTCGAATTTAATTTCTAATGTTGGAGTGTTAAATTTAATGCTTAGTAAAATTATATTGCTCAACTGTTTCTTGAATTCTAAGATTATAATGTAATAAATTAATCCTTTGTCCATTGAAGTCGTTCTTTTTGTTCGCTAAAAGGATCTTCCGATTTATGCTACTAATAATTTCTCTTGTTCTGTTTTCTCAATAACCATGCATGTATGTCCATTTACTTGGTTTGGATTTTTCACTTAGGGACTGTTCCCAGACTGTCACTCTTAAGCTTCAGCTCTTAAGTTTTCTGTGAGGCAAAAAATTTCGATTAACATCTTTACATTCTTTGCTTAAGAGGTCAATAACAATTTGTCATTTGATTTGTTATTGAACTAGATTTGGTACGTTAATAAGAATTTGAAAAACTGGTAAAAATTGGTTTGGCTCAATCTTAATTTCTTTTTCAATCAGCATAATCTATCTCTTTCATGCTCTTCCATGTGACAGACACTTATAAAATAATTTCCATTGAGGTTTGTAGATACAGAAGTAACTCCATATCTTTTGAAAGATTTGCATTCCTTTTGCCAGAAAAAGATGAAGAAGGTTAATGTATCTTAAATTCAAGAGTACAAATATATTAAAATATAGCCGTGTGTCCATTTGGTGACTTTAAAAGGTACGTACATATGCTGAGTTATATTTTAAAATAAAATTAAGATATTTATTATTTAACTTAGTTGCTTTAAATAGATATTTAAAAATTTACTCTTCAATTTTTTTTTTTATATTTTTGCATTATTACTATATTTTTATAGTAGAAAACTGCAGTATCAGAGGGATATACAGGGAAGGAGTTGGGATTGCCTATTGAGTAACAAGGGAAGAATCTCTACTGATCTACTAAGAGGGAATGGAGTGGCCTGTTTCTGCTTATTAACCAGACATGACTATCTCCAACAACACCTACATAAGATTGGGGTGGCTACCTCCCCGATCTGTCCGCTTTGTAGCGATGGTTTTATGAACGGACAACACCTTGCGGAGTGCTCTAGTTTACAGGACATTGACACCAGGGATACTTCTCCCCAAGGACTTTATTCGCTATATTGGACGGCAAGACAGCGTATGGCCAAAAGGCCTTGAGCTGGGCATAGGATTAAAAAAAAAAATATTTTTATAGCATAGTATTAAAGTGTGTTCTGAACAGAAACTATGAACCAAAACTATATTGAATATTATAACATAATTCAGTGCTGATGTAAAGCTGTGCAGTTACAATGGGTGTTTGGGCCTTTTAAAGTGCATATCTCTGACCCGTACTATGCCAATTACCTATGCAAATAGAACTAAAAGCTACTAAATGAACTAAATTCACCAAAAAATATGAAATTGCTCATTTCTGCATTAAAATGTGTTTTTTAATGCTCAGGTTAGTAAGATTTCTTTTATTAAATTTAATTATTAAAAATGTAACAAAGTAAAACAAAACAATCTTACAAAATCCTGAATTTTTATCAAAAATTGTGAACCCCTGCAATTGTTGCACAGAACCCCATGGTACCGTGTGTTAACCCGATCGAACCGTGTGTTAAGCTCACTCTTCTTTGTATCACGAAAAGAATTTATTGTATGATTTCTTATCGCACGACCGAAATTGATTTGTGCAAATAGCCTGATAGTTAACATAGAGACGAGAAGTCCACTTTTCAAAAAACAATCATACGTTCTGTGAGAAAAGAAAATCCTAATTGTAACCAATATTGAGGATAACCTTTCTTTTTTTTTGACTATCAGTAGTTTAAAAAAATAGAGTGCAAAAAAATTGTGTTTTTTTAAAAATTATTTGTCACATTTTTCTTTTTAATTGACTGATTTTGCAAATGCCTTGCTTTAGGTCGTTATAAAAAATTGCAGGTCTTTGAAATGTTTTATTTTTATTTTGAAAAGTCCTTTTGGAGTGGGAACCATGATACTACTTCAGCTATTTGTAGAATCCCATCAGGAATTGACTATTTTACTATCAGTATTTAGAAACATTTGTAATTATCTATTCAGCTTTCTTGTTAACTAGTTTGAACCCAGTTCATTGTTTGCTATCTTACCTGATTTGATAAAAATGCATAAAGTTGAGCAAAAGGATGCATAGTGGAATGAATTTAAGCATTCATATTTTATGAAGTTAATGCGTTTATGTATATTGTTTATAATAACATTAAGTATTTAATTTCTATTGGTTGAAATGAATAGTACAATGCTTTGTGATTTCGCAAATGTGATTAAATGTTTGAACGAAAGAAAATGTGCTTAAACGATTTAACCAGTGACTTAACTTCACTAGTATTTATCATTTTTGACTGGAATTCTTGCATCAAATGTTTGGAATTTTCTTACTTTAAATCAGTTTCCCAAACTTCTTAATTCGATGTCCTCTTTTCAAAGACAATTTTCTTCTGTTCCTCCTCTGGAGAACTATCTCAACTAATTATAATTTGTAAGTGTATCTGTGCCCCTATAATTTTTAATTTGCACCTAAGTGGCTGTATGTATAATTTTGAAAAGCTAGTTCAGAAATATAATAACTTGAAAATAAAATTATAAAGCTTTGTATTAAAATGAAGTACAGAAAAATAAACTGCTCATAAACACTAAATGACTCGCTATTAACAGTAATTAAAATTTCAATCAAATGAGTAAAATCAAATTGAATTATTAATGAGAAGGATAAAACTGATGTTTTGCTACCAATTTGTCTAAATTAGATTCTATTTTTGTCAGCAGTATCCTTTAATCTCCACAAGAAACTATTTTCAGTTGGTTCCTGTTTTTAGTTTGAAGACTGTTTCCTCTCTAAATACATTTCCAATGAAACAGGATGATGGAAATGCATTCAAAATTTAAGTGATAGGCGTTCACAAATACGTGTTTACACTTGCTCAAACCGACATCTTACTCTCATCACTTCACTAATTCAGAGCTTGTCATTGAAAATCTGAGCAGGGATTGATGACGCATGCCACAGAAATAATGATATTGACTGATCTAAACACCGCTCTATCACCTAAACATGACATTTTCATATACGTTCCTTGAAAAAAATTTTCTTTTTGAACCCCTCTACCACCCTTTACAATTTGACCAGATATTTTCAAAACGCCCTGAATACTGAAGAAAATTTTTTTGTTTAAAAAGTGGGTTTTTTTGGCCCATGGGGGGTCTGAAACTACCTGTGAATACAGAGGGTTTATACAAAAATGTTTCCACAGCTTTTGACAGAGCAAACTCTTAAATCATGTTAAAGTTCCTGTTTAGTAAATATTGTAAAATTCAGTACATGATTTATTTATTTTAATTTCAATTTAAAGAAATCTATAATATCAGGTAATGCAGTGTAATAAAACTTTATTTTGTGTAGTTTAGGAAATTCAGCTTTAAATATTTCTCTTGCATGTTATTTTTTGTATTCTTCTCTATAGTTCAACATCGTCAAGTATGATTGTTCAATAAGTAATACATATTTAAGAAACAAACTTTAAATGTATTTTATATTTTTAAAATGTATTTTAAGGTTTTCAAATATTGTTGCCTTTTGAAATGTCAATTATTTTTGTCTTTTAATTTCATTTAAATTTATCAGTATCTATAATAGTTAGTTCTAAGTTCCTTTAGTTTGGGTTAAAGTATAAAATTTTGTCCATGGCCTAATTTAAATTTATTTCTATATCTGTGTAGAGCAAATGGCTCATCTTTGTCAAGAACTGCACTACAATATTTGTTATATTGTATTTATTTAATGAACTATAATGTCCCGGAATGATTTATAATGCTTTTAGAATTCTAAATGTGTGATATTTGCATTGCCAATGATGTTTATTCTTGTGTTTTCTGTTACTTTATTTCAGGATGACAATTTTGGCAGTGTCTGGAATTTATTGCTACTTGAAAGGGAATATATCTGAGATCTTTGTCAAGTTTTATGTTGATAATCATTTCATTCACTTCGCTTCTGCATGCAGCTTGTACTATGGTTTCACTTTGAAATCTGACAAAACTCTTAAGGAATCCATTTTATAAATGTTTCAAAATTATTTTGGCATTATTTCTATTCAATAACAATGTTTGATATTAATTTTTCTGTTTTTAACATTATAAATTAATATAATTTTTGATTTTTATGCAGTTGTATATATTAATTATTCATTTGAGTTTCAAAAGTATTGTTATCAAACGTAATTAATGTGAGAGAATGTTGTATTTAAAAAAAATAAAACGTTCTTTGAAAAACTTATGGAATGGATTCTTAAAAACCTGAATTCAAATATTTTTGTATAAAGTAATACTTTATCTTATGAATATAATTGCCAATTGTCATGATTATCTTTTAAATAGAAATATTAAACATTTTGAAGTTTTGATATTTACTTTGTAAATGTGTTTTGTTTGTGATTTATTTAAAGCTTGAGAGTGTTTGCCACATTTTTAAAGAAATAGGTTTTAAATAATAAATTTTTGTGCAATGTTTCAAGTATAAAGTGTCTAAAAATTAAGTTATTGACCAAATGTTTCTTTTATTGACATTTCATTTGGTTGGCAAGTCATATTTGGCCGAAATTACGCATTTTAGGACATACTTTTAATTACTTTTTGTAAACATTCAACTTGTATTTTGCATTACTCATCCTTTAACATGGTAGCTCAAGGCATGCAACTGACATTCAAGTGTATTCCAAAGGGCCTCTATAAGATTCTAGTCAGTGCTTTGTTTACTGACACACCTTATTTATGTTGCTAAATTAGTTATGTAAAATGTATTCAAGTGGGTTTGGTCTTATTGAGGGAGGTTTGATCCATGCATCAATACCACACACAATATCAATTAATTTTTATATAATTTTACTTGTGTGTATGCAGTATATTAACCCAATAAACCAAATCAATTTTTAATATGGTAGTTTTAACTTTATTCTAAATTCATCTTTAGGATAGAAAATGTCACCAGGAATTGAAATAAATTGTAAATTCAAAAAAATTTTATAAACCCTTTTAATTATATCGTTACTTCAAGTATATATTCATGCATAACTTTTAACCAATTGTTTAAAAACAGTAGTTCTCAACTTTTGTGAGACAGCACCATGGCAAATTATCTTACTATAAGATGAAGACCTGGTCCTGACTAATTTTTGTAAATACCTTCCGACTATTTTTAAGTTCTTACATAAAACTAACAAGTACTAATCAATTATGGCATATTTGTAAAGAGTATTGGTTCGAGTAAGTGTGGCATGTTAACAAGTATAAAATTTCATTTAAATTGCACCAAATATTAAACAAAATCCTTTGTCTCTTATTCATATTAAAATTCAAACAAAATAATAATTTTTTACTACTAACATAAAATCAGGTGATTTTCATAAAACTATTTTAGTAAATTTTAAGAAGCAAACATTTAAGTTTAGTAGTAATGTTAAGCATAAGCATTCTAGCTTTTTAATTTTTATTTAAATTTCTAAGTATTTAATTTTTTCATCTAAATTTAAGAAAGAATAAAGGTAATTTTTATTCTTAGAAAAGTACAATTTAGTTAAATGAATTTTCACTTGGTGATTCACGATAACTTGGAAAAGATAAGAAAGACGAACAAGGGAAGTTTTAGATATAAAAATATAAATTTCATTCAAAGCAAGACCTCTTATTGGTTTGTTGGAGTAAAAGAAAGGAGTCATGATTGTGAAGTACTGCATAACTGACCTGGCCAACAGTTATTTTCTGACTTTTCATCTCAAAACCTTTATATGAACCATAGGTACACTCAGGACCGGATTTAGACTTGATAACGCCCTAAGCTATTTGAGATATGGGGCCCCTTTATAAGTCCAGTTATTATATGTCAGTCCCAAATATGATTTTCGGATGCCTAGAGGGTTAAACTGAAAAAAATTAAGAAGTATATAGATTGTGAAATAAAAAATCTTTAACTTAAAATCATTTTTATTCATAAACTTAAAAATGCAAACTCTGGTAAAAATAAACAAAAATTCTTTTAAAAGGCACAATTTACAAAGGCTTATTATCTAATATCTTGAAACATGTTATAAGGATCAAGGAATTATATTAAACTAAAATATTTTCTTTCTTGCCTTTGCCAGAGCAAAGTCACTGATGACATCATCAAATGATAAACTGCGTAGTTTGTCACTTTCTATGCACATGAGACTGAAGGAACATAATCTATCTTGAGTCATTGTTGTTCTAAATTCATTTTTTATCCTCTTCAGCTGATAAAAAGATCTTTCTCCAGAGCAATTAATTTGCAACCATCATACTAAGAAACAATCTCAAAATTGCTTCTATATTAGGGAATGCTGATTGGACACGATCGTTAAATATTACCCTATACAGATTCTGATGTGTCAGACTATCATGTTCCGCTGAACCATAGACTTGGCTATGTCTAACGTATTGATGAAAAGGCTTGACTTCTCCTACAAGACTCATGTCCACATCTTCAAGATATGTTTGGCATAAAGCACTAACTCCTTCACGAATCTCTTCTTTTGTAGCTTCTAATTTTGTTAAGAATGAAAACTTTTTTGCAGCGTCATTGTATGCTAAGGCCTTCTGTACCAGACTTGACTCTAATGCATCCATCCCAGATATAAATGTTTTGATTCTAAACTTGTCTCTTGACTCAACGTTCTCTAAAGCATCATCTTCATCGTCATTGATATGCCTTCTTCTATATCTGCTTTTCTTGTAATCAACATCAGACAATTTTTCCTTCAAAATGATCGAACATATCCCTGGAACCTGTAACAAAATCCGAAAGAGAAGCATACAATTTCCTACATACATCTAGACTAATTTGGGGGTCTTTCAGGGATTGACTAGTCTTGTGAAATTCATCCAGCAATTAACTCCACAAATATAACATTACCATAAATTCAAACTCCTCCATTTTATTCAAAATGTTTATGGCTTAAATTCTTGTTTCACCTTTCTCTGTAGTATCAATATGCAGCAGATGCAATACAGAAATTATTAAATCATAACTATCAAGTATTGCACTTGTGGCCATTGAATGTGCTTCTCATCTAGTCTTTGACAAAGATTTTGAAACTTTTAAAACATCTTTGAAGAATGACAACAGTACTGCCCATTTATGTGTAGATGATGAAAAGAAATTATATATTTCTTGAACAATTCCAAAAAAGTTTACTGGATCTAAACAACAGTCAACTGCTGCTCTACCAACAAGATTCATTGAATGATCAGCACATGTAATATACATAGCATACTTGTTAATCTTCAATATTATTTCTTGCATACTCTTGTATTTGCCAGACATATTGGCAGCATTATCATATGACTGGCCTCGACACTTACTAAAATCTATTTTGCACTCATTTGTAAGGTACAAGTAGTTGTACACCATCTTAGCCATACTTTCCCCTGTGTGCCTACCCATCTCTAGAAAAGTTAGAAAAC
Organism: Metellina segmentata; assembly: GCA_947359465.1. Lineage (NCBI taxonomy): Eukaryota > Metazoa > Arthropoda > Arachnida > Araneae > Tetragnathidae > Metellina > Metellina segmentata. Next base: position 22,596,939 of record OX375872.1, read on the forward strand.
GTTCAATAGGGAGCCCATCATCTGGTGATACATACCTCACAATAATAGTGAGCTGATCAATATATGACCGGTCTGGAGTGGAATCTACTCATAAACTGAAGTACCCTGCAGTTCTTAAATCATCCAAGATTGAGTCTCTTACTTTATGTGCCATAATCTGGATAAATTCATCACATATTGTTTTAGAAAGAAAAAATGTGACACATGATCCTTTTTTCCCAGATTTTTTTATATGGCTTGCTAAAAAAGGATCAAATTTTGCTATAAGTTCGAGTAATCCAAGGTTTCCTTATCTCATCTGAAAGGTAAACCACGCTCTGCCATAGTAATTATGACTGCCACAACTCGTTCAAGAACATTTTTCCAGTACTGCCTTTTATTGTTTATCGGTTCTGCTAGTTGGCAGTCAATTGTTGAGCCACGTTTTCTTGTAAGATATGTTAACGATAGAGTGGCGACATACGGGAAATACTTTCTGATTGGCTTAGAGACCTTTTCTACCGCCCGAGGCGGTCTTCTCCTAGCTCCCGTAGACTTAACATGGGAACTTTTTGTGTGTCCGAGAAAAACGCGTGTACATTAAATAAAAAAGAAAATATAGCTTATTCATGTTCCATTTCGTATTCTAGATTGTTCATTATTTTAGTGTTTTGTCAGTATAAATTCGAAGACTTTTTAAGTAAATAGCTTTTTTCGAACAACTTGGTGTTTCCCGCAATCTAAGTTAGCGCGTTGTGCAATTCATCTCATCAATTACGCATGTAATTGAGCGTTTATATGATTCATTTATACCGAATGTATCCATATTTTAACAATCATATGCTTTTTGTTCTCCTTGAAATGATATATTAATTCACCCAGCAACCATCATTGACACGATTCTGGTAGAAAAATGGCTGCCGCGCATGCGCATCGGGCCCAATTTGGTCCCTTGTCGCCACTCTTATTATATAGGCACTCTAGTTACCGAAGCAGTTCTATGGTCTACATAGTTTTCATGACTTTGAACTAAATAGATGTTGCGCAATCACAAAATCCATCGTATGATAATGGTGTAGAAGAATTTGAAAAGAGTTTACTCACGAAACAGTATACACGTCCAGTTGCTGGCGAATATACTAACCATTCTCTGTAATATTTTCCACCATTAGCCCGTTTGGGATAGAACAAGCTTTTTGAGCAATATCTGTCTTGGTTTGCAAAAAGCTTCTTTGATTTTTCAAATGAACCATTTGAGTGCTGACTTTCTGACGGACATTTTTCTACCCAGTATAAAATCTCATTTTTACTTAAATCGCCCCATAGCCCAAAATCATTCTGTTTGATTTTGATACTGAATCTTCTGTACTTCTACTACTCTCTCGTTTAGAAATCTTAATATTTGTTGCTTCATTCGTTGAAGTAGATTCTATACAATTAGATGTACCAGGTTCTGCGTCAGAAATAGGATGAATATCCCGTGACTGACTCACTGTGGTAGAGGCTTTTGGTTCATCAGACCCCTTATCTATCTTTGTTAAGAAACTTTCTAATTTTGTTAACTTGCTAAGCTCTTCTTTAGCTCTCTGCTTATTTTACCTCTTTTGAGCTCCTCTTTTATAACTTCTGGTTGGCATCTTGCAAACTTTGGGCAGAATATAACTATAAACATACATTTAAAAGTAATATAGTGCATGACTTTTTTTTTAATTGAAAATTTTCTGTGATATTACCACTACTTACCAACAAGCGATATTTTTACAGTAAATAATACATGCAAAGAGAAAATTAACACAATAGCACTTTGTTCTTCGAAAAGACGCGCTAAAAAAATTGGGTGAAGATTATGTGACGTTCCGGACGTGCGCTATTGGGACAAATAATGCTTCAGTATATTTAAATATATATGACAATTGCTCATTCCGACAATTTTTTTTGGGACTCCCAAAGAAAGTGGGGGCCCTAAGCTATAGCTTGTTGAGCTTATACGTAAATCCTGCACTGGGTACACTCACAGTATATCAAACGAAATTTTAAACAAAATGTTTTGTCTTGGAAGTTTCATTTCAATGAAATGTAACTAAAAAATTTTAACTCCAGTTCACTTCGCTAATAGTCATTTTCGTCTATTGTTCTCGAACCACAAAAGATGAGTAGGCTGAAATAAAGGTAAAAACCAAGAAATTGAATTGAAATGAGAAAACTTGTCTTTAATAAGAACATTTCAAAGCAAAGTTTTTATCACTAGTTTTACAAAAACTAGAGAAAAATTCATTTTGATCATTTCACTAAATTGACCTTGATGAATTTTTTACTGTCTCTAAAGATAAGCTGAAAATTGGAAAATGGAAGTTCATTTTAAATGATAGGTATTTAAATTAACGTCGTACTAGAACAACACTACGGGCTATTGACGACGGTCCAGGATCAATACCCAAAGGAAAGACCCAAGGACAACACGTAATTTTGAACCATGGTCAGATGGCAAAGCAACATCTAAGCTGGCACCCCATTCCCCATACTTCCACACTACGCCAACGTGAGGAACATTTGAGGCCATGGCAGATATAACGTGCACCAGCCCCCCTTTGTACACGACGGTCTTTGGTTGAATTCAAACTCGCAACATTCCAGTTGCAAATACGTTACTCTCCCAACCGGGTTATCGCGGCCCCCCTTTTAAATGGATAAATTAGTTATCTAACATATATATATATATATATATATATATATATATATATATATATATATATATATATATATATATACTGTGAGCGCCATAGATTCGTCAGGACTTTGATCACAAGGAACAAACAAACAAACACTTCCTTCTCTACTGTTATAAAAGGAAGTGTTTGTCTGTCTGTTTGTTTCTTGTGATCGAATTCCTGAGGAATCTCAGCAATGGGATTTGGCACACAGATAGTCCGAATTATTTGCAATTTTTGGCCTACGGCGAATTTTAAAATTCAATCTAGAACATTTTAAAATGAATTTAATGAATTAATTATTATTATTTTCTTTGGAATGGCAACGGCATAAAGATATGACAGATTCTAAATTTATTTTTCCCGTTGCCGTTTTCATTTTGCGCACGAGGAATGATTTTCCCAGCATAGGATAACAAAAAGTTTTAACTTTAGATAGTTATTTTTTCTATCTCCTAGACCGTTAAAGATAGAGTAAAAATTTCAACGGATTTGAAATCTGTGGAAAATTTCGCTTTAGATCGATACCTAAAAATATGATTTTCTTTAAATAAATAATTTTTAAATTGAATATATCTTTTATATTTTTGCAAGAGATTGTGACGTCACGTGAACTTTCTCTTTCCAAAAAAAAGCAGATTGCATCTTCTGTCCTTCGCGTTAAAAAAAGAAACAGATTACATTTCCTGTCCGATTCCATTTCCGCGAATGAGAGCAAGAAATAAAAACATATTGACTGGGATTGTTGAGATTTTTTTCGTAAAATCGGAATTGCTAAAGATAGATTGAAAATTTCACTTTAGATTGATACCTAAAAATGAGATTTTCTTTAAATAAATAATTTTTGAATTGAATATATCTTCAACGGATTTGAAATCTGCGGAAAATTTTACACAAGATTAATACCTTAACATCACGGAGTTGCCCGAGGTGTTAGTTTGCGCACCGACTACGCCGGGCTAGCCACTAGTTTATAATATTAGACTCAAAATGATTTCTTCAAAATGATTCTCTATTTCTTATAGCGAGCATCACCATCATGACTTGGTGTCATGAGCAGTTTTCGTAGTAAATTAGTTGATCTGTTCGATCGTGCTGAATGCTCGTGACGCCATCTATATTTATTTCTTGAAACTAATTTGATCTTTCAGAGAATCCCTTCACAATTGCAATGAACCTATAGGAAGATCTACTTTCTAACGAAAAATATAATATTCGTACTATACTAATTCTTCATTGGAAAAACTTTTTTTTGAAACTGAAAATTGAAAAGTATTTCATTCTTAGCTATCCGATGTCGAGGCCGTGTGAAAAAATTGATCGATTAGTGTACATATTTAAATAAACAGCTGAGGTCCAATTTGTAAAGGTGTACGAATTATTGCTAGTGTGTCATTGTTAAATGACGAGTTGTGTTGGGTCTGATAATCTTTTTAGACGAAATAACAATGAACCAATTTATAGATTTTGAGCACTTTTTAAACATTTTTCATATTTTAAAGTATAAAGTTTATATTTTTTTGTGCAAAAAAATCTCAAACTTTTCGGTAAATTTCACCCAACCTAAGCATTGGAAAATATGTATACCATGTTGGAGAAAGATTATGAAAAATCAATTTTTTATTTTCTTTTTGTTCTAGCTATTCAATCTCAATGTAGGTTTTCTATATGTATGAATACTGCTTCCACTAAGAGTACAGATCGTTGTTGGAGGAAGTGTTCATATGTCATTAGGGAAACATAAACTCGAAGAATGAATAGTTTGCACAAGACATGTAGGAATATGGGACTGATCCTTAAAACCGTAAAATAATGTATGGACTAATTTTGTGAAACCGTTCTCATGAAATTTATAATTTTGAAATGATTGGGTGAGGTGAGGTGCACACAGAATTTTGAAATGCTTGGTGTGAAGATATCCAAATCTTTTCCTACCAATTTCTTATAAATGTGGAATTTTAATCATAGTTGAAAATTAATAAGTAAAACCTGTATCTCTACTGTTATAAAAGGAAGTGTTTGTTTGTTTGTTTCTTGGCCGAAAAGTTCTGACGAATCTATGGCACTTCAGTAATGAGATTTGGCACACAGGTAGTCCGGATGTTTTGCAATTTGAGGGGCGAGGCGAATTTTAAAATTCAATCTAGAACACTTTAAAATGAATTTAATAGTTCTTTTCACCATTCTTGCTTTTTCCGCGGAATGAAGAAACATCAAAATTTAGACTTTTCGCCCTCACATCAGCCTCTGGAGCCATGAAAAGTTTTTTTCATCCTCCCGTTTAGAAGGGGAGAGGATACATTCAAATGACTTTCGTTTGTTTCGAGATTCATTCATTTTGATTTCCTGCGAAACGGATTCAAGTGAAGCAAAATATATTACTAAAGTTATCACTGGCGTTCTTCAGTGCTTTTTTCTATCTCAGCCATCGTTAAAGGTAGAATAAAAATTTTAACGGATTTGATATCTGCGGAAAATTTTACACCAGCTAGATAACTTATACGTTTGATTTTCTTTTAATCTCTTATATTTCGCAAGAGACTGTGACGTCACGTGAACTATCGCTTTCCAAAATTAAACAGATTGCATTTTCTGCCCTTTCCGTTAAAATAAAAATAAAAACAGATTTCATTTTCTGTCCTATTCCATTTCAACGAAAGAGAGCAAAAAAAAAAAAAAAATAATAATAATAAAAAAAATAAATAAATAAAAAATAAATAAAAAACATTTTGACTGGGATTGCTAAGTTCTTTTTTCGTAAAATCAGTATCGTTAAAGATACATTGAAAATTTCAACGGATTTGAAATCTGCGAAAAATTTTACACCAGATTAATACCTTACATCACGGCATTAATTTTGATATAGATTCGAAATTGTGTGTCGAAACAAGGGGGTTTTTATAGGAAATTATGAAGTTGGTATTCCATTTAATATTAGGACGGCCCCTTATACAAATTTTATGCATTTGAATTAATAAAAGACATTATTTCTCGTCTTAAATTTTCTCTATTATTAAAATTGCTCGAATGCAGAGGGGCAGTACGCCCCCCCCCCCCCGCGTGTGTGCGTATATTTTAATTATATAGAATGTATACTCTGAAATGCGTAGAATTAATTTTTCGATTCCAATAAAATATCTATAAAATTCAGTCGATTTCTAGTGTCAAAAAAAATTGTTGAGATGCAGAATGGTATAAGCCCAAAATAAAATATAAAAGTTATTCTTAGTTGTTTAAAAAGTTATAATCTTACAATCTTACAGTTGTCGTACTTTTATAATTGAGAACATAATTCTTATGAAGATTGTGATGAAAGTTTAAATGGCAGGAAATAATGGTACATAAGATAGTTTAAATAGGTTTTCTAATAAGAGCAGCTGCAGCTTTTTGTATTCACATAACTAAATCATGCTTCCCACAATGAAAAATTGAATTACCCAAGTCAGAATGATCAACTCTCCCGTGTTTTTTCCCGGAAAATCCCGTATTAGAGCTATTTTTTATACTCCCGGCTCTGGCATTGACGTGCTAATTTCAATAGATTTCACAATCCAAGTATTCATTTATTTCAAATTATATCTTGTTCTAGTCCAAGAGTACTGCATTCCGATGTAAGCTGCCATTAGAGACTTAGAGGTACTCACCCTTTTATATCATAAATTTTATCTATAATAATCGATAGAAAGTTTAGTATGTACCAATAGAAGAATATTCGTTCGGGGATTGAAAACAGGAAGTGCCGTCCAACCAGTCTAGTGGTTAACGTGTTAGCCTCTAGATAGGAAAGTTCCTGGTTCGAATTCGAGTCAGTGCAAGGATGTTTGTAAGCGTATGGTGTAGAGGCAGCTGGTGCACCTTAATTTGTCGTGGCCGAAAGTCCTCAAGCTGGGTTGGTGTAGACGTTCGGAGAGTGGGGTGCCAGTTCAGGTGTTGCATCTGACCGTGGTTCAAAACTACGTGGTGTTGTCTTCGGATCTTTCCCTTATGGATTGATCCCGAACCGTCGTCAATAGCTCTTTGTGTTGCTCTAATACGACGTTAATTAAAAATTACCAAATTATTGCAAACAGGAAGTATAGAACAAATTTGGTCAAGTATTTTCATTGATTCACCCCTCCTGGTGGTTACCTCAACGTAAAATCTCGTCATTAGCAAAATTGACGAGCGCTTAATTTCTCCATCATCAAAGATTGGTAATATCTTGATGAAAAGATACCTTGTCGTTAGCAAAATTGGTCAGATCTTGATGGAGGACGTCGAATGTTAAGAAACAAATGATGTTATTAATTATTAAAAAAAATGTGCCTATCTTTAATAAAATTTTCGACTGCGAAGCATCCCAGGCTTAAACGATCATACTGAAAGACTGATGAGTTATAAACGTGAATGATCAGATATCAAAGCAGCTTAGAAGGAATAAATCGTAGCTAACGGTAGCAATCAATCGACTATTAATTTAATATTATATTTTTTCGTCAATTCCCCCCCCCCCACACAAAAAAACACATTTTTTTTATCCCCTCAATATACGTATAAAGTACTCTACCTATTTTTACCGTCACGGTTCATTTGACCCACAGTTTAATATTTTATATACTTTTACAACATTATCAACCCCAAAACAATTCCATATACACTGCTCTGACAAACAATAAGCACGTACACCATTGTAAAGATAACGGACTAATATGGCTGCATAATTGGGAAGCTCGAGAGAACTTACTATTTTGCGTGAAAAGTGCCAAATAAGATTGTCATGAAGATACAGGCACTAGCATCTCTCTGTGCAAGAAATATGTGCCCGCGGAGTGTTAGCAGAACAAACTTGCATCTGTTTTAAATCGAGATTTTACTACTGAATACTAAAAAAATGTGAAACTACTGAATAAAGTCAAAATAATGTCTAATGAATTTTTATTGAATTTTTGTTATTGTTTTTTAATAATTATAAAATTAAAAACAAACATTTTGTTCATAATTTAAAGCACTAATTTCACTGTTACCTACATCCAAATAGTAAGTGAGTAATTTAACCCGTTTCTCGCGTTAAAATAGGTATTTACAAAATGATTGGTCTCAATTTAGAATATTATCCTTTCCATGAACGTTTGAAGTAATGCTGTTCCTTTAAAAATACACAAAATTGTCACCAAATGTCACCAACACACCAAATGTTGGACACCCTAGTATACAATACTTCTTCAATGAAAAATTTAACGATCTCAAACGGCTATTTTTAGTTATTAGAACACGCTTATTTATCTGATTCCATTAGTTCTCTTTTTAACCTTCCAAGTGGATTCGACGAGGTATCTCGTATTTCAAGATCTAATTAATTTTCTAATGACGAGATATCTCGCCATCAATATATGGCAGATTTTCCGCTGATGACGAGATCAAGATCTCGTCAGTTTTTTTAATGACGAGATATCTCGTATATCAAGATCTGGGCAATTTTGGTGATGACGAGATGCCTTGTCGAGACTATCATGAATACTTTTGTACCTGAATACTTTGGCATTCGAATGCTTTTTATGTCTGAACAATCTGGTGTCCGAATACTTTGAATGAATACTATTGTATTCGAATACCACGAGAAAGAATATATATCGCTTCTCTCGGTTTCCACTTGACAGAAGGATTCGTTAATCAATACATTTTTAGGAATGCATCTTGTGCGTTATTAAGAACGAAGGCATTCCAGCATGAAATTCACTTGTCTTTTTCTATCAGCTTTCATTATGTCATTTCCGTGCAGTCCGAGACATTAGCTAAGTGTACGGAGCTGCCTTATGAAAATTTTTGTTTATAGAGCAAGTATTATGACGTGAGTTCCTTCTCCAGGTGCTAGTTGAGTGACCTACTTCTTCCAGAAAGACAACTTACACGTCAACGCAAGATGAATTTTTTTCGACCACTCCATAAAACATAATATTTTTCAGTTTTAGCGACCGTCAAAGTGCCTGCCCCTTAAACTATCAGCTGCTGTGAAAGCAGAGGGAATCTGTACGTTTTATGAGCACTCGCAAAACGCATGTTTTGCTTGTTATCGGTTAATTGTTTGTTTTCAAGGCCTCTTCCGTAGTTCAAGGACGAATCAACATGTTGCGAGCAGTGAACTTCGTACGGCGGTTTTCCACTACCCCGGTAAGCACATGCTCTGAGCTTTTGATGAGTTACGATTCTTATGTAGTATCACCTTTCTCCCGCAGTAAATGCATCGCCCATTTCCTCACTTGGTATTCATCCATATTTTTTTCTTGTATACTACTTTCTTTGTTTATAGCAGTGGCTTACCTCACATTTCAGTTTGAAGCCTCTTAAAAATTAAAATTTCGCAGACCCATTCAGTGAAATTAAATAAAACACATGCGATTGCATAAGTTCATAGTGATCCTTATTTTCACCTAATATTGGGAGTAAAATTCTTAGATTCGTGTTAAATAGATGATAAAGCGTAGAAACTTCACATTGAGGATTAGTGATAATTTTAAGTTCAGAAACAAGAATATTTAAGATTTCTGGAATAAAATAAACAGTAAACGTTCAAATTCTTGTTTGTTAATTAAAATGAATGGGCTCTTAACTTTTGAAATCTAACTTCAAAATGTATACTTTAATTTCAATGTGAATAACCATGCTGCTTTTTAGCAACCTGCTTTGTGCGACCTGCATATGGCCATCGTGATCCTTATTTTCACCTTAATATCGGGAGTAAAATACTTAGATTTGTGTTAATTAGATTAGAAAACGTAAAATTTTCACACTGTGGATTAGTGATAACAACAGGAAAATCTAGAGTTCTGAAATAAAATAAACAGTAAATATACAATATCTTATTTATCAATTAAAATCAAATGGCTCTCTACTTGAAAATTATAATATCACTGTCTTCAAAATATATACTTTAATCTAAATGCGAACAACCATGCTGCTTTTTAGCAATTATTAATTCAACATTCTATTTTTCTTCGCAATTCTCCATTTTAGCCTCTGAAATATTGCATGTTTTCCGCAGACACCTTGAAACCTTGTCGCGAATCTTTGGAGGTTCGTGGACCATATTTGTGTACTGATATGTGTTTGATTCTTTTGTCAAAACATGATTTAGGAAGTGCAGAAGCATAGTCATAATTTTATTTGGGTTCTGTGTTAAAACAAAAAATGAAAATTTTTATTCAAAGTTTAGGCCTTACATTTATCAAAAAGTGTTTTTGTATTATTCGTGAGAACCAGACCTGGATGGATTATTGTCAGCGTATAAAAATTGAAACATTTCGGTTGATTTACTGAAATTTATGACTGCCAAACAGTGGTTTTCCCGCGAATATTTACATAATAAATACACGAAATAGAGTTAAATATTCACTGTTTTGGGGAATCTACTTTTTACTTTGGTGTTATTATTGAGGTTGATACGATTCGTGGATTCATGAGAAGATGGTTGAGTCAACGCAAAGAAACAATATCCATGATATCGTTCTCGTACTTTGTAATGAATATTTAACTATATTTCTTCAATGACAGTCAACCGGTCTAGTGGTTAAGGTGTTGACCTCTGGATCGGAAGGTTCCTGGTTCGAATCCGGGGTCAGGACATGGATGTAAATGGTACTGTTCTTTGTTAGGGGTAATGATGGTCACCCATTGGGTGCTCCTTCACGAGTGGCCGTCACTTCTGGCCTTGTAGTTGCAAAATGATTACAAATCAACAATGCCCGCCATTGGATTAAAAAAAAATATTTCTTCAATGAATATTAAACTGTTATATTCCATGAACATAAAAAAATATTATTTTATAAATATTAAACTATCATATTCTTTTATTAATACGTCGTGTACAAAGAGGGCTGGTGCACGTTAAATCTGTTGTGGCCTCAAATGTCCTCACGTTGGCGAGGAGTGGAAATTTGTACAGTGCCAGCTCAGGTGGGACCTCGTCATCTGACCCTGGTTCAAAATTACGTGGTGTTATCTTTGGATCTTTCAAATTCGGGGATTGATCCGGGACCGTCGCAAATATCCTATTGTGTTGCTCCAGTTGTACGTTGATTAAATACCTACCCCTACCTACCTATTAATATTAAACTATTATATTCCTTCATAAATATTGAACTGGTATATTATATAGCAAATACTGATTCATAAATTAAGTTATCTATTCATTATAATATAGTATATTCAATATTAATTATAATATAGTACTTGTAATGAATAAACTATTATATTCTATTATGAATACTAAACTATTATATTCTATTTTACGAATACTAAACTATAATATTTTTTTATGATTACTAAACTATTATATCCTGCAATGAATATTAAACTATTATATTTCATAATAAATAAAAAATATTATATTCTATAGTGAATATTGAACTGTTCAATTTTACAAAGATTAATTTATATATACACAAATACAATCGTGCAAAAGAACTAATAATATCAGAGTAAGAGCAGTTTGATCCGCCATGATGCAGCAATTTTATATTCGGACAAAGCTAGTCAGTTTGCCGTTTTATATTCATTTTAAACTTTAAGTACGGCATTACTTTCTCAAGGGGACATATTGTATTTGTAACCTATAAATTAGGTACGAATCCTAATTAATTTTTATACCCATAACCTTGAAGTAAACAAAAGACAGATAAAATATCGAGATTTTGAAACGAATGTGTCAAAAATTTGGAGACACCACTGTACTTATTTCTCTTTTCAATTCTTTAGTAAGGCCAATTTTAGAGTTTGGCTGCGTAGTCTGGAATTCATCTTATAACTATCTCAGTTATAGTATTCTGGTATTGCTTGAGATAATCGTGTCTGAAGGAAACGCGGTATAAGGCTGAGGCCAAAGCAGGTACTTAATCATAGGACAGGGAACAGGTTTCATACAGGTAATTCTTGAGATGAGAGAAATATCTCTTTTCTAAGACATGGAGTCTTGGAATCGCTCTAGTACAACATTCTTGGAAAAGAACCTTGTCGAGGCCCCTTCAGAGCAAAGGTCGGGGATCATCTCCACAATTCATAACTGACCCTGTAATGGGCAGGGCAAGATGCAAAAAGCCAAATTTTTTAGATAAGGTACAATTTCTATTAAACTTCACAACTAATCCCTATTGTCAATTGTCCTCTTACCACAAAAGATAAGTAGGCTGAAATTAAGGTAGAAACTAAGGAACTGACTTGGGACGAGAAAGGTTGTCTGAAATAAATAAAACATTTCATTATTCAAAGTTTATGTCACTAATATAGCAATAACAAGAGAAACAATTCAATTTGATTATTTTCTAAATTGACTCCACAAGATTTTATGCTTTTTACTGGCTTTTAAGATTAACTGGAAATTGAAACAGGAAATAATTTAAATATGGATGCATTAGTCATCTAACACAAACATTTGATAATAAATTAAGTAAGTTTTATACGAACCAATACGAAACTTACAAATCATTGTTCAGTAGAAGAACCTCCTTTTTCATTGTCCTAGTCTTATTCACTCTTTCTACTAAATGTCTGTTTATTCAAATAAGTGCAGAGGCCAACTTTCGCCTCCTCAGGGATCATATCCATATTTCCACTCACTATTTCAAATATACGAATGTTGATACTGTCACTCTTAACCTTTCGAGTGTCGCGAGATTTCCGAGTAGTGTAGCATTGCTTTTGTCTCTCAATATAGTTAATGATTAATTCATAAGTTGGTTGAATCTATTGTTGAAAGAATACATAGTTTCCTTTGAACCTTTAGAAATATTTTTATCGATCCTTTCCTTAGAGTAGAATCTATTGTAACAATTCTATTGCCCCATTTTGAGTCCCTTAAATTGTCAAACATGAAATATTCGGGTCAATTTTAATTTTGGTGATTTTAATAAGCTATAAAAGTGAAGACACGATTTTTATCTTAAAAAGCAAATAAAGTAAATTAACGTCGCACTGGAGAATCACAACGGACTAATGTTGACTGTCCGGGATCAACCCCGAAGGGAAAGATGATCTGATGGCGAAAGTTTTAAAACACGGTTAAATGATGAGGCTTACACCTGAGCTAGCACCCCACTCGACAAACTTTCACACCCCGACAACGTGAGGACATTTGAGGCCACGACAGAGGTTCCTAATTCGTTGCTCTCCCAAGTGGGCTACCATGACCCTTAAAGAAGATCTAAGAACTTCTGGATGGAGAGATTTCGTATTTTGATTGTTTTTCATCAATTGAGGTTATTAGTCAAACGTTTCATATTTTTTATTTATATATTTAAGTTGTTAAGCACATATAATTAAGTATTTAGATTATTTTCATATTATATTATATTAATAGAACGAAACAAATTCATATTAGAAAAGTGAGAAAAATAAAAAAAGATTCAATCCTAAAGTACTTGGGCCTGGTAGGTAGTTGAATAAACGTCCTTTGGAGCAACACAACGGTCCATTGAAGGCGATACGGAATCAATACCAACGAGAAAGTTTCGAGGAAAACACATCGTAATTTTGAACCACTGTCACATGACGAGGTCAATAACATGAGTTGGCACTCCACTCTACAAACTTCCACACCGAATCAACTTGGAGATATTGGAGGCCACGACATATTTAACGTGCACCAGTCTTCATGTACAGGACGGTCTTCGTTTGGATAGAGTTTCGAACTCGTAACCTTCCGCTTGCGAATTTGTTATTTTTTTCAACCGGGCTACCGTATTTGAGCTTGTATAAGTAAGAAAATATTTTGGGGTGGGGGTAGTTGAATTAACGTCCCACTGGAGCAACACTTCGAGCTATTGGCGCTAGTCCTGGATCAATCCCTCAGAGAGAGAGAGAGAGAGAGAGAGAGAGAAATCCGAGGACAACACCTCGTAAATACCACGGTGAGATGACGATGTCAACATCTGAGCTGGCACCCTACTCTCCAAACTTTCACACAACGTCAAAGTGAGGACATATAAGACCACAGTAGTTTTAGCTTGCACCAGCCGCTACGTACACAACGTCCTTTGGTTGAATATAGTTTCGAACTTGCAGCCTAATCCGTTACTCTTCGAACCTAGATTTCCTTTAAGGGTTCATTCCACTTTTCCGTGGGTGACTAGTAAACCTTTTAACCTGGAAATGTCGGGAGGTGAGGGGGTCTACTGCAGTGACCAACCAATCAACCAACTACCGCATTTAAGACTGGGAAAATAAGAAACAATTCCGTTAAACTTTCTAGCATGATAAATTATGTTCTTTTTTCTTCCCGTGTTCTATTCTTTACCCTCCAAGTGGTTTCAACGAGTTATCTCACCCATCAAAAACTGGCCAATTTTGATAATGACGAGGTATCTCGTCATAAAAATACTGGCGTTTTTTTATGATGACGAGATCAAGACCTGGTCAGTTTTCTTTTAATAAATCTGATAATGTTTTCATCTGGCAACGAGATATCTCTGCCAACGAGTTCTGATCAGTTTTGCCAATGAGACGAGATACCTTGTCGAGACAACCACCAGGAGGGTTAATAGGAACACTTAGTTTGTGAAAAATTATGGAGACCTGTTTATCACACACATAATTGCGCTCTCAAATCTCACTTCCTGTATTGATTAAATTGCTGTTATTGGTATATGGATTATCTTCCTGGCATGAAAATATCTATCTCCGTGTGTTTACTTTTTGTACGTTGACTTTGCCTTAACGAGCTGATTAAAAAAAATTATTTGGTATGTTACGTTTCTTTCAGGTATTTAATAATCATAAGATTTGTTTAAACGGTAGATTTTTGAAAATTTTGGCTTTAAAATCCAGCTTTTACAATAGGTCATTGGTGTATGCTTAAAATCATTTGAGCGTTAAGAAGTCAGATGAAATGAAAGACAACAATTTAAACAGCTTTGTTTAATAAGTATCTTAAAAGTACTCGATTTTTTCTCATTGTATTGAAATACCAACGTATTCGGATGCAAAAGTATGCATGCACAGTACTGGAAAAAAACAGAGTATTCAGATACAAAAGTATTCATCCAAAGAATTCAGATACAAAAGTATTCATCCAAAGAATTCAGGTACAAAAGTATTCATCCAAAGTAATCGAATACCAAAGTATTCAGATACAAAAGTATTCATCCATAGAATTCAGATACAAAAGTATTCATTCAAAGAATTCAGATACAAAAGTATTCATCCAAAGAATTCAGATTCAAAAGTATTCATCCAAAGAATTCAGATACAAAAGTATTCATCCAAAGAATTCAGATTCAAAGGTATTCATCCAAAGTAATCGAATACCAAAGTATTCAGATACAAAAACATTCGTCCAAAGTATTTGAATACAAAAGTATTCGAATGAAAATGTATTCAAATACAAAAGTATTCATGTAAAGTAGTCAAATATCAAAGTATTCAGGTTTAAAAGTATTCATCCAAAGTATTTCAATACCAAAGTTTCAGATACAAAATATTCATGGTCTTATATAGTAGGTGGCTTTTTCTTATTATCGATTAATTGTTTTTGTAAATGTATTTAAATACTTATTTTATTATTATACTAATTTTATTGTCCACTAACGTTTTAACTTCCCAGTTTGCCAGAAGTAGAAACAGTTTTACAGTTAGGTAGTCAAGGCAAGAAGCACATTGGTTCAATATCAATATCATTGAATGTTAATTTGCAGAGTTTTTAAGATTAAGAACTAACTGATCACACCAAACAATGAAATATGTGGCAGGAAAAAAATATTATTCTGTCACAACTGTCAGGGCAACATCAGAGTTATTCCTGACCATGTGCTGCTGTGTATCGGGGTGTTATGGAAAGACATTCATGATGATAAGAGACATCTTTTAAACACTTTTCGCTGGGACACGGTGGAACTGATCTAATTTCGATCCAGGATAAGGAAAAAAAAAAGCATTAGAAGAAAAGTTTCATAGATCGTTTGCAAAAATGTTTATAAATGAGTGGTCATTCAAAGCCGCAGATAGAATACTACTACACATGAATATCATTAATGAAGTACATTTTTTCGAGATATGTTATCGCAATATCTTCAAAGGCATTGACCTTTGGCTGGCTATCATTTACTCTGGTAAGATGATACTTATCTGCAAGGAGAAAAAGTACTCTGGTTTTTATAATTTTTAATTTTTTTGTCAGCTACATATAATTTTCAAAATGCATAAAGATCCTTTTATCACTGAGTATTAAAAAGGAAAGTGGGTTACGCTGTTGATAAGATAAAAGATATTTCCGTGATGGTTTTCTGTGACTTGATATTTATAACTGTCGGAGCTGTCTAGGGGATTACAAAACATCGTTCTGCTTTTAACATTGAGAAAAAAAGGTTTGTGATGATTTTTCAGTTTGTCCTTTTAAGTTTGTGTTTAATTTCAAGCGTCTATGATTTTTGCGTAATTTTAATTGTCTTTCGCGGTCATATAAATAAGCGTCAGGATGGAACTGAGCATTAGTTGAAGTTCTTGTATCATAGATGAAAGAGCCCACTGGATAATCCAATAATTCCAAAGAGGATGGAACTTCTAGAATAGGGTTATCAATAGAAAAATAATGCAGCATTCGATAAGAAGAGTTCATAATTCCACTAATTTAAATGTTTTTCCAATCAGAAAAGCAGTTAACTGTTTTCGGCAAATAATGTAATCGGCACTATATTTTATTCCATTCTAGTATTAGATAGCTGTAGCTGAATTTGGGGGTGGTGGTGATGAAATAATGCTAGAAGTCTAGAGTCCAGGGTCCAAAAAAATGGTTGTGATGTAAGATATTCCTACCATATAAACAAATAAGGGCGTTAGTATGTTACATCTTTAGTTCAAAAGTATAAATCATAGTAGCTTCTTAGAGAAATAATTATAGTTTAATAAATCTACCTATTGACCCTCCAAGTGGTTTCAACTATATTTATCTCGTCCGTCAAGATAAGACCAAATGTGCTAATGGTGTTTGGTATTTTTAATTGACTTCGCACTGGAGCAATATGGGCTATTGGTGACAAATTTGCTAATGACAAGCTAATTCGTCATCAAAATACTGTCAATTTTCTTTATGATGACGAGATCGTTTAAGGTTTTGATGATAAGATCAAGAAAGTACCAGTTTCCTTCTAGTGACGAGATATCTCGTCCAGCACGATCTGGTAAATTTTGCTAAAGACGAGAAACCTCGTCGGGACATAGTTTAAAATCTATTTTAGACTATTTTTTACTAAAATTGAATCAATATATTTGACTTAATCAAACGAAAATCTTTTCCACGATATGACGTTTGAAAAGACTATTTTCTTGTCTTAACGTTGCCAAAATCACCGCTTTATTGATTTAGCACCAGATTGTTTAAATCTGCATATTTTACAAATGACAATTCAAAATTTTGCAACACTTGAGGCCGAAAAATGCTTGGTACACATCTTGGTAAACTGACCATCTGACTCAATCTGCAGTTTTCTTATATAATTGGTTATTTGAAACGGTAATTTAATGCTTAGCAATTATCTCATCTTCACATAGCCTCTAAAGTATGATTATTCTTTCGGTATTTAAAGTTATACACCGTAGTCTACTTTCATGAGGAGCGTTTTGTATTTTAATTCGCTTATTGGGGGGGGGTTGTCCCTCTGTGGCCATTTCCTGCTGCACGACCGTTAATTAGACGGGTTTTATAATTAGTGTTACTTAAAATTCGAAAATCCTGTTTATAACATTTGCAAAGGTAGGAATGCATGCTTAATTTCTTTTACGAAGTGTTGTTTACAAAAACAACTTGTTGCGTTTAATAATTGCTTCAGATGGTAGTATTAGATAACAAATATTTCAAGTCAGTATAAGCAGCTTTATTCTATAACTTTAACAGAAAACAGAGTGCTGTTTATTTTCACGATTCTTAATTTGTATTCTTCCCACATCGTTTATATTAGTTGAACTCCTTTATTAATTTAATTTCTATTATTTTCGATTAACCCTTAACACTTTAATATTTTAATAATTCTTTTCAACTTGTTAGGGGATTGATCCCGGATTGTCGTCAATAGCCCGTTGTGTTGCTTTAGTATGACGTATATATATATATATATATATATATATATATATATATAATTACCTTACCCTTCAACTTGAATCCATCATTTCTTTTGTGTCTCAAACTTCGTATCTTTCCCTTAGAGATTGATCTTGGACCGTAGCCTATAGACCGATGTGTGACGTTCATCAACTACTTTCCTACCTTTATCTCACACATTTGAAAGAATTTGATTTTTTAAATTTTATTAAAGGACAAAACCACAATCTTCAGAACTAGGTTTCTTAAGGCGATCAAGTGTGCGATTGTAATGGTAATGGTAATTTTAATTAACGTCATACTAGAGCAACACAACGGGCTATTGATGACTGTCCGTGATCAGAGCCTTATTGCAGAGCTAACACGAACTGTAAACATTGTCCCGTAGAGGTATTTCTAGATCTATAGTCCACGTGAGAATTCACCATCACGAGTAAAATTTCCAAAATGCTGGCATCATTTTAAGTTTTGGGCAAAAGCCCGTAAGTGTGTAAAACATTGTAGTTTTCAGGGAAACTTCTTCTCCTCGGTTAACACCAACCGAAATTAAATACAGTACATATGATCGAGAACTACTTGCAATGTATTCTGCAGTGAAACATTTTTCTTTCGCGCTAAAAGGTGGATTATTTACAATCTTTACAGACCAATAAGCGATTAGTGTTTGTTTTTACTACAAAAACACGATAAAATTTCACCTCGTGAGCAACGACAAATGGATTTTATAACCCATTGCACTACATATATAAAATTCGTTTCTTCTGGTGAGAATTGCGTAGCCTTACGCGTATTGACGAAATACAGGCATCTAGCGTTCTCGATTACGCAGCCATGGCAAAGGCACAGAGGTCGGACGATGAACTTGAGGAATTAAGATCGTAGTTTTATCCCCCGGAACTCCACCCTCGTACTGGGACGTCTCAACTGGACATGTGCGCCCGTATGTACCAGAGTTGTTCAGACGGCTCGTTTTTGGATACGGTACATAGTTAAACCCATTTTGGCCCCAGACCCACAACTGCTGCTGTTAAAAATCGACACATTTGGAAATCCACTAAAAAGGATTGTACCGAATGGTGCAAGCAGTGTATAGTATACCAGAAGTCTAGGATTGCCTGTCAAATTGAATAGCCTCCTGGCAATTTTCCTTTAGCCAGTGACAGATTTAGGCACGTGCACCTCGACATCGTTGGCCCACACCCTCCATCGCAAGGATTTTCTTGCGTTCTTACATGTGTGCATCGCTTTACTCGGTTACCAGAGGCTTTTCCATTAAAAGATCAGACCGCATAGACAGTTGCTGAATCCTTTTCTGTATGGATCGCCCAATTCGGGGTTCCAGAGGTAATTACACTGATTAAGGTCGAAATTTTGAAAGCGACCTGTTTTCCGCTTTAATACGCCGATGTGCGACGTTCATCTACTTATCTAGCTATATCTGAAACATTTGAAAGAATTTGATTTTTGAAATTTTACTGTAGGACAAAACCACAAGCTTCAGAACTTAGTTTTTTAAGGTGATCACGTGTACGATGAATGCTCATCTATGTTTTGACAGCTGGAACCGAATGACGTCCTGAAATTTCATTGCCGCTCACTGTTACCGTTATTTAGGTGAACTAACTTAAACAATCTTTCCCACTTTTCGATAGAAGTTTTGAATAGACCAGACGGCAGAGGCTCTATAAATAAATATTGCTGTATAACAAGTAAGACTAACATTTCAAAGATTTTTCATCACACTTCTAGAGAAATCACTGCGAAGCATGATAAATTAAAGCTGAAAACTGTTCATGAACATGATAACATGCATAATTAGTTTCAATCCAACTGTAATTAAAAAGGTAGAGGAGTTACATAGCCGAGACAACCACCAGAAGGGTTATCTCGTCATAAGCAAAACTGACCAGATCTTGATCTCGTCATCATAAAAAAAATCGGAAATATCTTGATGACGAGATATCTTGTCAATATCAAAAATTGGTCAGATCTTGTTACACGAGATATCTTGTCGAAACCACTTGAAAGGTTAAAAGAAGAAAAAGTACTAGTGTGATTCAGCATTACAATATTGCTTTGAACAGCTATTTTCAACTGGTGTGCCTTGCGGATAATACGATTTAAATTGTGTAATATTTATTTTTGTTCAACAATTTGGTTATGAACTTTTGACATGTCTTCACAAATAATTTCCATTAATGTTTGCATAAATTACGAGTATTATAATTTATAATCACATTAGGTTATGATGTAAGTAAATTGTTTCAAAAGCTTCTTTGAAACAAAAATGTAGATAAGTAACATTTTATGTAAATCGATCAAAATTATACCTATTTTTTGCGAAATCGGCCCAAAGTATTTTTTTCGTGTGACGCAGAATTTTAGTAATCAAAACTTATCCCCCTGAGATGCAAAAAGGTTGAAAATCGCTCACTTAATACAGAAAAAAATAATCTTTTATTATTTCTAATATTTAATTCACTTCTACTGCATCAAATAATGTGGTTCAAATTATTCTTGTAAATAAGTAAATTTGTTGTATGGTGAGGCGGGCCGTCAGTAAATTAACGAAGAGCCGCATGAGGCCCGCGGTCTGTGCATCAATGCCTTAAAACATTCAATAAAAAGTTTGAATTTAAAATATAGTTCATTGAGGATATGTTCTTAGACCAACAGTATCTTTATTCACAGCCACGAGAATAAGTATTATAATCTACTTCTGAATGTTGTTAAGCAAATTCTGTAATCAATTTTTCACTCGGATATCAAATAGAAAGCTGTTAAGTATATGCTAATAATGAAAAACATGTCCCCGATTTATTTTCTCCTGTTTAATCTAATCTACATACTCAAGGATATGTATTATAGATTAGATTAATGTTATTTTTATTCATATTTTCTTGATAACAGTGCAGTGCTTAACGCAAGGGAAATCTTTGCTAGTGATACTGAGAAATACTTTCACGTGAAAAACGAGTGCATGATAACCATAACATTTGTTGCTCCACTTTAAAACCCATGTGATACTGCACAGATATAATCATCGAAAGCACCGATTCTCTTTAATTTAATTGAAGGGTTGCTAATTCGAAACTTGATCGATTCAACCAAAGACATTCGTGTGTATGGAGTGCACGTTAAATCCGCCTAGTCCTCAAATGTCCACACGTTGACGTTGTGTGGAAGTTCGGAGAGAGGGGTGACAGCTCATGTTTCGACCTCGTCATCTGACTGTGGATGGAAATTACGAGGTGTTGCCCGCGGATCTTTCCTTTGGGATTGATCCCGGACTGTCGCCAATAGACAGTTGCATCAGTGGGATGTTAATTCAACTACCTACCTCTATGATTTAATATTTTAGTTTTAGTTGTTTCAAGGCTTAGTACATTTAGGGGTGAGAATTGATACTGCTGCGTATATAAGTATCTTATAATCCGCGAAACAAAATAAAAGAACAATAACAACTTGTTGATTGAGCTTGGAAGAAATGTCTCTAAGTGCGTTCATTTTACTATGAGGATTGATACTGCTGAGTTATTTTTTATAAATATCTTATACTTCACAAATACATTAAATAATAATTTGATCAATGATGTTCATTGATCTTGAAAGCAATATATCTAAGGTTGATGGATGAGAATTAATGCCTGCTGCGCATATAAGTATCTTATATTCGTCACAATACATGTTGAATAACAATATGATCACTGATATTCATTAAGTATTTGAATTGTTTTCTAACTGTTATGAGTCTTAAATAGAGTATTTTAAGCCATTAATAACACAGGTCTACAAAAAATACTTTTTGAAAATTGTTTTAGTTTAGTTAACTGAATTTTACATTTTCATTGCTAATTCTAAAAATAAAATCAAGTTTTTACAAAACGATTTCATATTCTTAGGGAAACAAAAAAAATATTTTGACACTTTAATTTTTATTTTATTGCCTCGTGAACACATATTTTACATTTATTTCCTAGCTCTGTCATGATTTAAATGACAAATGAAGTTTCTCTCTCTCTATATATATGTATGTATGTATATATGTATGTATATATATATATATATATATATATATATATATATATATATATATATATATATATATATATATATATATATATATACAGGGTGGTCATAAAAAAACTTGGCCGATATATGGACCTCATATTCAGCCAGATCTTCAGTCACACATGCCAACGAAATGACTCTGTTAGCGAAAGTTAATGGAAAATTGGTAAAATTCTATTATTAAAATGGGAAATCTTGCCTCTAACATATGCAAATTTCCTTCGTGGGCCCCGATTGTGATTTTGTTGGACGTTCACAGAGCTCGTTTTTGTGAGTGCATAGCGCTTCCGTTTTTTGTGATACACGTACCGTTCCAACGCTCTGTAGGGTTTTCGCATGCGCTGAGCATTTTGAGACAGGAAAAAGTGGGTGTTGCCATTCGAAAATTTCGAGTTTCTCTACCTATAACCGTAACTGTGAGTGCCACTTTGTTGTCGTTCACAGAATCCCGAGCTCATACGTCTGAATAACTATATCTGAAATCTCATCTCGATCGGTTGAACGGAACGGACGCTAGAGGTCCATATATCGGCCAAGTTTTTTTATGACCACCCTGTATATATATATATATATGGTGAAATCAAATCCTTCCCTTTGCTCCTCGCTGACTACACCTAAATTTTCAGGGTAACATTCCAGGTGCGAATGGAGAAAACGAACGTTTAAGCTCGTATTACACCCTAATATCTTGAAATTTGCTAATGTTTATTCTACAAAAGATTTTTAGGTTGTGTCTCTTCGATTTTCAAGAAAGTTGGTTATACTAGTTTGAAATATTTCCAGGCATTTCGCTCGTTGTTTCCATTTGAGCTTAAAATGTGCATTGTTCATCGGTTTTCTGATATCAGGTCCTACAAATACCCTTTATATAAGCTTTGATTCGGATAAACCAGGAAACTGTTCACAAAGGTATTTGAAACATTCTCCTTCTTTTGGTAATACCGTAAATTGTTTTATAAGGCCTAATTTTTTATGAAGCTGTAGAAGTAAAACCTTTTTAGATTAGTCCAACTTTCCTTTTGAATACTTTTGACTCCCGGTTCCAAGGTTTTAGCCATTCTATTTTTATATAATGTTCTTTTCTATCACGGCTGTCCTATTCGCTAAGAAAACAAGGGAATTTCGTGTAACCACTGTTGACCAAGCAACACGGATATCACCGCAAACTTCCCATTTGTGTTCTGAATACGAAACTTTATTTAATATCAATTCAAGATTATTCATAGCACTCTATTAAATGAACTGAATGCCCAACAGGTACAGAATTATACTCGCTTCCATTATACAATAGTACTGCTTTTAGGCCTCTTTTGACCAATCAATAAAAAGTCTCCATTCGTCAGGTTTGTATTGCATATGGAAAGTTGCCATGAGACCTGAAACATCGCTGCAATAAAAAAAGTTCACCTTCTTGTGACAAAAACGGAACAACTCTTCTTCTCTGCTACGAAACCAATCAAATGACGTACCAGGATACAAACAATTTTTTTCTTCTTGAATCTGGAACCTAAAACTTATGCCGATTCCTTAGGAAGTTCAAGTCTCTGCGACTATATCATTTAACTCAGACTGGGTAAAAAGTTCAAGTTCATAGCTACCGGTGTCATATGTATCATCATCACTTCCATATGGACGTACTGTTTCTAAATTACCAAAAATTTCTAATTTCTAATGTATTTGGAGGGGACGGAACCGGTATACCAGATCCATGAAGGATAGGGCGTATGGCAGATGGGATGTTGGGTTAAAATATCTCGGTTTTGTTCTTTAGATTGAAAACTTTCACATCGCTTAAACAAAAATAGCAGTCATCAGTATGATTTTTATACTCTATCCAAATGATTGGTATACCAAACCGAAAAGATTGTTTTTTACCATGAAACTATTGTATTAATTCTTCACAAACGGAACAAGCTTTGTGTGGGTCCCAAGGCTTGTCTTGATCCTCCAATTTCATGCCAAAATAAACAAAATACACTTTGTTTCACAAAATCTGAATTTTTTTTTACTGTACTGATGGGCTCCGCCCCCTGCTCACTTACTCTCGCCAACCACCGGGGATTGCTACTCAATCCCATTTGGTTTGCTTTGCAAACCAACATTCCTTTCGCAGAGTCAATCGCCTGCGACGGCGAAACTATCTTAATAATTCGTATAATCCTGATTTGACTTTCCGGTCCATGACATCACAGCGAGGGTTTCGCCCCCTGCCCGCTTACACTGGCCAACTCCCGGGGATTGCTACGCTATGCCATTTGGTTTGCTTAGCAAACCAACACTCTTCACAGATCCCATTTGGTTTGCTTCGCAAACCAAAAATCCTTTCGCATAGTCAATCTCCTACAACGGCGAAACTAGCTTAATAATTCGGTCCATGACGTCACAGCAAGGGATTCTCCCCCTGCTCGCAGACACTCATCAACCCGTGGTGATTGTTACACAATTTAGTTTGGTTTGCTTCGCAAACCAAGACTCCTTCTGCAAGTGATTTCCCTTTTCTTTTGCTTTAACATTCAATGCACCGTAAACTAATAGCGCGGCATCAGTAAAAAAAAACCTTCTCCACCTTGTTCCCTGTACCATTTTAAATAAACCGTGTTAATCTTGTAATTTTCTGATCTGCACTTTATCGGTAAACCGTTTGAGAACAGAGTGAAAAAACGAGCCCTTTTCCTCCCCAAATAAGAAAAATCGTTTCTATGGTAATTGTTGCTACGATAAATTTGATATCTGGCAAGCCCGTTAGTCAGAAAATGTAACCTCCATTTCCGTGAAGAACAAGGTATGCTCCGCGATCTAAAAAATACGAAATGTTTATGACCAACTTTTGATTGCATCGACTTTATTTATTAATCAATTACAAAATATTTGTACCATAAATAAGAGTACAATCTTTGGTATTCAGTAATGTTCTCAAATTAAAAAAAATTATAATATTAATCTGTAGATATGACAGTTTTAACAAAAAGTAGAGAAAATATCCCAATATTCCGAAATTTGTAAGACCAACTTTTGATCATATCGAATTTATTTATTAACCAATTAAAAAAATAATTGTACCGTAAGAAAGAGTACATTATAAGGTATACTGCGATGTTTTCAAATTTATAAACTAATAATAATAAGATATAGATATGACAGTTTTAAAAAAAGTAACGAAAATGCCACGATTTTTCCCGAACATCAAAGAATACTATCAGGAACAAATACAAATACAAATATTGACGACCAGATACAGGCTCAAGGCTGTAACCAACAAGGCTGGGCCTTTGTTTATGAATTCCCCAATTCCCACTGACTATCCAATTGTATCTTAAATTCGTACACTCCCTTTGAATTAACTATATTTTCTGGCAACGCGTTCCATTTGTCTATTACCCTATTAAAGTAGTAGTCTCGATTCAAATGCGTCTTATTCAATTTATACCCATGGCCCCTTGTTCTGTTATCCCTATTGAAATTTAAGCCCACTGTGTCCCCTTGTTTTACAAACTTGAAAAGCCGAATCAAATCCCCCCTCTTTCTTCTTCTTTCCAGTGTATACATGTTTAGCTTACTTAAACGTTCATTATAGTCGAGATTTGCTATCCCCTTTATTATTTTTGTAGCTCTTTGCTGAACCCTTTCAATTAATTCTATATCCTTTCTCATATATGGAACCCAGAATTGTACAGCATATTCTAGATGTGGTCTTACTAAGCCCATATATATCAGCAAGATTATATTCTTATCCCTTGAAGTTACAGTCTTTTTAATATACCCCAATAACCTATAAGTTTTTTTACCCGCAGCTGATCATTGGTGACCCATTTTAAAATCCCTGTGAATTATCACCCCAAGATCCTTGACTGTTTCCCCCTCCTTTACCTTTACTCCCTGCAGACAGTACTCGGCTCCAGCAAAATAATAGCAGAATAGATAGCAAAATAATTTAAAATCTATGAAACCAAATTGAAATTTCTAGAAAACTCGACGAGCTGCAAAAATTTACGTTGAGAGGTACTCTGAAAAAAAAATCACGACTGAAGACTGAAAATTTGTACGTATTTTGCTCACTCGCGTTAGAAATTTCGCATTTTCAATTTTGACACTTAATAAAACACCAACAGGATAGTGATCAGGTTTTAACTTATTTTATCTGGCTTTATTGTGTTTAACGGACAGTTTGCCAGTTTGGAGGAAAATCCTAAATAAATAATAGTCCACTCTTTCTTGGATAGAATTTATATAAAGCAAATTATTATTTAAAATCTATGAAAATGTTCAATAAGTTCATACAAGAATATATTACGTTGCTATTAAATATACTTGTACAAAATTCGTGCACATTAGACCTGTAATAAGACTAAGTGGTGGAATTTTTAAATTATTTTTCAGTAATTAGCATCCAAAAACATTATTTTTAAAACACTCTTTTCATCGCAAAATATTTTACAACACTTTCGGGGGTACGCTGTGGGGATCAGTGTTATATATAGCCCTCTGGCTACACCACTGCTTTCATTTGTTGCAACATAATATAATGCTTCAAAATTATTATGTATCCTATTAACAAATTATACAACATAAAGTTTTTATTTTTCTGAATTTGTCTTATGTATTTTAAGGTTAAATTGTACGATATGAAGATTGCAATTATTGGACAAAGTATATTTGCAAGCAGTGTATATAAATTACTGAAGCAAGATGGACACAAGATTGTTGGAGTTTTCACAGTGCCAGACAAAGGAAAAAGAGAAGATCCACTGGGTAAATAAATGCTTTATTTGTTTACATTACGGATGTTGATATTCTTTCGAATGCAGTAGTGGAATATTTTATCGAAAGTATTAGTCATTGACTTTCTAATGAGAGCATGTGCGCGCAGCTTCATTTATTTATACCGGTTGCTCGGTTTGAGGTTGGTTGGCTTTGGGGTTTTATGGCGCAAAGGCCGTATTTGACTCACAATGGAAGTTTTACTGACTGCGAAGATTACGTGGTGTTGGAAAAAAGCAAGAATCCTAATGCGGTATTAATTGTCAAGAACGATGAAAACTCTAGTTAACATTTTTATAGGCAATCGACCCAAGTTGATTCCCAAGCTCTGGTGACTTACAATTTTGGCGACACTAACTCCACCCACATGCTTTGTATTTTATTAGATGGATGATGGTATTAGAGGATTGCGATCTTAAATTATTTCTTAAACACGTTTATATGAAACTAGTCCCTGCGTGGACAGCACAGCGTTCACAGTTCTTTTAGTGGGGTCAGGTGTGACCACTGCTCTCTAACCCCCGGTGATTGCTACGAATTCCCATTTCGTTTGCGAAGAAAACCAGATGGGAGTTTATACCCTATTGGATAACAGTCATAACGGCGTTGCCCGTGGTGTTGTTTTGCGAAGCAATCCAACAATTCAACACCACGAGCAACGCTCATTGCCAAATGCGGCCAAATTCGAATCGCGAAGAGATCCAATCGGTGTGAGGTCACAATCTCTTGCAAAAATATAAATATTTAATTGAAAAATTATTTATTAAAAGAAAATCAAATGTATAAGGTATCTATCTAGTGTAAAAGCAGATTTCAAATCCGTTGAAATTTTCAATCTATCTTTAATGATCCCGATTTTACAAAAAAGTACTAAACAATGCCAGTGAAATTTTTTTTATTTGTTTTGCTTTCCATGGCTGGATTCGTTTGAGCGCAGGAAATGGAATCTGTGATTTCTTGAACGCGATCGAGGTCAAATTCGTATAGAAAAAATATAAAAGTTGCAATTTAAGAATTACTTATTAAAAAAAATTAAATTTTAGGTATCGATCTAATGTGAAATATTCCGCAGATTTCGAATCCATTGAAATATTTACTCTATCTTTTAACAATTTAGGAGATAGAAAAAATAACTACATAACTCCAGTTAAAACTTTTATTTGTTTTGATCTTCGGCTGAAAGCGTTCAAACGGAAATAGGGAAAAAATAAATTTAGAATCTGCCATCTCAATATGGTGTTGCCATTCTAAGAGAAAACAATAATAATAAAATTCCATTAAATTCATTTTAAAATGTTCTAGATTAAATTTTAAAATTCAGTGCGACTCAAAATTTGCAAAAAATTTGGACTAACTGTGTGCCAAATTCCATTACTGTAAGTGGCATAGATTCGTCAGGACTTTGATCACAGAAAACAGAAAGACAGAAAACAAACACTTCCTTTCATAATAGTAGAAACAAGTTAATATCTACAATGATTAAAGAGATTTTTTGTTCTGGGGACTATGGCTAATATGAGAGAATTCTCATTATAAACAAGATACTTTTCAAAGCTCTCCTGGTGGTTGTCTCGACGAGAAATCTCATCATTAGCGAAACATCAGTTTTTGATGTACGAAATAACTGACCATGTGTATTTTTCTTCTAATGACGAGATATATTCTAATAAAAAATTGACTATTTTGATGACGAGGTTAACAAAATTGGTCAGATATTGATATTGACGTTGTACGAGATATCTGGAGGAAACCCCTTGGAGGATTAAGATAAAGCATATTCAAGTAGCACAGACACGTATTCACGTCGTGAATGAGACAAACAGCTCGATTAGTAAACAGCGTAGAAGCTGTTGCCAACGCAGCTATTTTTATAGTTTGGCCTTAAGTTAGAAACATAAACGATGTATTTGCGATGTCTTTAGTACGGTTGCTTTGCTACGACGCGATATGTTTGCATTACATGGAATAAAATATGTGATAAAGACATTATTGTTGGTACATTTTTGTTACCACGACGTGTATAAAACAGCTGCTTCCTTTTGCGAAGAAAAAACCCACCTATTAAGTAGGTATTTTCCAGGGTGTTTCAAAACTCCTATAACTTTATGAGGAGGAAAGCGCGATGGTAAATTAACTACATAACTTTCGTTAAACGTATAAGTGTTTAACACGCATATATCCGTTATCGAACTTACAGGAGATGAAACCTTTGTTTTTTGCACGAATGAAACCTGGTTTTTTATCCTGCTCGAGTTGAAACATGTTTTTTTTCCTACACGAGATGAAACCTGTTTTTTTCCTGTACGAGATGAAACCTGTTTTTACAGTGGCCAATAGCCCGTTGTGTTTCTACATTTTCCCTTATTTAACAACCTACTTACCATCAAGGGTGGTAGGTAATGGTAATTAATTGTTTTCGAACTGGAGCAACTCAACGGACCGCTGACGACCGTCCGGGATCAATCCTCAAGGAAAATATCCGATGACAACACGGATATTGTGATTAATACGCCAGATTTCAAGTTATCTTTTATATTATAATCTATTCATACATATTTATCCCTCATGTTTAACCTACCAATGTTTCGACGATATATCTAGTCGAGACAAGACTGCCCTACAAGGGGAATGAAGTAGGTAATAAACGATGCATTGGAGTACGCCACTGGGCTTTGGCAACGGTCCGGGATCAATCAAGAAGGGAAAATTAGAGAACAACATCACATAATTTTGAACCACGGTCAGATGACGAGATTACACCATCTGAGCTGGAATCCCACTTTCCATCCAAACTTCCACACCACGTCAACGTGATGACATTTGAGGCGAAGATTTAACATGCACCAGTCCCTTTTGTACACTACTGTCTTTGGTTGGATTCGATCTCACAACCCTCCGGTTCCCTATAAGAGAATGAAGATCTAAGTAGGAAAAACAAACTGTCTCTTGCCCAGAATTGTTGACAGTTTGAACAACATGTTTTTGCATTCGAGGCTGTCTACTACAGGGCATTTTTGACACGAAGATGAATCACCAGGATTACCAGTGGGCTTGGGTTCAACAATAAAAATTACTACTTTCCACTTATTTAAATGTTTCCTATAACATTTTAACCGATCTCATTTTTTATAAAACAGCCACTGTTGCTAAAGAAGATGGCGTGACGGTCTTTAAAGTACCTAGATGGAGGAACAAAGGGCAACCTATTGCAGAAGTTATAGACCAGTACAAATCTGTAGATGCGGAGCTCAATGTTTTACCATTCTGCACTCAGTTCATTCCCATGGATGTTATCAATCATCCCAAGCATCAGTCGATTTGTTACCATCCATCTCTTTTGCCCATGCACAGAGGAGTTTCTTCGATAAACTGGTAACTGCACCTTTGCTTTTATTTTAAAATAGATTATTAAAACTAGTTTCTTAGTCATTTGCTTAACTCTCGACGTTCTAAGCATTGAATTTTAGTTAACCCGTTATTATTCGCGCTGTGATCATTAATCGCCACTACTCACACAGTATGTTCTAATAATATTTTTTTATAAGATGGAAATATTTATTTTGAATTTTAGTTACCTGGGCTCGCATTATGAGCATTTCGCGCCAGTGTTAGCCTTTCAAGGTATGATTTTATGAAGAGAAAACATTTATTTTGCATTTTACTAAACTCGTCGCTGTGGGAAGGGTCGCTCTGTGAGTTGTGGTTACTCGTCCCTTCTTGCTGTAAGCATTTCTCGCCAGTATGCACTTTCGCCGTAGTAAATACATTTTAAAAGGAAATGTTGTATATCTTGTTTCTTAGTTAACCCGCCACCAGTTGCGCTATGAGCATTTCTCCATCTATCGCCTGATATCTTTCCTTGTTCTGTGTATATTTGCATAAGGAACTATCACGCATTTTAGTTTTTGAAAGGTAACTCAAACGACTTTATTAACATTATGAAGTGGGCACCTCATGACAGTGAAATTCTTAAAGATTCCCAAATCGTTTCCAGTTTGTCCTAAGTGCAAGGGGTTGGTGGACTTGGGTTTTATGACGCACGGTCAAAAAGTGGAAAGCTGCGCCAAACACAAGAACGTATTCATAAAAACTATTGATAGAATACTTTAAGATTAATTTTCTTAACCAAAAAAAAAACACGGTAGATTAAAAAAATATATCCCGAAATACATTGAATGTGAAAATAAAAATAAATAATTAAACGCCATGATATATTAAACACGGGAAAATATCAGAGTATGGTCATTAATATAAAAATAGCGAGTAATAGTAAAAATTTTGAGGACGTTTTATAAAGTATTAGATTAAATTTAAAATTTTTGCAAGCAATAAAATTTTTAAAGATTTCGGAGTGGATTTTCCTTAATCGAATCTTGCACTTTTAAAATTGATTATTTGAAAAAGGGTATGGACGGGGACGATTATAACTAGGACAATCTGTCAAAAATATGGTGGACAGGAAAACGACAGCACACGCATCACAAAGACATCCCTCTCTCCCAATTAAAGATGCTTGTTCGTAAAACGTGTCTCATTCGAAGACTATATAGAGGTTCATCGGAGCCTCGTACAGGCAACGTATGCTACACTGAGATGTCTGGACGGATGCTGTAGAGCTTGTTGAAGCTCTGTACGCTGCAGTCATTCTGACAATCATTCAACACGATGTCTGACAACATATCTGAGATCATCGTATGGAATGTGTATATTTAACGGAGTATTAGCATTTCTGACTGCAGCAACCACCAGTTCATTTCCAACAATCCTGACCTACTAATTGCAGGGGATCCTTCAGGGAATCGCATACATTTCTATACTTGAATGAACCCCTCAGACTAATTAAAGAATCCTGATGACGGTAATTTCTACGAGGACGAATGATTTGTTGGACTTGGTCTTGTAGGCCAAGAGGAATAAGCAGCGACAACACGAATTTCAAATTGAGAAGTAAATGTGCTTAAAGATTCTCCATCTTTTGTCTCTGTGAAATTAATAATTTGACTTATGTCACTTTTCTAGGGAAGATGTGTTACAGAATTTTATTATGTGTGCTGGATATAAATATTAATTATTGGTTTTAAATTTCACTGTGAAGGACTCTAATAAAGGGTGATAAAAAGGCTGGTTTTTCAATATTTTGGGCTGATGATGGTTTGGATACTGGACCACTACTCCTCCAAAAGGAATGTGTTGTTGATCCGGATGACACCGTTGACAGTTTATACAACAGATTTATGTATCCAGAAGGTATTAAAGCAATGGTAAGGTTTATCTCTATTCAAAAAATATTTTTATTTAATGATTATCTATCAATACTTATAATTACATATTTAGAATTAAAAACATGAGTAAAGATACTTTTTCTGCGATGTCTAAATGTTCCTGCAAATATAAATTAAACTTGTTACAACCAAGCTTCCTACATTAAGATTTTCTTCATTTATAAAAATAATGAAAATATCATTTAGCAGGAAATAAAACATCTGCTAAATTATGAGACAATCTTTCGTATAATATTTAAATGTAGTTCTAAGTAATATTGTAATTTATAAGATAAGTTAAGTATTTTATATCCAAATTTTTATTAAATGTTATTTTTTTAATATTATATTTGTTAGGCTAGTTTTTGAGAGCTTTAAAATATCTTTCCGTTTTTGTAATTAGGTTTTGCGAAAATATATTAAGATAAAACATTAAATGCAAAAAGTTTGAAGGGCAAAATAGAGCTTTCATATTTTTATAAACTCTGGAAAAAGTTTGTTAACCATGTCTTAGAAAATTTACTCCGAATAATTACGTATTTCATAATAGTAGCTTACTTCAGAAGTTGAATTTAACTGTGCCATAAATATTTCGAGACAAATGTGTAAATGATTACAATATCATGTGTACTTATTTACCAAGTTGCTCTTATTTCGCACGAACTTTTAGGCAGAAGCAGTGTCCATGGTAGCAAATGGAACAGCTCCCAAAACTAAACAGACTGAAGAAGGAGCTTCCTATGAACCAGCTCTAAATAAAATAGAGCTTTGTACGGTATGTGCTATCATATATATTGTTTTCGTTGTGTACCGCTCTAAACGCGGCTTCTCTGATCAGGCCGACACAAAGCAGACATATTCAAGCATTCCTTAATTGGAGATCATAAAACTCCTTTCAAATGATAAACTGTTCATAACTAATCTTATAAGTACTGTTACAGCACTCCATTTGACATTACATAGGTCATAAAGTTCTGTGCACTTGAAATAAACCCTTTTCATCTAACGTTACGATCTCATAAATCTCAAGCCCCTTGAGAACACTTTAGATTCCATCGACATGTGGTTTTCAGATGAAGGCGGCCTGGCTGGAAGAGGCCAGAGACCATACAGAGACCCTTGAGAACTGAGAAAGCGAGGACACGCTCGCTACCTCTGCAAACCCTTCTTGTCCCAAAATATCTGTAAACTTGCTGTAAATATTTGTCAAGCTGTAGGATGTTAGAATAAATGTTATAGTTGTGAAACCCAAAGATCTTGTTCTTTTACGCTACTATTTCTTACTGTCACATCACTCCCTTTCATCCGGTACAATTAATACTTGTTCGCTCCATGCGTATCTGTGTGACAGTTGACGCTGCTCCTTACTTTGTTGGCGTAACTTTTCATGTACTTGGCGAGTGCCAAAAATGCTACAAACTACTCAGTTTGTGTCTGATCTCTTGACACGATAAGACGATATCCAGGAGCTATTCAGTGTGTACTTAACGTTCTACAACTTTTTTATGTACTTAGGATGATACAACTTTTTGTATCCTTAGGATGATACAACTATTTGTATATTTAGGATAGTACAAATTTCAATGAATGTAAATAAACATAATTACAGCCCACTAAAGTTTATATTTTTGTAAGCCCGACAGAGAAACTAATGCAGTCCTTTTCAGAGTTTTGGGTCCAAGGTTCTTTTTTATGTCTCTACTTAAATACTGCATTTCAATAAATTACTTTTAAATTACATTTATTTAATATTCCAGTTTAATTAATTCCATCTGACTACATTGATGAGTAGATTTTTGACTGAAAAAATTTGATACTTCATTTTTATGTAATATTCTTAAAATTTAAACTTTTTTTCTTTAATAACCTGTTTTTATTTTATCTGTATGATCAATGGAAAAGGAGATATAACAGTTTGGATAGATCTTGACAGCTGTTTTTTTTATAAGTTTTCAAATCTGTAAAGGAATTTTTTCTCTGATTGCGATTGTGAGCAACATTTTTGCACGAGAAACGCTTTAACAAAATTGTAATATATATTGTTGAATGTTGTTATTTTATATTTGTTTGGGAGGGCCTTTAACTAGGATATGAGAGTTATTGGGAAAGGAAAACTTATTAGAGAGGTTTCAGGTGTTGTGGCGTAAGGAAAATGATTCTACATTACACTCAATATCTCATGAGTGGAAAGAAATAGTGCATAACTTTTAGTGCAAGCCAAAGGTCATATATTTAGGAGACTTTATGTTAGGCAAATGTACTCGAAGCTTTTCAGTTCTAATGTTTTTCAATAAGGTCATTTTACCTAAATTTTACAACAATTTTTAAAATAAATTATTATATTTCTTTGTGATTTTTTTTAATAATGTTATTAAACAGCAGAAAGTAGAATATATATATATATATATGTCTTAATTATAACATCTCTTAATTTCGATCAATGGTCATATGACGAGGACGCAAGGAGAAGGAACGGCATTTGTCGATAATCATATCCAATTTACAGTAAAAGGATTACTAAAAAGACTTTTTTATGTAAAGAAATATTATTAAAAGAAATCGCATATGTAGATAGGGTCCCAGGTTTCATTTGATTCACACCTGTCAATGGGTTCGGATCTTTCCCCTCAGGATTAATTCCGATTCGTCTACATTAGCCCATTGTGTTGCTCCAGTTCGACGTTAATTAATATCTGCCAACGGGTTGCAACTGGTTAAAGCAATAAAAATTAACCCGGATACTTTTGGTAGGTAGGTATTTTTTACGTCATAATTATCAACACAACGGGCTATTGACAACGGTCCGGGATCAATCCTTAAAGGGAAGGATTCATGGATAACACCGCGTACTTTAAGACCACGGTCAGATGACGAGGCCACACCTGAGCAGGCACCCCACTCTCCAAACTTACACACCACGGCAACATGTGGATACTTTTGGATTGCACCTCGTAGTAACTTTAAAAACTAGATATTTGTTCCCGTACACACTTGCTGATCACCGTAAAGAAATATAGCGTTAGCTACTAAATTCATTTATTGTAAATCTGCACGGTGTGGTTAATTAAACATTTTAATGATACGAAATAGTAGAATACAAAACAAAAAAATAGCATGCGCGGAGTAGGGTCCATGGTTATACTTGACTAAGTCATCTCAATGGGTTACAGCTGGGTGGAGCAATTAAATTAAACCCTTGAGTTATACTTCATAGTAATGGAGCATTAAAAATAGACTTTTGTATTATACCTCGTTTTAACTTTCAAAGAACTTGCTATTTTCCAGCAATTTTTGTGGCTAGCCGTAAATAGATAAAACGACAGTTTCTAAATTTATTTATTGTAAATAGAAATGGTACGAAGAAACATAAGAAACGTACTAAAAACAATTTTATGTAACAAAATAATTTTTAAAACTGAAATCACATGTGTGCAGTAGGATCCAAGGTTACATTTGACTAAATCATGTCTTCGGAATGTAACAGGTTTAACCCATCTGGTGGTTGTTTCGACGAATCATCTTGTTATGCATAAGATTAGGTCAAAACTGGCCAAATTGATAGACGAGATATATTTTTGAAACCTCATAGTGGGTTCAACAACAAAGATAAACCTCCGGATACTTTTTGATTCTACCTTGTTTAGTTATTTTCATAGGACTAATTACTTTTACATAAACTTTACTAGTCATATTTACCACATTACTTTACTAGTTCCATTTTCGGTGGCACCGTTAAAGAGGTAAAGTGACAGCTATCTAAATCAAATTACTATAAATTACAAATAATGAACAAAAGCATTTTTATTTAGGAAACTATGCATGGGTTCTAAGAATCGCATTTTTTTTAGAAATATTAAACAAGTTTATCTTTGCTTTTAGATTCCATTTGAGGATCTTACTGCTGAAGAGCTGCACAACTTTATTCGAGGAATGGACAAAGTTCCTGGGGCTTGCGCTTATCTGGACAATCAGGTTAAACACATTTCATTCATATTTTCGATATAATTATCTTTAAAATGCAAATATATGAAATATTTATTTTAAGCATTTATGCTAGTAATATTGAGTTATGGCAAAAAACATGTTCTCAAGTTTTAGGTAAGGTATTCCGAGATTTTGAATTTTGATTGAGTTTCCACAGATTTTATTCATAGTTCTGATATAAACCCGAGGTACCATATTGCTCTATTATTTCCCATGGGGTTTGATAAACATGAGGTCACGACCTCAGGATGCCCAAGCGATCTTTCTCTACTTCCAGCACAGTTTGCCAATTGTCTTGTATATAGAAAGGCTTGGCCAAATATGACTCTTGAGCCATAAAACCCCTAATGATGGGTCCGAAAATTCCTTTTTAATATATTTTTCACTACCAACCATGTAAAAATTATTTAAAAATCAGTTTTTTTCTGATAAATGTTATGAAGTACTTCAAAGTTCTCAAGTAAATTCCTCTTCTAGATGGTGGGATCATAGGAGGATAAATACCTCGGGTCTCAATTATGCTGAAAGCGTAATCATTTTCAAATGATTAGATATTGCTTAAGAACTCATACTTAAGAACTTAGAAAAATTATCAACTAAAACACATTAACTAAAGGAATTAGAAATCATTAAAAACAAATGAAATTTACTTACTTTTACGTTGAGTCGAAGTCATTTCTTCCAAATCGCTTTTGAATAATAAATATTCCACAGGAACTACCGATTTATACTGCCATCCATTGGTGTCAATCGGAAGTTTAGACGTGTACCCGAGTTCTTAATTATCAATTTTATCAGAAATATTATTTTTAAGGCGAAAGAACCGATGTTCACGTATGTGGACCTAGGTAGCGAAGAGGATATACTTGAATTACTTCGGGCAACATAAGAAAAGCCACTTTTTTTCAAGTTAAAAAAAATTTCAACATTAGAATGGTTTAGATACTATTCAAGAGGTCGTGTTATCGAACAATCAGAAATTATTTTGACTCTTTAATATTGTAAGATATAAATTTTTTTCATTGTGAACCATTCCGTGGCTTATTCGCTGTCAATCACTTATCAGCATAAATGTTTAAAATAGTTTCATAATATTTAAGTTATCAAAAACTTGACAAAAACATAATTTATAAGTTTTAGGCTAGTTTTATATAGATATATATTTCAAACTTACAAATTTTTTACTCCTGGTGGTTGTTTCGAACGAGTGATCTCGTTATTATAGAAACTGATCACATCGTAATGGTCGAGATCTTGAGGGACGAGATATTTAGTCGAAACCATTTGGATTTGGAGGGGTTAGATTCAGAAAATTTGAATTTAATTTTAGTAAACTACCTTTTAATACAAACAGGACACTACTGATTTTACGCATTTACACTTGTAGTTTTTAAATTATAAAATTGTTTTTAGGTTCAATATTTCGTGATTTAACTTTTTTAATCCTGGTGGTTGAAATAAAACTGATCAGATCTTGATCTGGTGTTTGTCAAAAAATTGGTAGTATCTTGAGTAGATGCCGTCTAATAGTAGATGACGAGATATCTCGTCACTATGGAAATTGATCAGATCTTGATGGACGTGATATCTCGTCGAAACCGAAACTAGAATGTTAAGGTTCAGAACATTTCAATAACAGTTCTAAAAATTACCTTTTAGTACAAATATGATACTAATGATTTTAAGCATTTATATTTATAATTTATAATTTATAATTTTTGACACGTTTTATATTTTATCTTCGGTATGTCATGATTTGATATCTTTAATTTTTTTTAAATTTGGACTCTCTCGTTTTGTGTGCACATTTAATGTATTTATTAGCCTGCAGTTTGGTAAAAAGTTTTCATGTTCTATTATGATTTGGTTTTTCTAGTTAGTACGCTTGTACAGCTCGAAATTATGGAGTAGCCCAGTACCTGAAGGTCGGGAATGTGCAGTAAAAGGCTTAAAATCTCCAGCAATTATTCATTCTGATGGCCTAATTTTGACAGGAAAAGATGGAAAAACAGTGAGTAAAATTTTCATTTATCTGACTAAATCTGAAATACCAGCCTTCTCTTCAAATTCAGTCAGAGATTGTCTACGAGTTAGTTATGCAACGCAGACAGCTTTTTCATAATCTAGCTGATGTGTTTGTGCTTTAATGGGTTCAGGCTCATTGTGATGTACCTGGAAATGAGATGAAACGTTGATGATGAAACGTTGTATAAAAGATTTGTTCAAACACCGTTCGAATGAAAGATTCGTCAATACTGCAAAGGATAAATCTTGGGAATGTCTTCATTCTTCCAGTGACGTCGTCCCAGACTCCAAGGAAGGATTCAGTTGCTTAGTTGCGTTTCCTGCCTGGGCAAGACTGCGTGCACACTTGTTTGATTGTAATATTGTTGACTCTATACTATTACATAAAATACAGTCATTAGACTACCTATGACGACTCAACACTTATACACGTGCGTTGCATTTAATAATTTAGCAATGAAGTACAGCAGTTTTGGTAAGCCAGATGGGAAAGTGACGTAAAGTCAAGTGCATGACATTTATTTCATTCATCATTCGCACATAACGTAGCCACAAGATATTTTTTGCAACAGGTTGCAGCAATTGTGGTTAGCAAGTTCTTTTGCTTGTTGACTAGAAGAGCACACTGCAGTTTAGTACTGTTCCGATGGGAATGCAATAGAGGTCGAAGGTAGTCGATTTTTGAAGATGCAACATTTGACTAGTGTTATGTGTCGTACGCAAAAGGCATAGATAGCGCTCGCAGTGGATGTTTTCCCTCACAGCCGATTCGTTATCACTGCTATCAACACCACTGAAAATGACTCGTATTTTTATTTGGATTCCTAGTTCTCGAGTATTTTTACTTTTATAAGCGATGTTTTATGGATGTATGAAATTTGTAATTCAGCCTGAAAAATTTAAAGCAATTAATATAATTTTGTGAGTGAAGTTGAAAACGTATACATTTGTTAAAAGTCAATGTAAAAAGTAAAACTAGAAGATGGGGTGGATGCATCGTAAATGGTTATACGTTTATATTTCTAAAACTTAGAATTAGCCTAGAAACTACAAGAATACTTAACAGACTTCTAAAAATAATGTTGAATAAATTATGTATCTCTTAAGGGTCTATGTCAACCATTGAAGGTGATATATGTATCATAAATGCTTCTAAGATTTTGGACAAATTACATAATTTCCCCGAAAAATTAAAAGTACAGTTAACATACTTTTTATAAATTTTAATTAATATGTGTTTGTTAAAGGTCAATGTCAAAAAAATAAAACTGGAAGATGGTGGACGCATCATAAATGCTTCCAAGTATGGAGTTCAAGAGGACGAAGCAGAAGCACTGGACTTATCAGAAGAAGAAATGAGTACAGCAAATAACATTAAGGTTTTTGGATGTTTTTAACTTTTAGTTTTAATTTATTTATAAATTAAGTGTTATAAACTTAATTTTTATTACAGCCCGTCGTGTAGCTTACAGGTGACGTAAATTCAACTACCTACCTTAATTTTTATTCTTAAGCAGTAAAAAATTAAAATTTAGATTGTAGAACATTAAAGCTTAATCAGTACCAATTGCCCGTTGTGTTGCTCCAGTGCGATGTTAATTAACTACCTAGCTTCCTTAATATATCTGGGTAAGTAAGTTTGTAAGTTTTTAATTGAAGTCGTACTAGAGCAACACAACGGGCTATTGACGACGTACCGGGATCAATCCCCTAAGGGAAAGATACGTAATTTTGAACCACGGTTAGATGACGAGGCAACACCCGATCTGGCACCCCACACTCCAAACTTCCACACCAACCCAACGTGACGACTTTCGGTCACGACAGATTTAAGGTGCACCAGCCGCCTCTACACCATACTCTTACAAACATCCATACATTAACCTGGATTCAAATCAGGAACCTTAATATATCTGGGATGCAGGGCTCGAATAAGATTTTGAAGCTGGCAGCAAATATTGCTGTGAGCTTTTATAAGCTGCCAGCAAAAACAATTTAGCTCATGGCAAAACCTAAAATTTCCGTTATTACGGTAAATTGCATTGCAAAATTTTCGTCTAACTTTAAAACAATGTAATAAATAATGCAATGAGAAGAAGAAAAAAAATACTTTTCTTGTAAGCTTTCTTCAATTTCATACGAAACCTTAAAATATATCTGAGATTAAAAAAAACCCCACTCAAATAATATATTGAAGACACGTTTATTTCCTTATTGTAAAGTTTACGAAGGCATCAGTCAATAATTAGGCTAGAGAAAACTGCAGTTGTTTTCTAACTACATAGCTAAAAGCAAGGTCTGCGATCACATGCACGAAACCATTTCTGAACTGCTCGATCAGTCTTAAAATCTCAAAGCGAAGGACCATTTTCACTTATCCTCATTAAGGCACATAGGTTTTACTTAAATTTTTTTTTTAATAGCTGGGGTAACTGAAAGAGAAATAATGAAACATTCGGTTTTAAATACTCGCAACAAAACTTGCCGCGAGAACCGTTGATCATCGCGGCGATTTAAGCAAAGCTCACAGCATTTGGTGTGGTTGCCGCAAATTATTTCGAGCCCTGCTGGGATGTAAATATTTTTGCACGTTAATTCAGTAAATAAAAAACATACAGGGGTTGGACAAAAATATAGAAACACCTCGAAATGCATGCTTGAAACTAAATGTTTATTCTAGTGAAATGTGTAGGTGGCGCTGGTGTTTTCGCCTACTGACGCCACCTATACAACGTTGCAAGTACTCTGCGCAGATCAGTCGGGGCACTGTTCTGTGAAGTTATAATTGCATCATTTTAAAGCTAACAGACTTCGAACGTGGGCAAATTGTTGGAGCTCGTCTGGGGGGTGCTTCCGTAAGCACGGTAGCCGAAGTGTTTAGTGCTTCAAGAGGTACTGTATCTAAGATTTATTCCGTATATTTGAAAAGCGGAAAAGCATCATTCGCTAAATCACAGCGCGGACGAAAGTGTGTGTTGAGTGATCGTGACAGACGATAATTAAGGAGAATTGGGACTAAAAATAAGAAGACCACAGCTGCAAAAGTTACTGCTGAAATGAATGTCGTGCTCACAAACGCCGTGAGTACCAAAACAATAAAAATGGAGCTCCATAAGCAGGGTATTTCTGGCCGAGCTGCAATTCAAAAACCTTTTATCAGTGATGCTAATGCCTGTAACAGGAAAAAGTGGTGTTTAAGTTATAAAGCCTGGACTATGGAGCAATGGAATAAGTAATTTGGTCGGATGAGTATTGTTTCCCACTTCTGGTCGAGTTTACGTCAGGCGAACGCCATCCCAAGCCTATAATACAGACTGCTTGTTGCCAAAAGTGAAACATGGCGTGGGTTCTGCGATGGTTTGGGTAGCCATATCGTGGTTTTCTGTGGGCCCCATGATTACTCTGCAAGGGTACATTAAGGCAAAGGATTATGTAAACATTTTCGCCGATCAAGTCCATCCCATGGTACAAGCTTTGTTCCCCAATGGTGATGGTGTCTTCTAAGACGACAAAGCCCCTGTTCACACAATTCACATCGTCCAGGACTGGTTTTCTGACCACGAGGATGATTTGTCACATCTCCCCTGGTCACCACAGTCACCAGACCTCAATATTATTGAATCTTTCTGGTCTACATTGGAGAGGAAAGTGCGTGATCGCTATCCACCGCACTCATCGTTACCTGAACTTGCCACCGTTTTGCAGGAAGAATGGTACAATATTCCCTTGGCAAGCATACAGTAACTGTATTTATCCATTCCTAGAAGACTGCAAGCTGTTTTGAATGCCAACAATTTTCCTACACCATAATAGGCACACGGACCATTTCTAACGTCATTTTACATAGGACACGGCCCTTTCCCCAGCTACCTCGACAGATTCCGCATAACAGCCACAAGCAACTGCATCTATGGGCAGGAGGGGACTCCAAACCATTACGTGTTTGAATGCCCACTTACAGCCACAAACTACCTGCTACAGCCAACAAATGAACACTTCAGGGAATGGGCAAAACACACAGCAAATAACAGCAAGGCACAAGCAAAGATAATGCTAATCATGAAATATCTAACAGAGAACATTGACCCAATCAAACAATAGTGCCACATGGCAAATGCTATCTCTACACAACTAAGAACATTGAACTTCCACCCTTGCTCAAAACTTACTAGTGCTAATAACACTTGCATTGTTAAAAATTATACCATAAGCTATTGTTTTTTTATTCTCATTTATATTTTGTCCAACCCCTGTATGTATAACGGGAACCCTCAGTATAAGGAGTTCCCACCATGAACACAGATAAAGAGTGATTACACCTGCCCCACGTTCGGCAATAGGTGGCATCACTCCTCATGACAATTGGCCAAAGCTCAATTTGACAATCAAACTGCAGCAAAACCAATAAGTCCACAACCAAGGGTTCGCCTAAAGCGGTCACGTACCGTCACGGTGGGCTCAAACCACTTTTCCGCAGCGTGTCCATCACAAACCACTTTTACCTGTCCTATTGGACGGGGGGTAAGGGGGACACCTGCGCTATCCAAAGGTTACATGTTTCTTAAGGTGTTTCCACATTTTTGTCCAACTACCGGAAGTACCTTTATTTTGCAATTAAAAATTTTTAAGTATCATGTTTGTAATTTTGATAAAGTATTTAAAATCTTAACGAAGAAAAACTAGTCGTGTACACAAGGCTGGTACACGTTAAATATGTCGGAGCCTCGAATGTCCTCACCTTGGAGTGGGGTTTATGTTTGGAGAGTGGTTTGCCAGTTCAGGTGTTGAGAGCTGCGGTAGCTCAGTTAGTAGAGCGTCGGACTCGCATCAGAAGGGTTGTGGGTTCTGTCCTCAGCGGAGCCTGCAATTCTGATGGTTGCGAGATCAGCGCTTAGACCTGGCTAAAGACCGTCGTGTTCGCTAATGGTGGATGGGGCACGTTAAATAGGTCGTGGTCACAAAGTCCCCCATGTTCCCATACCAAATCAATACCTCTGGGGGTACCTGTTCAGGGGGTTATCGGCCTCGGATTGGGATCAAAATTACGATATGTGTGAGTGAGTGAATGAATGTGTGAAAGGGACCTTCCTGTAAAACGGATGCGTCATGTGTGAAGAAGTCCAATCCTCCGGGGCAATGGCACCCCCCAATTGGGCCATATATGGCCCGCACAACAACAACAGGTGCTGACCTCTGAACTTGGTTCAAATTTACGAGATGTTGTCCTAGAATCTTTCCCTTCGGGATTGATCCCGGACCGTCGCCAAGAGCCCGCGCAACGTTAATCCCTTTCCTATCAAAAGAAACTAAAAGTGATTTTTAAATAAGATTTTACCTTTTCATTTAAAATACTTTAATATTTCTTTATATTTTAATATTTTTATAGGTTTTAATATTTTTTTATATTTTAATATTTTTTTATATTTTAATATTTCTTTATATTTTAATATTTCTTTATATTTTAATATATTTCTTAATATGTTTACAATATCTTGAATCCTGTTTTTG
This sequence comes from Metellina segmentata, assembly GCA_947359465.1. Classification (NCBI taxonomy): domain Eukaryota; kingdom Metazoa; phylum Arthropoda; class Arachnida; order Araneae; family Tetragnathidae; genus Metellina; species Metellina segmentata. The sequence goes on from OX375872.1 coordinate 22,640,291, forward strand.
AAAAGGGTTTTTCGTTAAATATTGCACACCAATATACTTATCACGAATATTGTATTTTTTAGGCAATTTGGGAAGGTATTCTCAGCATGGAGGTGGAAGAAACAACAGACTTCTTTAAAAGTGGAGCGGGTTCCATGGATGTTGCTAGGTAAAATATTCTGTTTGTTATTCTTTGAGTTGAATATTCTTTAAGAGAAAATTTTCTGTTTTCAAGATGAATATTCTTTACTAGGGAACGTATCGCAAGGGAGAAAGAAAAACAGTGCCAATTTCCTAATATTTATTCGTGTTTTGATTGATGTTAAAGAACGCCAAAATTTCTTATCCATTCACTAGATGATTTGGAGACTGGTGACAGCTCAGGTGTGACCTCGTCATCTGACAATGGCTAAAAATTACGTATTGTCCTCGAATCTTTCCTTACGGTGCGATCCCGGATCATCATCAATAGCCCGTTGTGTTGCTCCAGTGTGACGTTAATTAAAAATAACACGATAGCAGATTCAATTTTATTTTTAATTAGATAAGATGCTATAAAATTTATCTACCTAATAACTATCAATCTTGCTCTAAAGTTCGTGTAACTATTCTTGATTCCAGAAGATTTAAATTGAATCTTCCTTAGAATGTTTTGACGTGAACATCGTAACTAAAGCAAACTGCGTTTGAGTTCATCTTATAGGTATTGAACTGTAGGTTAGTTGGGTCTTGATGGCGCAAGGGCAATATTTGGTCAAGCGGTGCCAAGCGACATAAAATAAATGGAGATAAATAGGGAAGTTTTATACGAACGCAAAAGTGAGAAATACTCACGGGGAGAAAGCGAACTTGCTCCGCTGACATCTCGCAAGTTGCTAGCATAGATGTGAAATAGAAGTAAACTGAGCATTGCTATTGAGAGAAGATTCAAAAAGTGTGACCAACATGGTCGACTAATGATAATCTGACTGCTCTGAGAAAAAAAGACTTGATTCACTGATTTGGTGAAAATCGTATTGGCCTCGTTTGACGATATAACATCTTGTGACAAGACAAGTGAATGCGCATATCTATAGAATGGAGATTTCGCCATTTGTCACTAATGTCTATCTGCTATTGTTTTGAACGGACCAATCGGATGCTAAATCAGTGGATGGGCGTCTTCTTCTGTCACGTGGAATAATCAGACGATGAATGTTAGTTTCCACCTGGTAGACGAAAGTAGTCTAAGGCTCACGCAACTACTATTTTTGATCTCACGATTCTGGGCACAAGAAAATGTTACCATTGCTCACTTTTGTGTTTCCTCTATGGTTGCTAGTGCAGTGTGCAAACCCATGAAGTCGCAGCGACACCATTATAATACATACGGAGCCCGTTTTAGAGAACCTTCACCTGACCCAATACTAAGTTCACTTTTACCGATGGTTCACAATATCCAATTTTCTTGACACACAAAAATTTCTTAGCATTTGATCGTTTTGTTGAAAACAATCATTGGGAGATAACACAATTTACTAAAATAAATTATAAAATATTTAAATAAACAATTTATCATACAAATTAGAAATAAAGAATTCACTAGTCTTACTTATTTTTACTCCTTATGGAAAAAATTCGTTATTTTGGATTGGGGTACATTTCGATTTTAAGTACAGTTCGTCATTTTTTTTTGTCGACGATTACGAAAGATTTCATGGCTCTTTTGTCCTCATTTTACGTAGAAAAAAAAGTATTTAGATTTACCTTTGAAAATCTTGAAAAATATCTGTGGAAGGGAAAATTCCGTTCACTATAACTTTCTTTTTCTCAAGAGTTCACTATAAGCGTTTAAAATAACATCTGTTAAATAGGAGTTCAGTCGGGACCAAGTTAAAGAGAACTTTTTCACGAGAGTTCATTATATCCCGAGTTCACTATAGCGGGGTTCGACTGTATAGGTTGGTTGGGTGATTGTTTTGGCCAAGCGAAAGATACGTCAAGAAAAAAATTTCGTGAAAGGGACAAGGGATTGGGAAACAAAGTAGAGTGATGATTGGTTGTTTTGGGGTTTTATGCCGCAAGGATCATATTTGGCCAAGCTACGTCAAACACAAGACAACGTCAAGTAAAAAACGTGACAGGAAAAGTAAGTGGGAATGGGGAACAAAGTAGTGGGATGAAAGTAAAAAAAGATCGTTTGGATGTATCCCTGTAGCGCGACCGCCGCACAGTGTGTCATTTTTGCAATCTAGGTGGACAAAATTATTGCATCAAAAATACACTGTTTTTGGGTTACTATAAGAGGCTGTGAATGATAAAATACTGATTTGATGTATATTTAGCGTTTTTAGTTACAATTTGGATGCAGAAATATGCTAAAATTAAAGAAATTTGTCAACTTTGCTCCATATATTAAACATACTTCGATCAATTATTAACCGTATATTTTGCAATTTTATATTAATATACACCTGAAACACAAGGTCAGATATACCCATAACAGTTCCATTTAAAATTAAAGAACAATTCAAAAACTAAAGGGGAAAATATTTGAAAAATATTACAAAGTTATATACTTGGAATCTCAACTGGGTAAGTTCTTAACAAAATTCAACCTTTTTGGAAACATTTGGCTGTTTTTAGTTTTAGACCTTTCTCATAAATTTAAAATTAGTGGATCTGAGGTAATGACTAATCTATCCGTATCAGTTCTTGATATTTTTATAGAAAATATTTCTCTTATCGCCTATTGTGTTTATTCCTTGTCTTGCGCTTTTAAGAAGCGGACTAACTACCAATTGGAAGAATACAAGAAGTGAAATAATATTTCCATGGACCATTAACTTCCATCGAAGTTATATCTACTAATTATTTGGCGAAAAGAAATTTGATGGAACAACAAGGTCTAGTTGAGATTTTGACAAATAATTTTTTTACCCTTATTAGTACAAGCAAAGGTACTAAAGAAATACTAAACACACTTTGTTTATAGTAACATTTTTCTGAAAAAAATTGCTGGAAAATTTTCTGTTCAGTGCCAGTACAGCCCCTCATTATAATTGTATTTCTGATATTATCTTTCGACAAAATCAGAATGAAGGATTGTTCATAAATTGTACGTAACCGCGTTTTGGATTATTCTTCATCGAGGTGGTTCAGTGATTTAAAAATGCATGGGCAATAAATAAATAATTTGAGCAGGAGCAGGTTTAATGTTCTAGTATTTTAATGAGAACTATAATTACATATTTACAACCGAAACAAATAGGCAAAAGTAAGGGGACATCCCCTAAATTCAGCACGAAGCTGATCGTTATCTAATCAATCATACAATTTCAAACAATAAAATCGTTCTGAAGATTTCAGATAAGAGGAGACATCTGCGCGTTTTGATTGGTTACTCATGTTTCACAACACTCCTCACCTGGACTCTATTAAGAGTACACAATTATACAGTTTTAACCATATTTCAAAACATTGCAATATTTGAATTTGAAGTCAAATTATAATACAAAATTCAAATTAACAGTTGCATACTTAATTAAATCACAATTAGAATAGACTGAAATAAAAAAAAGGTAAACGATTGACCCAGATTACATCCCCAGCTGCCACACCAGATCAACTTTGGCAACGTGTGAAAGCTGCTTGGTCTGCTGTATCCCAAGAACACATCCAAAGTATCTTTGAATCAATGCCGAGGCGTGTGGCAGCGGTGATCTCCAACAATGGCGGCTACTCTGGCTACTGATTTTGGCAGGAACCACACTTCACAAAAGTCTATAAATTTAATCATTTGATACTTGGTCAACATGTTATCTACAAAATAAATTTTGTTGTGATATCTCTTGTCTTTCTTGGTGTTGCAATTTGGGTGGCCAGCAGTGTACTTCCGCACTGAGTGTACTAATAACATCTGCGCAAATTTGTTTCGTTTCCAAAACCTCTAAACATAAACAAAAATCCGATGTTGAGTCTCGCAATTGAACACGTACTCGTTTTTGTGTACAGAAATGGGGCTCTTTGTGTGAATGTGTGAATTTTCAATGACTCACTTTCGATTTGTTCCAGACATAATTCTTCAGAAATGTTTTTGGTAATGAAGGATCGCTGTGATCCCGAATCGAGTAGTAAACGCACATTCATCGTATTGTGTAATCCGATAGCCTGTCATCTAACGGTCTGAAAGTATATACAGGGTTCTCTTTTTTTTCAAACGACGAATGGGGAATTAATGACAGATTCCGCATGTGGTTTTCGTGTTTTGAGTTGTTGCTCGCAAAGTGATCTCAAATGACCTTTGGAATAGCAAATAGTACACTCAATATTTTTGACTCGACACTGTGATTGCTGGTGGAATTTTGTATAGCATCTGAAACATTTTGCTTGCTTAAGCAGAGAATTTCGTCGTTGCTCTAAATCGAGACTGCATAGTTCTGGCAAATGTTTAGCAGAGCAAAATGGACAAAGAGTTTCAGTCAGGGTGTTCAAAGTCATCGAAGAAGGGACTTTATTTTTCGCCGTGTAAAATGTTTTTGAAAAGGACTTAGTTTGGGTTTCATGTGTAATATTCATGGATTTTTCACCCTTCAAATTATTTATCATCATAGTTGTTTCTCTACAATCAACTTACGTTTTGAGAAATTTAATCAACTCCATAACGTCTAAATCCTTTGAGTCTACAAGCCTTCTATTAAATTCTAGAACAATATCATCAGGTATCAAATTTAGCAAAATTGGGTAGAGTAATTGCCAGTACATGCCTGAAGTGATTTGCATGGATTCTAAACTTCTCATTTGTGTTTCACAGGTATCGTTAAGACGCCGCAAGGCTTTTATGTTACCAGAATTCTATGTTTAACAACTTACTCATCAACGAATTAACTACTAAATCTCTCCGGTCAAACTGATCTTTTAATAAATTTAAGGCGGAGTCATAATTATCAGCATTAAGCGAAAAACCAGAAACAGCTTTTTGTGTAACACCACCCAAATAAGACTTTAAAGAAATGAATTTCTGCCCGTTCGTCAGTCTATCATTACTATGAATAGCAGCATCGAAATGTTGCCAGAATTCCAACCAACAGGCTGGATCACCGAAATATTTAACAATTTCGAGCTTCGGAAAACGAATAATATTTGAGTGTGAGTCATAATGATCTCTACATCCCAGCAAACCGCTCCTCTCAGAAGAAGCACCTTCTGTCACTTCAAGGGTACGTAAATCCCTTGTTTCTTTTGGTGCAGGACTTATACTTTTCAGTTTTCCTCAAAGTATTAATTCGCATTCGCCAGATTGGTTTGCAAACAACGCAGAAAGTTCGACTTTGGACCTCTGTACATCCGGTTAGGAGGAATTATCTAGAAAAATAAAACCGTGGTCTTGCTAAGGGGACATATTACTTTTAAGATATGATGACAATCTGCGACACTAAGAAAATTTAATTTTGTCCACCTAGAATCAAAAAGGACACACTGTGCGCCGTGTTTATTAAATACATAAACCCTATAGGAATTGAAAAGATCTCTCGGGTACTTGGGGTTTGTGAAGTCTGTACACACCTAAAGGAGATTGTGCCTCTGAGGACAATGATATATTGAAGAAACTTTGTTAGATGTTCAGCCATGTCTCAATATTTGCCCAACTTACCCAATTCTGAAGCGTGTTATTTTCTATTATTGTTGACTGGAATACTTGATACGTATATTTGTAGGCTAGTTGAAGAATTGAAAGAAAAATGTGGAATATCGTTGGAAAATGAAGACGTATATGTTGCAACAACGCTTCAAGAATTCACTAGAGCAGCGGTTTTAAAACAACGAGGCGGGTCTGCTTCTCCCAAATTGGAATTCAATGCTGTAAGTATATACCTTACATTGTTTGTTTTAGTAGTACTCGGAAGACCGACACAATTTGCATTACTTTACTTGCAAAATAAAGACCTTTATGTTAGGTTTAATAGCATCGGGATATGCATTAACCCTCCTGGTGGTTGTCTCGACGAGGTATCTCATCAGAAACGCAATCATTAGCCAAACTGACAAGATCTTGATGGACGAAATATCTCGTCATTATAAATACAAACAAGCGTTTTATAATCATCTAGAAATCGGCTTGATGACGAGATACCTCATCATTAGAAGAAAACAGAGAACATTTTGATCTCGTCGTCATCAAAAGATCGACAGTATCTTGATATCTCGTCGAAACCACTTGGAGGGTTAACATCACAATATTTGTCAAGTTAAAAATGTTACATATTTTTGTGGTTGTCTTGGATGTTATATGAAAGAGTATTATTCAGTGCATAAAGTTTTAAACTTTTATTGAAATCCACTATTAACTTTCAGAAAATTTTATCGACAATTATATTAAATAAATTACATCTTTTTTACAAGAATGAACTTTTTCTTTTGAAGTTGTATCTCCGAGCTAAATTCATTGGGGATTGTTCCCAGACTGTCGACAATCGCCCGTTATGTTGTTCAATTGCGAAGTAAATATAACTACCCACTGATATCAATATTTTTTTATTAAAAGATTGCATATCATGCTTTTCTAAACTTTATACATTTTGATTAAGTTTACTCACTACTACAAAAATCAATTAACAATGCATTTACAGGATGTTTCAAAAATATGAGACCAAATTGCAAAGGGTGATAGAGGGTTCCAAATAAACATTTTTTTTGAAAGAATGTGCGTCTGAAAATTCAGAGTTTAGGTGATAGAGAGAGCTTTTTAATTTAGTCAACACCACATTGTTTTTGTGGCGTAAGGCATTGTTCTCCTCTCGGATTTTCAACAGCATGCCTCTTTGCACGACTTAGGAGCCCTGCCGTTGAAAATCTGGAATTTTCGAACCCATTCTTTGACACAAAATATTTATTTGGTGTCCCTCCTACCACCCTTTACAATTCATCCATACATTTTCGACCATCCTGTATAGCAGTGTAACACAACTCCACCATGAATTACTTTTTGATAGACAAAGTTGAGGCACTGTCTTTCCAGTGTCTTGCTGAACGTTATGAGTATTACTTCGTTTGTATTTGTAGTATTTCATGAAAAAGTTCAATAAAATCTATTTTTACGAAATCAATAAAATTGAAATGTTTAACTTTTCACACGTATTTTATTTCATTAAATGTTTCTTCCTACTAAAAATATTGCAAAAGTCATACATCCAATGCATTTGTTGTTTCTAGGTGTGCATGCATGTGAATAATATGGATATCAAGTTCCCAACACAATTATTTATCAATAATCGCTTTGTTGATTCATCTTCTGGAAATGTCTTAAAAACTGTGAATCCAACTGATGAATCGGTGAGTATAAATTTAATCGAGACTGAAAATGATGATAATGATAATGCAGGTAATGGCAACGATGCTAGTAATAAAGGTGATAATGGATAAATGATATCGGAAGTAAGAATAATGATGATAATGAAATGACTATATAATGATTATGATGATGACAATAATGGTTCTGATGATAGATAAATGCGACAATAAAATGAAGCGATGATTATGATGCTAAAGACGACAGTCATGAAATGATTATAATGGTGACAATAATGATTATGATTATAAAGGAGACACTAACGAATTGATGACAATAATTATGGTGGCAATGAAATGATGATAATGCTTACGATAATAATGATTATGACGATAAGGAAATGATGACAACGAGGCCAATGAAATGAGGCAATTGTAATGTGATGATGTGATCATAATGGTGATGATGATAAAAACAATAATTATAAAGATAATAATGGTAATGGTTATAATGACTATGATAATAATAATAAAAATAATGATTCGTCTTTAAGCCAGAGCCAGGGTTCGTCCTCTATGCAGTTTTGAAATTGTGGAAACATTTCCACGAAGAATAGCCCTTCAGGTACAACTTGAGATGTGTTCTGGTTACATAGACACGAGGTACCCCAGTGATCTTTACTGGCTTTAGTAAACACGGGTGCCACGCTGGCAGGATACCCAAGCAATCTTAAGCTGCTTTCATTCTATTTTATTTTATTCCCCAATCTCTCTTTTCTCCGTTTGATATTTTTTTACATGAAGTTGTCTTGTGTTAACGTAACAAAGCCAAATATGGCCTTTGCGCCATAAAACTGTAAAAAAACAACCACCCGCGGTAATAGTGAATAGTAAAATTATGCAAAAAATTGCTTTTTAGATTTCTTAAGCCATGAATAACAGTAAACATTTGTCACGCTTAATGATTAGCACAATAAACTTGGGTGATGTATGAAAAGACACGGCTTGAGTGATGGTGGGTATGCCCACTGCAACCTTCCAGTTGTCGGTGGCGCAGGTCTGATTCCTGTCAGGTGCATTCCTCAATGGGTGTATTTAATGGGTGTTAAGTCTGTGTCAGTAAAACCTTCATTGTGACGTCTATTGAAGTTCTACCGCAGCATGGACAAATATGGCCATAAAAACCTCGATTACCAACCTCATGAATGCGAACGGATTTCCCTCAAAATAGTTCGAAGTTGCTATTCATGGTTTGCGAATAGTATTTCTCTATTATACTGAGGGACAGCTGTAATACAGTTGGTAGAATCTCGGAATAGAAACCGGGGGTTGTGAGTTCGAAACTAGGAGCAGCCCAAGATCGTCGTGTTTTCTCAAATGTCCACATGGTGGTGTGGGAGTTTGAAGAGTGAGGGGGTATTTACCTCGTGATCTGCCCGTGGTTGAATATTGTGAGGTGTTGCCCTCGTATCTTTCCATTCGCGATGGATATCTGACCGTCGCAAATAGCCCGTTGCGTCGCTATAGTGCGACCTTAATTCAATGACCTACCTTTATACCTTGATATTGTTTCACTGCGGTTGCCCAGTTGGTAGAGTAGGGGATTAGCAATAGGAAAGTTCTGAATTCAAGATTCGATTCAACCAAACGAGTTGTGACAGGTAAAGGCAAACCCGCTTTCTTAGGATTAGGGCAACCCTCGCGAAGTTCAAATTTTCATTTCCTGTCAAATTTTTTTTGTAACGCAAAAACGTTAAATAATAAAGTATGTTTGAATATTAATAGTATTACACCAGTATTTCAAAAGCATGTATGTTTTGCAATAAGAGTACTTTTTTATTTGCATTAATATAACTGTTATAAAATGCTATAAAATAATAGCTAAGTTTTAAAATAAGCACTAATATACCAGTTTTTGAACATCTGTATTTTTTACTAAAAATACTTTCTACAATATTAATCGTAATTATATTATTACTATGTTTATTATTTGAATATAGTAGTTCAAATATCCAGTTCTAATTTAAAGTATATTTTTTAGATAATTTGTGATGTTCAATGTGCTTCGAAAGAAGATGTCGACAAGGCTGTAAAAGCTGCAAAAGTAAGTTAGTTACCTCTATATTCGATAAGTCGGAGAACTATCAAGAGGAAAACAAATACTTTCTGAATATTTTTTTACAATGATACACTCGTAAAAAATCAGCTAAGTAAAGGTTTGAATATACATTCGCGGCTCCGTTTTACGAACTCTAAAGGACTGTGGAAAAGTTGCCAAAAGAAGTGGGAGGTTACTATATCAAAATATATCCAAAAATGCACACATATCTCAGCTTCTGTATTGTGTGTGTGGTTATAAAACTTTTTAAAATCATACCAAGTAAATAATAAAAGTCTTTCTTTAAACATTGTTAAAGTTCGATGTGAACTTCGTTTTAAGCTCGACTGATGTCGGAACGATACTTGGGTCCTTGCTACGTGTTTTCTCGCATCTGAGGCGATATTCGAGCAACTGCTTCAACGATACGCTGTTTTAAATCGCCCATATCCTCAACTTTTCTCCCTTCATTGTGAATTTTTCTCTCTTTATTGTGAACTTTTCTCTTATACACACAGCTTTTACACTAAACCTCCAAAAAGTCAAAATCAGTCGAATCCGGAGATCTATGCCTCTTTTTCCAATCCAAAGACCAGGAGAAGTGTCGTGCAGAAATGTTTAGTGACGGGCTTACGTCATCGACCTTGAAAGGATGATAAAACAAGTCTTAGAGAGATTTCCTATAGTGCGAGATATAATAAGTGGTTCGCGCATTTAATTCATTATTTTTTAATATCTCTAGACCGAATACCCTGTATAATGCCTTAACACTCCTGGTGGTTATTGTCTCGACGAGGTATCTCGTCATTAGTAAAACTGACCAGGTCTTAATGAACGACACCTCATCATTAAAAACCTGACCAGATCTTGATCTCGTCATCGTCAAAAAGTTAATACTCTGATGATATTGGTTACATCTTGATGGACGATATATCTCGTCGAAACCATATGGAGGGTTAATCTTTATGAGTAGCGTAACACTAAATAATTCTTATGTTTAATGTGTATATCGAACATTTTTGATTCAATGATACAGGAAATAAATAAGTGAGCAAAGGTGTGCCTATGACCAATGTTTTTGTTTCCAGACTGCATTTGAAGAAGGCGAATGGGGTAAAATCAATGCAAGAGATAGGGCTCGTTTGATGTATAGGTATAAATTCTTTTGAATCCTTTTTACGGGTTTCGTATATCTCTTTTTTAGAATGCTAGTTTAATTTTTTTTACTTGTCTTTAACATTCATTTGTACTTCTTTTCCCAAGATTGGCAGATTTTATGGAGGAGCACAAAGAAGAACTCGCTACTTTGGAAAGTATTGACTCTGGAGCCGTTTATACTTTGGCTTTGAAAACACATATTGGTATGTCGATTGACACGTGGAGGTATTTTGCAGGCTGGTGTGACAAGATTCAAGGGAGTACTATTCCAATAAACAACGCTCGTCCCAATAGAAATTTGACATTTACGAAGAAAGAGCCTATTGGGTTCGTTATATTATTATATATTACATTGTGGCCATCCTTTATGCCTTTACCCATCCAAATGATTTTGACGAGATATCATAAAGATCTCTTACAAATTTTTCTAATGATAAGATATCTCGTCATTGCCGATTATTTGATGAGATCAATATCTTGTCAGTTTTATTCTAATGACGAGATATATCGTGCATCAAGATATGGTCAGTTTTGCTAATGCTTAGATACCTGATGTAGACAACCATAAAGAGGGTTAAACTCCATTTTTATTTTATTACACGACTAATATTAATTACGCGAGTTTGATCAGAAAGGATTGTACTAATGGTCAGAAAAATGAAACTGCTTTATATATTTAGTTCAAGTCTCGTTTCCTTCAATATAGACCTTTTCGACATCTCTCTGGTCCGTTTTCGTTCATTTTTAAAAGTCACTCTCTGAGATCTAAATCAAGTGCTTCGAGGCATTTGTGTTAATTTCTTCTGAAATTTATCCCTTTTGAGAGTCGACTTCCTCCTCGGATTTAAGCAAAGGTCATCCACAGGGAAGGTAATCTAAGAAGTAGGATGGCTCAGAACCTTTGTATAACCGTATATCTAATATTTTGCCGTTTTGAGTGTCAACTTTATCCTGGGATCCGAGCAAAAGTCATTCAGAGGAAGCCAATCTGGGAAGTAGAATGGCTTTAAATCCGTTTATTACTGTATATATGAAATTCCTTTTCCCTTTTGAACGTCAACTTCATCCTGGGATTTGAGCAAACGTTATGCAGAGTTAAGGTAATCTGAGAAGTAAGATGGCTCTGAACTGGATATTATGATTTTTTTGAGCGTCATCTTCACCCCGGGATGGGGGCAAGTTATATATAAACGATCAACCAAAAATTCACACTAGTTTGGAGTTAAATGTTGCATTCACCCCACATTTTACTTCGGGATACAGAGCTAGTTCAAGAATTAAAATATGCTTGCATACTTTATAATGTGACTCCATAATTGTTTGACTGAAAAATAATGTTTCTCAATCAAAACATATTTTTATTTTAGTGTTTGTGGAATCATAACTCCATGGAATTACCCTCTTATGATGGTATCATGGAAAGCGGCAGCGTGTTTGGCTGCTGGTAATACAGTTGTTTTAAAACCTGCTCAAGTTTGCCCCCTCACTGCTTTGAAATTAGCGGAACTTAGCGTATATGCTGGTTTTCCAGCTGGAGTTATCAATGTTTTACCAGGAAGAGGTAAGTAGAATAAGATACGTTTGCATCACTTAATATAGTATTGGATTATACAGAAAGCTCTGCGCGTTTTTTAAGATAAATACCAACGAGGCAGAACAAAAACATAAGAACATTTTATTGAATCACATAAACCCCATTTTGTTCTATGACTTTTTGCCATCTTTCTGGCAGCTGAAAAATTCCTTTAAAAAATCATTAGGCGTATTTGTAAAGAAGCTATCGAGGTGCTGTTTGACAGTCTCCAAATAATTGAACTCCAGGCCGTTCAAAGAATTTTGAAGTGACCTGAAGAGGTGAAAATCTGAGGGGGCAAGGTCTGGTAAATATGAGGGGGGGGGTGACACAAAACATCGCAGTCATGCTCGTTTCGTTTCGGCAAAGAAAAATGGACCGAAATTTGAGCAAGCATATTCTACTGTGTTTAAAGTATGGAGTACCCATACATCGTAGCGGCTTACATATTCTGATATTTAATACTAGGATACCTACATGTATTACAAACAAAGCAAAATACAACACAAAAGAAACATCTTAAAATAGAGGATATATTTGGGAACAATTCCAGAATTTGTTCGTAAACCAAGCTGCCTAACCTCATAAGTAATCTCGTTCTTTATAATAACGCAGATTATGAACATTAGTCTTTCACGAATGGGGGTTGTTTTGAGATTATTGTAAAAATAAACACGCACACACATGATAGTTTGTCCTTGTTTGATAGTTTGCTTATATCTTCGTAGGTGGAGAATGTGGCCAAGCAATGGCTGAACATCCTTCAATACGAAAGCTTGGTTTCACTGGTTCAACACCCATTGGTAAACAAATAATGAACAGGTTGGTTTTGAATAAATTGGATGTTTATTTATTTTGCACGTACACACAAATAAAATTGTGAATTCGTAAACTGACAAATTCATTATTAAATGGAATATTTCATGTATCTTTTACAGCTGTGCTGTTTCGAATTTGAAAAAGGTTTCTCTTGAGCTGGGTGGAAAATCTCCATTGATAATATTTTCTGACTGTGATCTGGATAAGGCTGTGAGGCAGGTAATATCGAACAAACCAAAATATTTTTAATACTTGTTTAGTTTTTCCTTTTTGTCATGAGAGATCGTCTATTAGAAGAGTAGAAGATTGGCAACCAGAGGGTTGCGAGTTCGAAACTTAATTCAACCAAAGACTATCATGTATGTGGGGGCTGGTGTATCACAGTGGTATGGCGTGAAAGTTTGCAGTGTAGGGGTGCTATCTCAGGTGATGACCTGGTCATCTGGCCGGGGTACAAAATTATGAGGCGTTGTCCTTAGATCTTCCCTTCCGAATGTTTCCTGGATCGTCGCCAATGGCCTGTAGTGTTACTCCAGTCGGATATTAATTCAACGGCTTACCTACCAAGCATATTCAGCTTGGACTTATAAAGATTTTTTAGCTATTTGAGAAATAGTAGTTTCCGTAGTTAATGGTCCACCATAAAACACTTAAAATAAAGGATAGATCACATTAAATAATTAAATTGTAGAGAGATTGACCTCTGTCCCGGAGACCAGATACGATCCACCAAATATTTTTAACAAGCCCCCAAACAGGATGCTGAATAAGTTTACTCACCCGCAGGCCGGTTATGGCCCTCCAAATATTTTATCAGGCCTACTGACCAGATACAGTCCTAAGAGGTTTTCCCGACCCACCGACCTGATATGACCCTTTCACGTTGGTCAGATAGTCCTATGAAAACGTTTCCCCAACCCAAAATCCACATACGGTCCTGGGGATATGTTTATCCGACCCGCTGGCAAGATATGGCTTTTAGATTATATTTTTCTTGCCCATTGGCGAGATACGGGCCCTCCAAATAGATTTATCAGGACCGCGGACCACATACGGATACCAGATATTCCTAGAAGATATAAAATAATAAATATTTAAAAGTACCAAATCGGAGCTTAGCGTTATAGCTTAGAGTGATTCTAATAAAAGTGATGAAAAATGCCCTCACTAACGTACAGTCATAAAGAAAGCAAAAGTTCTCATTAATAAAATTTTTTGTACTGTCAAAACTAATACCTGAAACACACTCATTACATCAAATGTTTGTTTAAACCAACCTTGTCAACAATCTAATTCTTGGGAAACAATTATTTCGTTAAATCATTCGTACTTTGAAATAATTGATATTTTCCAATATTTTAGGGTATGGGAGGAGTGTTCTTCAATAAAGGTGAAAACTGTATTGCAGCTGGTAGATTGTTTGTGGAAGATTCAATTCATGACGCTTTTGTGGAAAGAGTTGTAAGTATGACTCGTTTGTAAGTTTGCATATCAAATTTTAATCATGCATAGATGTATCGAAAACTACTGTGTTCATAGCTCTTGACAACTTTCAATTGATCTAAGCGCAATTGAATGATTAATGAATTCGTTACTTTTTATCTGAATTTATTAGAATTACTTAACTATGCTTGTTTAAAACAAATTGCAGGGATTTATGGAAAGGTTTATGAAAGGTAATTTTAATTGATTTAAATTCATTCAAACTTATTAATTTATCCGAATTTATTAGAATTAATAAACCAAGAAAGAATACAGATGAGCCGCGGTAGCTCAGTCAGTAGAGCGTCGGGCTCGCATCAGAAGGGTTGTGGGTTCTGTCCTCGGCGAAGCCTACAATTCTGATGATTGCGAGATCGGCGCTTCGACCTGGCTAAAGACCGTCGTGTTCACTAATGGTGACTGGGGCACGTTAAATAGGTCGTGGTCACAAAGTCCCCCATGTTCCCATACCAAATCAATACCTCTGGGGGTACCTGATCAGGGGGTTATCGGCCTCTGATTGGGTTCTAAATTACATTATGTGTGAGTGAATGGATGTATGAAAGGGACCTTCCTGTAAAACGGATGTGTCATTTATGTCGAGCTAAGTCGGACTTCCTCCCAATGGGGGCTCAATAACATGGAAGGCGCACCCCTCTTGCCGTCTTTGACGGGCCTGGCACTCCCTCGGTCTGCCAGTGTAGGCATAAGAAACAACAACAACAGAATACAGATATGCAGGGGTGTATTAAAAGTTTATAAAAGTTACTTTCATTTTTTCCTAAGCGGAAATTCTAACTCCTCTCCTTAGGTACTTCATACAAATTTATAAAAAATATCTTACTTAGTATACTCGAGATGAAGGGATTTACGAAAAAGCTTATAGTTACTGTCAATTTATATATATAAGCGCATTTTAAACTCGTCAATACTTCATCCCGATTTATTACAAAATATTAAAAAATTAAAAATATTAGACCACGATTAGTAGAGTTAGCGCATGAGAAGTTAAATATTTTAATATATAAGAATGTTGAGAATTGCCGTTGCAGAACAGACATTCAATTTTTCTATAAAATATTATGCAGTTTGAAAAACTTAAATTCCCACAGTAGGATTTGATGAAAATAAAAACTTTTCCTGAAGTGTGAATATCAGAATCCTCGGGAGTAAATCCCGAATTATATATCCGTACTGAGATTAAAAGTTATTTAACCGGATTCGGCATTGAAGTTTACCAATTTCTTGGGAACTGAATCCTAAGATTTACTCCACCCCTTTCTATATATAGCTTTAACATCGCAAATTTAAATTATTGTTAATTTCAATGGTTTGATATTTTAAAAATATAAATTTATAAAATTCAGTAAACCAATGAACACATGTTTTTGTTAATATTCACTACAGTGCCAAAAGTCATGGAATGTTTACCTAGTAACATATAGGACTTCGTTTTGCCTTGTGAAGTGCAGCAACTAGTGGGTGATTTCACAAATGGCCGGAAGCCTTCTGGACCTAGTGAAGACACTTTGATATATACCGATGGCAGTAAAGACGAGTCAAATCACACCGGGAGCGGTATCTATATTGTGTGAGAATCTCTTTATTAGACTCTCCAGACGAAACCCAGATAACTGCTCGGTTTTTAGGAGCGAATTGATTGGGGGGGGGGGATTAAAGACCATCCTCCACTCCACAGACTCTAGCGATATATGGATTCTTACAGATAGCCGCAGCTCGATCCAACATCTACAGGACTGGAGACGGGTTAATGACCTCGTAGGCATTCAGATCCTCAATAACCTTAAAATTATTACAAAGCGTAGGGAGGTTCACTTTCAGTGGATCCCCTCCCACGTCGACGTCCCTGGCAACGAAGTTGCGGATATCTTGGCAAAAAATGGCTGTTTTGCAATGGCAACTACAGACTATGATCTAACTTTTCAAGAGATTTTCTCCATGGCGAAAAATAGTGACCGGCAGGTTTGGCTCACCCCCCCTGCCCATCCCTGGTACGGTAGGAGAAGACCATGAGGCGTATTGGATTTCGGCGAAGACAGACAGGATCAAACGGCTGTCTCGAGACTTATCAGTGGGCACCTAAGATGCATGACATTCGATTCTGGTCGCAGGGTCTTCCCAACGTGTACCAAGTGCCAACTGTTACCGGCTTTCCCCGAACATATCCTCGATTGCTTGGGGCTCACTTTGGCGGATGTCCTTGATTGCCCACTCCTGGTGCTTGACTTTGCTAGAGTTCATGGTCTCATGGATTTGATCTAGCTGCTGCTATATCCTGAAGGATTAGACACAACAACAACAGCCTTCTGGAACTATAATGCGCCATATCGTCTGAATAACCTTTGGGGTTACCCACAGTTTCCTGGGTGTAGGGTCTTGAGTGCGAGTGGTCCGTTCCACCTTGTCCCATAAATGCGTTGTTTTCATTTTGGTCAAACGTATTGTCCATACTGTCGGAACTGTCCAAAATACTTCTGGAATAAATTTTGGAGAACTTGGACCCGATGACATGATGTATTGTCCACTTGGAAAATCTTATTGTTGTTGAGGTACATTATATCCACGAAGTCTCCAAGCAGTTCTACAAACCGATTACTGGTAAATCCTCCTGGTGTCTGTTTCGTCGAGGTGTTTCATCAAAAGCTTAATCATTATCAAAACTGACCAGATCTTGATGAACGACATATATCGTCACTGGAAAAAACTAACCAGATCCTGATATAATCATTATAAAAAATTCCGCTTAATGGCGAAGTATCTCGTGTTCACGATCCCAGGTGAGGTGCTGTGTCCGATGTCGTGGTGTTGATAATGGCATTTGGTTGATTCATCTGATCCCATAGTTGCTGAATTACGCTGCCCTGATCTGAAAGATATGCACCTCCTGCAGTCTTGTCTGTTAGCACGGAAAATCCTGGCCAGACACATCCAGCACCCGTGGTTGACCACTGCGCGCTGTCCACAGCGAATGGTAATACCTTCCATGAGGTAACCAGTGTCGCTTGTCTGTGAGCAGAGGCAATCCTGGTTCGATACCGTTGAACCGATCGTGACACCGTGTGCAAACACCGGTCATCCAGTACTCGTGATGGGCCACTGCGATGTCCAAGGTGAATGGTGATGCCTACCACGAGGTTTTCTTGATTCACACGTGACACTGGAACGTGAATTATTAAAGTTTCGTTCAACTTCGGTAATTGAATGCCCATCCATCTAAAGACACGTTCTTCACGAATCAAGTTTCATTGACCAATTTTTGTTGATCAACAAAAGTTGAATGAAAACTACAGTGAGAACCTTTGTTTCAATAGAGTTGATCAACTTTTTAGTGGATCAAGAAAAGTTTGACCCATTCAAACTTTATCGTTCAAGTGATGAGTCATACGCCATCTGCTTTCGAGTTATTTCCACGCAAACGATCTGTCGTGGTTAATTTTATTCGAGAAGCAAAACAAAAGTGTTTTTTTATTCTCTGGGCCAAGTTTGTATCTTCGCGATCGTTAGAGATAGAGTAAAAATTTCAACGGATTTGAAATCTGCGGAAAATTTTACACCAGTTCGATACCTTAAATGTGATTTTCTTAAATAAATCATTTTTCAATTGTAGCTTTTATATTTTCGCTTTTTAAACTGTTGATCATATTCTATTGAAATGTGTGAACAAAAACTCATTCACGTCATATTCAACTTTTATCGATCACCTATAATCGGTAAATTAAATTTGATTCATGAGAACGCGCCTTAACTCAATGGGTCATCTAACGTAGTTGTTCAATTTGACCAACGAAATTTTACCTAGCAACTGATAAAAATCGGGGCAGGGTAAAAAACTTTTATACGACGACAGTAGGAAATTTGTTTTCTTCTATCTCATGACTTTTGGCCAGTGTACGTATTGATATTTTATTGAATATATTTTTTCCTTATTTTGTTTATTTCAGATAAATGAGACGAAAAAGATGAATATCGGAGACCCATTAGACAGATCGACTGACCATGGTCCACAAAATCACAGGTATAAATAAGGCAAATTTTATTCTATACTGTAATGTTGTAGCTTTTAATTTTCGTTTGATATAAATGTTATAATTTGCAACAGATCTTTGAACTTGCTTTAAAAGGTGTTGGCCTTTGCTTGGAGAGAGATTTATCGCTCTGAGGTCTCTTGCTTGATACGCATGAACTAATTTGATTTAAAATAAAAAATAATTAATTTACATTTATAATAATCCTTTTAAGATGTAATTAAAAATATTATTTATGTCGTTTTTGTTGTTATCCGTAGAACACTGATGTGGATCATTGTGAATGTATGAAAAGACGCTAATAATTGTAATGCTTTCATCAATTATGTAGTTTTAAGAAATTTGGAAAATAATTTATTTTGTTTATTTTTTATAACTTATTTTTATTGCAGGGCTCACCTGGATAAATTGATAGAGTACTGCAAGAAAGGCGTGGATGAGGGTGCAAAATTAGTTCTGGGAGGAAAAAGAGTAAATAGACCAGGTAAATAAATAGTTGTTTTTAAATACTTAGTTAACACGCATTTGCAACAGTTTCGCTCTTTTAACAAAAAAACTAAAGCTATACTTAATTTTGAAGTATATTTTGAGGATAGTAACCCTCCGTTAGGCACTTAGGTCCTGACAGCTTTTATAAATGTTATGTAATGAAAAGATTAACTATAAAAATGTGTTATTTATGAATTTAAGTAACATTTTTAGTTGTTTGTTTTGTACAGGGTGTCCTAAAGGGTTCCCGTACTGACGATTCGTGAATTTATTATATACAAAAACAACAAACTTTAAAACAATCATTTTCATGCCAATGGTAAAAAGCACTTTTAATCCAACGTAGGAAAAAAATTTGAGCTTACATTTATAATAAATGTTCAAAATTTCCGCCCTTTTCTTGGAGGAAAAGCTGAAGTCGTTTGCGCATATTTTTAGAAACGCGTTTCAAGATGCTGGGAGTGACTTCTTGTATCCTTTGAGTAATGACAATTTTCAGTCCACCTATTGTTTGGTGATTATATTCATTAACTTTGTTCTTTAAATATCCCTACAGAAAAATTGTCAGGGATGCTCAGATCAGGGGAACGAGGTGGCCAAAGGTTTCTTGAGAAGAGTCGATCGCACTAATACGATCGCAGTACCATCGGCAATAATAAAGCCGCTTCTCACTGTCCAGTGGCATTAGCTCCTGTAACATTTTTACACGATAAGTTCGAAAATTCAAAGCTCTTAAAGCCTTATGTATCAATCCCTGTGATTTGCCCATTTGTTGCGTCAACGCCTCACGGATTGATGAGGGGATTGCACTATCCTCCTTTGGGTTTCTTGCACAAAGTCTGGTGTAACGATTTTCGGTCTTCCACTCCTGTGTTTTGTGTTCTACCGAATCTGTTTCACGAAATCTCCGAATGAGTTGATATAGCGTATCATTACTCGGTTTTGCATTATTTAGATCTTTCTTATGATTTCCATTCGAATTAAGCCTCAAATATCGCAATTCTCTGAATGCGTGATAAACTCATCTTGCAATGAAGAACAAAATGGAGTGGAACTTTATTATCGCACAGCTTGAGTGCGAAGGAAACCAGGCAATAAATATTAAAGACTCGATAAAACTATAAGCAGTCGATAAAATTTAATAATTAAAAAAAAGCACGGGTAATAATTTTTTTAAGTCGCAGTAAGGACACCCTGTAGTATGTCCTCTAAAATATACTGCGTATTTAAAAACTGAATAATTAAATCGTGGATAATTAGTAAAGACAACGTCGAGCACTTCACGGATACACCGCAATTTTACTTGTTCAAAAAGGTCCGCGACTAAATCAAAGAAGTAGGATAATCAAGTTTGGTAATTGGGATTAATGGTTGTTTGAATCTTGATTCGAAATTTCCTGGCCAAACTTTAACTCTCTTGGTGATCTCGACGAGGTATTCCATCATTAGCAATGCTGAATAGATCTTGATGAGCGAGATATCTCGCAAACAGAAGAAAACTGAGCAGATACTCATCTCGTAATAATACAAAGAATCAGCAGTATCTTGTTGACAAGATATCTCGTCATTAGAAAACTGATCAGATTTTGATGGACGAGGTATCTCGTCTATAGAAGAAAACTGACCAGATATTGATCGGGACACTATAAAAAAATCGTCAGTATCTTGACGACGAGATATCTCGTCATTAGTAAAATGGATGATATCTCGAGGGACGAGATATCTCGTCAATAGAAAATGCTGATGTCGAGGCAACCACCAGGAGAGTTAAGCGAATACCAAGTGGTAATAGTTGCTGATAAGATGCCAATTTAGCGAACTTAAGCAATCGCAGCATATACTAACTGTTCAGGTACAATATTTAACAAAAATGATTTTTAGGGTTTTTTCTGGAGCCCACCGTGTTTACCGAAGTTGAAGACCACATGTACATTGCCAAAGAAGAATCATTCGGCCCGATCATGATCATTTCTAGGTTTAAAAATGAGTAAGTACTTTGGTGCCATATTATCTGTAGTCAATATGTTTACATGAAACATTTAATCAAACAACTTCTGTAGGTGTCTTGGTCTAGTCAAGAAGACAGTATCTCCATGTTCGGTCTTTGTGGTCGACGGTTATTGAAATTCTGCATAAAAAAGTGTTTGTTGCGTTATATAGCGCTTGGAAACAACATACTCAATCAATAGTTGGTTGAAGTAGGTAGTTAATTAACGTCGCATTGGAGTGATACATTGGGCTATTGGTGATTGTACGGGATTAATCCCTAAAGTAAAGATCTAAGGACAAGGTCTCGTAATTTTGAACCAAGGTGACATAGTCAATTATTGTGTGTGGTTCAATGACTGTTGTTATCTAAGGAGGGAGGCGTTGTTAGGCATCAGACACAAAAGTATGTTAGAATTGTTATCTCGGAGAAGATCGAACTTGGATATCGTTATGCTAATTAGCAAAACTCGTAATTACTTTACCTTAACAGTGGAGCTACTAGTTTTGCTAATTAGCATGACGATATATTTCTTTCTTGACTAGCACTGCGGTACATCCAAGCTTATGACTTCACTTGTTTTGTTTTCAAATATGATCTCTGCACTTCTTTTAAAAAATTGCGAATAGAGAATTCTGAGTGGATTTATAACTGATAAGGGGTCGGCGTCAATTATATTAATCACCAAACGTAGTCAAAAAGATGATAAACCACATTTTAAGCTGGCTTTTATGTGTATCAAACGAAGACATTTGGGTTAGGAAGGTAAAATCTCCGCATTCCGTCTGATGTGTGTTTGCACTGAAAATCCCTCGCATAGAAAATTTGGAGACCTGATGTTAAACTGACTACTCGGACTTCTCCGAAATAATCTTTCCATTATGCAAAATGTTTACACTATATTACTGTTATTAAAGTACTCCGTGGGTGACCTCAATTCGTTTGATGCATTATGCAAATACCGGCTCGCTCCTGTCAATAGAGCAGGAGTAAATTTTGTTTTAAGTGATGCATATCGCGTAAAGTCGTATAAAATAAGTGACTTTGTTTACGTTTACTCCCTTTAACCCTCCAAAAGGGCTCGACTAGAATTCTCGTCTATAAAGATCTGACAAATTTTGTTAATGAACCTAATATCTCATAACGATATTGCCGATTTTATTTAGGAGGACCGAGATCTGGTCAGCTTTTTATGACCAAAGACGACGAGATGTTGATGAAAGCGATATTTAGTCCATCCTAATCGGGTTAATTTTGCTAATTTAGAGACAGATCGTCGAGACAACCACCATCGTAAGACAACAATTGTCTGTTGTTAGCTGTGCTTATGTTTCTGGCACAGTAATGTCGTACGTTATTATGATTGTTTAAATTGGATTTATGAGCATTGGAATCTATGTTGACGTTGTTCCCCTCTTCAAAGAACCTTGCTTGCCTACGAGGCTTTGTTGTAGCATTTCTACATAGCGAGGAGTGCTATTTCCCCCTTGTAGTACTGTGCAGTGCTAGATACGGCGACTATTTACTTCGTGATGAATTAAAATCCTTCTGAGCATTTCAGAGACCTGAGGTATCAAGTTATATTGGTGACCCGGACGGGATTCGGATCTTCTAAAACAAAATGTTTGCAGCAATTCTTGCTTTTTAATTTTTAGCATCCAATTTTGTGTGTGAAAATAACATTAAAAATTATGAATAGTAATCTCCATGCATTTTCATGGAATTCGTATGTGACTTTTTAGAAGATAATTCAAAATTTCAGCTTTATCGTCCTAGTGGCAGCCAGTCCATTCTTTTTGCAAAACACGGATAGAAATAGAGAATTTAAAATTTGTTGTAGAGAGAGAGTGATAAACTACCGAGTTCACGTAATACATAAAAACTGTAAATTAATTAAATTTTTATTGTAGTGATATCAATGGTGTGTTGAAACGCGCCAATGCGACTGAATTTGGTTTGGCTTCAGGAGTATTTACTCGAGATCTCTCAAAAGCTATGTACATCAGTGAGAAAATTGATGCAGGAACTTGTTTCATCAATTGCTATAATAAAACTGATGTAGCGGCACCATTTGGCGGCTTCAAACAGTCTGGATTCGGAAAAGATTTAGGTAAGAATTAGTAATTTAAAATAACACTTGTGTATGTAGTATGCCATAGGATGTAAACGTTCAATACTGAATGAAATAATTATATTTTGTAGTACTTTCACGGTGAATGTTATTACTTGTCTTTATACTTCACCAATGAATTAGTTTTAGTATCTTCATTCCTGTAGTACCATAGTAACTTTTCCAATAGTATTTACGTCCTCAGAGACACATCTGCTAATTTCATTTTTTTTTGCAAAATTTTTTATAAAATAAAAACACTTACATTAGCCTTATGATAAGGTATTATCTGTGTATCCATTGTAGTACACACATGTCCAAGCATTAGGGAAAATGTATTCTGATATGTGAATCCTGTTCCAAGTAACGGCACCGTAGTACTTCAAATGGCAAATGAATACTATACAAGTTATGTGGAGCCTCACGTAAAAGTGTTATCTTTGTATCTATCACCATAGTATAGTACATATGTCCTCAAATTAAGGATAATGCATTTCACATGAATCCATTTACCTCACGGTGCTAATGGAAATTGAGGAAACGAAAAAAATACTTGGGTGAATACATTGTTGATTTAAGTTATTTAAGAAAGCAATTTTTGCTCTGTTAAAAGCAATCTTATCAGGAATATTCTGAGCTCTGATATTAATACTCTTGTGCAGTATTTGGTGGGGTTGTTCAGGCTTAAAAGCGACTTCCAATAGCATTCCATGTACGTTCTATTAGAATGTGATAAAGTGACCTTGCTTAAAACAAATTAAGTACGTTCAGTGCATATTTTAAGAAATTATATAATTGCTCATGTAACCATTATTATTATGCTGATAAGCTTGTGTTGTTTTTTAGGGGCAGAAGCATTAAATGAATATTTAAGAACAAAGTGCATCACAATGGAATACTAAGAAAATTTAGTTGAATAAAAAAACCTTTAGAAATTATATCTTCCAATGTGGCCTTTGTCGGAAAAGTGCTAAAAACAAAATGAACTTTGTACAATATCGCAGTAATGCTCTGAATCGGGCTTTGTAATTTATATTTGTAAAATAAAGTATATTTTTTAAATTATTTCTGGCTGTTGGTAATGTTTGTGGTTATTTTCTACGTGCTTAAGCATTAAAAGCAAAATGAGTTAAGATTAACTTAACGAAGATTAACTAACTAAAAACGCAAGAAAAAAGTAAAAATGAAATTGTCTATAATTAACCCTCTGAGGGTAACACGCATAATTCCACTCAGCAACCTGCAGTCTTCCTTACATGACTTCTAAGCAAGTTTGATTTTTTCTTGACGAATAGAAAGTTTCAAAAGGATTCTGATATAAGGAAAATATCAATATAATCTTTCCAATGAATTCTATTATGTAGAATAAGCCAACACAGAAAATCGTTCCAAAGAATTCTATTCCAAGAGACGGACTAATAGAATCGTTCCTAAGCTATCTATTCCAAGGAAAGCAGAAACATAATTTTTTTGAATGTTGAAAGAAATCCATGGATTTTCTAGAGGGTTAAAAAAAAGTTTTTGAAGTTTTCAAGTTTCAGAATAGTGAAGTATTACTTTTCCACAAAACACAAAATAACTCAATAATCCCATATATTGGTTACAAGAATCGTAGGAAACACTATTAAAAAGAGTCAAAACTGGTTGTAAGTCATGCATAGAAGACAAGTTTCAGAATAGATATATCCGTGTAACCTCTAAGAGGGTTAATCTTTTCTAAGATTTTAGTTAACATCAATTGTTCGAAAATTGCATATTATTTGCATAACCAAGATAAAATTTAATTACCAAATAGAAGTTAGTTAATTTAATTTGAGTTCAATAAGAGAAACCTAAAACACAAATATAAGCCGTATAACAATCTCCTTCAGATGGTTTTTGAAATAATTTATTTTCAGCAGAATACGTTCTTAGGTTCTATAAAAAATTATTCTTCTGTAGATATTTGAAATTTTGATAATTATATATCAATAACAAAAATATCGACATAGTAAAAATTTAAAGTTACTAACAAATAAAAGTACTTTAATGTGTTGCTTTTTAAATTTTTTTGCATATGTACAAGGATAGAACACGTTTTGGCCAAGTATTGGTTCTGTAGTTTTATACTCAGGATAGCTCTTAAAATAATTATGCTACAATTTAAAGGTAATCTAATAAATGCATTAAAATTTTAGTAACATTGTGGATAGTAAAAACTGCAAAACTAGCTTTGGGAGAATTTTCAATTGTTCATAAACGCAAGGTTTTAATTATGGAAGCATTAAAGGGAATTCATTTCTAAATAAGTATGCAAGCTGTAAAAGACGAAGTGGTGGAAAATTATGTTTCAATAACGAAACGTAAGCAAAAAGGAGCAAACAATGGAAAATATAAATCGATTACATATCAAATAATAAACGGTAGTTATAGTAAAAATTGAACAAACCTTTGTAAAATAATTATGAACTAATAGAAAAACATCAACACGATGAAAATTTAGCAGACAATAGAACTTATTAGAATTACACAGTCCAGTCACATTATTGTGACCACCACCTATTTTCGACGTCAACGTGAAATAACCTATCACAAAAGGCAGGTGGCAGCACATTGCAGTGGAGTGTATATAAAGGATGTCCTAGGGCATCGGAAAGCATTTCAATCGTTGGCGTAATGCAGAAACGTAGCGATTTATCCGACGTCCAAAAGGGCATGATTAATGGCTTTCGGGCCAAGGGTGGAAGCATTTCGGAAACGGCTAATTTTGAGAACTGTTCGCGTGCCGCCGTGGTAAAAGTATGCAGTGCATGGCAAAATGGCACTATCCAAAATCAGCGTCGAGGCACATGTGGTGCACCACGGGCTACAGACGACAGAGGCGAATGCAGGCTACGGAGATACGTTCGGGCAAATAGACGTGCAACTGTTGAGCAACTGACCGCCCAGATGAACCAAGGGGCTACCAAGAGTGTATCCTCAACAACGGTTCAGCGAACGTTGCTGCTCATGGGCCTCCGCAGCAGACGCCTGGTTAATGCACCTATGCTGACTGTTGTTCAACGGCGACGAAGGCTGGAATTTGCACGCCAGTACCGCAACTGGACGTCTACAGAGTGGCGACAGGTGGCTTTTTCCGATGAAACACGTTTTATGCTCCATCGGACAGATGGAGGTTGTCGTATACGGCGTGAAACGTCTGAAAGCAAACACCCTGCAACAATTGCCGGAAGGAATCTGGCTGGAGGAGGGAGCATTATGGTTTGGGGAATGTTTTTCTGGCATTCACTGGGTGCAGAAATCTAATTGACTCTCTTCCTGCACGTATCGAAGCCGTCCGCTCTGCCAAAGGTGGTTATTCTGGCTTTTGACAGGTGGTCACATTAATGTGACTGGACTGTGTAATTTGAAAAAACATGAAAAAATTAATTTTATACCATAACAAAAACGTAAACACAAAAAATGTCAATTAGTTAGGTTATTTTTTCTCTCTTCTAATAAAACTTTTCAATTATATATATATTATTGAAAAGTTTTATTAGAAGTGAGAACATACACTATCCTACAATAATAGACAGGACACCAGTGGTTTTGTATAAAATCCGACTACTTGTTTGGGTGTGCTTTTGTGTTATGGCCTCTGATCTTTGGATGTCGGCGAGCGTAAGCGTGCAAGGGGCGGAGCCCCCTAGTTAAATAAAAAACTGAAAAATAATTATGCTTCGTTAATAAAATCGTATACATAATGGAAATTGGAAGTTTAGTAACTTATTCTCTTTAGTAAAAATGTTCTAATTAAATTTGAACAGTTTAGTTTAGTAACTTGTTTTAGGGAAAGTTTACTTTACAATCGACGCTAATAATAAAACCTATATGATGAAAATATAACAAAAAATTGAAACTAATTGTGTATCATTAACTAAACATAGGCAAAGTGAAAATTAAACAAACAAAATCTAATTATGTATCAATAACAGAAACGTAGATGTAACGAAAATTGAAAAAGTTTTTACTCATTTTCTCTGCTAATAATTGTTTTTATTAAACTTGAGCATTATGAAATTTTAAAAAACAATAAAAAAATATGCATCAATAACAAAATAGTATACATAATGAAAATTGAAAGTTTCGTTACTTATATCTGTCCATACTTGTTTTTATTAAGTTTGTGCACTTTAGCAGAGTAGATAAATACAGAAATATCTAGACCTGTGATCAGAAATTGGAAGGTAATTTACAAGCTTTGAGAATATTGAGAGAGAGAATTTCTTTAGTAACTAACAAAAAAAAAAAAAAATTTAACTAGCTGCAAACTAGGAATATGCGTTATTTGTTTGAGGGAAAGATTGCAGAATAAAATCGACTTTAATAACAAATTATGAAAATTAAACAATCAACTGAAAACTAATTTCGTATTAATAGCAAAACAGAAACGAAATAAAAATTGGACAAACTACTTAAAAGTAATTAAGTAACATTAACTAAATCGGCACTTAAGCAAAGTAAAAATTCAACAAACAACTGAAAATTAATTATTGTATCGCTTACAAAAAATGTAGACACTGTGAGCATAGAGATTTGGTTACTTATTCTTTCCATTAATAGCCGACCAACCGGTATAGTGGTTAAGGTGTTAGCCTCTAGATCGGAAGATTCCTGGTTCGAATCCGGGTCCGGGCATGCATGTTTGTAAGCGTATGGTGTAGAGGCGGCTGGTGCACCTTAAATCTGTCGTGGCCGAAAGTCCTCACGTTGGGTTGGCGTGGAAGTTTGGAGAGTGGGGTGCCAGCTCAGGTGTTACTTCGTCATCTGACCGTGGTTCAAAATTACGAGGTGTTGTCCTTGAATCTTTCCCTTAAGGGACTGATTCCGGACCGTCGTCAAAAGCCCGTTGTGTTGCTCTAGTACGACGTTAACTAAAATTACCATTACCATTCTTTCTATTAATAATTATTGTTTTCAATAAAATTGAGCATTTTATCATAGATAAAAAGCAATTAGGATCATATCTACCCCTTTAAAGAAATTCAACTAGTTTCCACCGTCCCAGCCTAAGCCATTCAGTGTTATTAACGACGGTCCGGTAAATGGTAATGGTAATTTTTAATTAACGTCGTACTTGAGCAACACAACGGACTATTGCCGACGGTATGGGTAATGGTAATGGTAATTTTAGTTAACGTCGTACTAGAGCAACACAACGGGCTATTGACGACGGTCCGGGATCAGTCCCATAAGGGAAAGAACCGAGGACAACACTTCGTAAGTTAGAACCACGGTCAGATGACGAAACAACACTTGAGCTGGCACCCCACTCTCCAAACTTCCACTCCAAACCAACGTGAGGACTTTCGGTTACGACAGATTTAAGGTGCACCAGCCGGCTCTACACCATACACTTACAAACATCAATGCCCGGACCCGGATTCTAGCCAGGAACCTTCCTATCTAGAGGCTAACACCGTTACCACTATACCGGTTGGTCGGCACGACGGTCGTCCGGAATCAATCTCCAAAGAAAGGATCCGAGGACACCACCACGTAATTTTGAACCACGGTCAGATGACGAGGCAACACCTGAACGTTCACACCAACTCAACGTGAGGACTTTCGCCCTCTACACCATACGCTTACAAACATCCATGCACTGACCAGGATTCGAAAAAAGTATCTTCCAATCTAGGGCTAACACCGTAACCACTATACCGGCTGGTTCACACGACGGTCGTCCGGAATCAATCTCCAAAGAAAGGATCCGAGAACACCACCACGTAATTTTGAACCACGGTCAGATGACGATGCAACACATGTACTTCCACACCAACTCTACGTGAGATTTCGTCCTCTTCACCAGTGCTCCCCAACCTTTTTATCGCCGCGGACCGGATCAGCGTTTGATAATTTTAACGCGGCCCGCTGAGAGGGGGGGGGGAGAGACGTTGATTGTTTATATTTTAGATTGTTTTGATTTAATAATTGTAATCTAATTGTATTTAAACATGCCTTCAAAATAAAATACGTTTACACCAAAAAATGAATATAATGTGACTTTTTAACTCGCTAGAACGCTAAATCAATGAGAACCTTGAGCTTGTTTCTTTGCAACGAGACGGTTTCATCTGTGGGTAATAGGAGACAATGACACCCGAAGAGTGTTGCTTATGTCCAGTTTATTCCGTCGTTTTGATTTGGTTGCTGTCACTGCAGAAAATCCCGCTTAACACAGATAGGTTGTCGGATATGGCAATAGGGATTTAAGTGCTGTGGTGGCAATCTCAGGGTATTCCGCCATGACTTTAATCCAGAACACCGGCAGAATTGTTGTCTCGAACGTAGTTTTAAGGCCGCCTTCATTTCCAATCTCTAGCAGTTGATCTTCTTTTTCACAGAATTGCTAGATTCGCCTGATTTGTTGACAAATGGGTTGCGGATCCATTCCTTACTAGTTCGTGGATATTTCGTGGTTTCCCAACCACAAAATATCCACGAAGCGCTCGAACTCTTTTAAAAGCAAAGACAGGTGATCGTGCACCAACTAGGAGGAGAATGAATGTTTAGGCTCCGTCTCGCCTAAAATCCCCACTAATGTCTGAAACATGTCCAAAATGCCTCTGTTCACGCGCCGTCCCCACAACTTCAGTTTGGCTTTAAATGCAGCTACTTTGTCTGCCAACTTGAAAACAGCTGTCACATTTGTCAAAATTGGAAAATAGAGACATACAGAATACAGAAATCATAATTGAAGCTTTAGTAACAGAACAAAGTTCAAGTTCTGATTTACCGTCTCCTAATTTGAGTGGATATTTCATAGATAAGAACCGCACAAACCCGAGATAAATACACCAAAGTAAATAAAATGGTAATGGTAATTTTAGTTAACGTCGTACTAGAGCAACACAACGGGCTATTGACGACGGTCCGGGATCAGTCCCTTAAGGGAAAGATCCGAGGACAACACCTCGTAATTTTGAACCACGGTAAGATGACGAAGCAACACCTGAGCTGGCACCCCACTCTCCAAACTTCCACGCCAACCCAACGTGAAAATAAAATGGAAATAATTTAATATTCCTTGGGGGCCCGGTACCATTTGATCCACGGACCGGTACCGGACCGGGGGTTGGGGACCACTGCTCTACACCATACGCTTACAAACATCCATGCACTTACCAGGATTCGAACCAAGAACCTTCCGATCTAGAGGCTAACACCTTAACCACTATACCGGTTGGTCGGTACGACGGTCGTCCGGTAATTGGTAATTTTAGTTAACGTCGTACTAGAGCAACACAACTGGCTATTGACGACGGTCCGGGTAATTGGTAATTTTTTAGTTAACGTCGTACTAGAGCAACACAACGGGCTATTGACGACGGTCCGGGATCAGTCCCTTAAGGGAAAGATCCGAGGACAACACCTCGTAATTTTGAAACACGGTCAGATGACGAAGCAACACCTGAGCTGGCACCCCACTCTCCAAACTTCCACGCCAACCCAACGTGAGACGGTCGTCCGGAATCACTCTCCAAAGAAAGGATCCGATTACACCACCGCGTAACTTTGAACAATGGTCAGATGACGAGGCAACACCTGAACTTCCACACCAACTCAACGTGAGGACTTTCGTCCTCTACACCATACGCTTACAAACATCCATGCACTTACCAGGATTCGAACTAATAACCTTCCGATCTAGAGGCTAACACCTTAACCACCAGACCGGTTGGTCGGCCAAGTTGTAGCAATGTTAAACAACTGGGGTGTATAAGTTTTGCAGGAAGGGTATTTTAAGAAATCTGAATATTGTATAAAAAAACAAATATTCTTTTATTTCTCGGTTATGTATTATATACAGTGCTGGTCTGTTGAACAGACAATTTTGAAACATAAAAGAGTCTCCACCGGAGACTTAACTCCCGAAATCTAGGGCGTCGCTACTACGCCCTCGGAACAACGACCAAACTCTTCTCGAGTCTCTCAGAGAATCTCCTCTTCGCTCCCCCAGCACTCCCTGCTCCAAGCCTCGAAGCTCCAGTCCGTGGGAAAAACCCTTGGGCAGTTTTCCACCGCCTCAAAACTCCAAGAGGGGAGCTCCCCTGCCTTTTCAGTTCTATTCCAACAGAGGGGCTGGCCATTGTCCGACAAGGAACGATTTCAACCGGCCAGGCGACTGGTGAAACAAGAGGTCCTTTTTTATCACTACGCCACAAAGTGTGTGATGAATGCTCATCTATGTGTGGCGGGCCGACAATCGGTATAGTGGTTAAGGTGTTAGCCTCTAGATCGGAAAGTTCCTGGTTAAGATCCGGGTCCGGGCATGGATGTTTGTAAACGTTTGGTGTAGAATCGGCTGGTGCACCTTAAATCTGTCGTGGCCTAAAGTCCTCACGTTGGGTTGGCGTGGAAGTTTGGAGAGTGAGGTGCCAGGACAGGTGTTGCTTCGTCATCTGACCGTGGTTCAAAATTACGAGATGTTGTCCTTGGATCTTTCCCTTAAGGGACTGATCCCGGACCGTCGTCAATAGCCCGTTGTGTTGCTCTAGTACGACGTTAACTAAAATTACAATTACCATTACTATTACCATTACTATGTGTGGCGGTCGTACTGAAGGAAACGAATATGCTAATCTTTCCTCGCACTATTCTACCGAAGAAGAATTGAAGAGGAATTATTATGCTAATTTTCCACTCTGACGTTGAAAGCCGTCCATCATGACTTCGGACGATCGGGAGTATTTAGAGCAGAACATTTCAACACACAGTATTTTCGTTCTCAACAAATCCGTGCGGAACTGATTGGCTTGACGTAAGTAACGCTTCTTGTAGCTTTTATAAATTGTAAACTGCGGATTGTAAATGTTTTTATTTAAACAGTTGAACTACTTGTTTTCAACTTTCTGGAACTGTTAATTTTTATCGGACATAATTCAAAACCCTCCTTCTGAAAACCCTTATGCAGCAGTTAAAAAAAACCCTCATTCGTTCTTTACTATTCGATATATCATTCGGCGATCGGAAACCTTCCCAACTGTTGTGCAAGTTGACAGTTAGCCTTTAAAAGGCTGATCTCAAAACTTCAGCGCTTTCCAATAACTAATAATTTTTTTTCTGCAAGCACAGATGAACTGGAATTCTTGGCTAGTGTAGCTGACAAAATTTCGGCAGTTTCTGGTATACTTTTGGGTTCTGCTGTGAACGACGAATCCGATGATAAAATACTTAAGTTGGAAACACTTATTGCAGTGCTAACACTAACTGTAATAAAATTGTCCCGTACAGTATTTTCTAAATTCCATCTGAGAATTCACCATCACTAGTACAATTTCCAAATTACGGGCATCGTTCTAAGTTAGGGGCAAAAGCCCGTAAGTGTGTAAAGCCTTGTATTTTTCGGGGAAACTGATACGCTCGCAGAAATTGGAGACTGGGTTTCTGTGGGGAAATACTAGTCTCTTAATAAAGATCATAATTCAGGATTGAAATTTTTATTCGAAAGCTGTGCGACTATATCTGTTTTTCCAGTTGACAAACGAGTAAGCCTAAAATAAACGCTAATTTTCCATTAGTAGAGGAAATGTCTCTCCCATTAACACTTATGGTAATCGCGTGTTAAATTTAAATTTGGGTTTCCAAAGTTTTAAATGGATTCTTATTGCTGATGTCGCAAGACCTATTGATTCAGATTTCTTGGACCGTTTTAGACTGGTAATTGACATTAAAACTCGGCAACTCGTTGACAATACTAGTTTTAAAACTAGGTTTTTTTTTCATTGCACAGTACTGGCGTTACGGCAATTGGTGGAAACTCTAATAACGCGCATTACTTTCTAAATTTCCTAACTTAACGAACCCTACAGGAAATGCGATGGCAAAGGTCACTGCACTATATATTGTATTTAGCTAAAGGTCCACCCACTTTATCAAGAGCTCGTAGGCTGGCTCGGCACAAATTATCGGCTGTAAAAAAGCAATTTAAACAAGTTGTTGTTATTGGAATTTGTCGTCTCTAACAGTTCTTGGAGCAGTCGTATCCACTTGGTACCAAAAAAAGGCAACTCATGGCGAATATGCGGTGATTATTGCAGGTTAAACTCTGACTGAACCGGATGGGTCTTGTTGTCGGGTATCCGCTGTGGGAAATGAATTTAGTAAAAAAGAATTGATGAAAATACTAAAGCTTGTTTATTTCAGCTTGTTTGCTGCAACTGGATTCAATTTTTAAGCGTAGCTTTAAATTATAATTAATTTGCATAAAGCGGCCTTTGGGTCATAAGAAATAAAACATGTTAATTATATGTTAGAGAACAGCCAATGATCTATCATAAACTCCCACCTTAACGGCAAAGCATTGTTGTAAGGGGGAATAAGATCGGTTTTGTTCTGGCCTTTTGTAGTCCTCGAGAAGTCCAGACGGTGACTCCTCGTACCAATTCATCTCTTCAAGAGAAGGTTTCGACGATTCGTCCAATACTCCACGAAGCGGGGGGCAGGTTTCTTAAGTGCTGCAATAAAAGAATCTGCGTTTAGTCCTTCAACACATATAAAGTGTGTTACTTTGGTTGCAAGACAAATGAAAGAGCTATGTATCCTTTTTTAGTTTTAGCACCGCGACTTTTATCAATTTCAAATCAATGGGTCTAGCAAAGTCGATACCAGTTTGTAAAAGGACGTTCCAAACAAACGCGATATTGAGGTATGTCGCTCATTAGCTGAGGCTTTGTTTTTTTTTTCTAAATCGGCGACACACTAGGCATCTGGATAGATTTGCGAATGAGTTTTTTTTTTTCCCCGTTGACTATCGAATATTTTTGAAGAATGAAAGTAAATTCGGACCCGCATATAAGTGAGCAATGAGATATTACTGGATCAGTAAGTGACTGATTTTATGTTCAGCCGGAAGAATTATAGAGTGTTTGGACGGCATTGATGTTTGAGCTTTTCGTAGACGGCCTCTCACCCACAACACTCAATCTGTCGATAAAAGGATTTAATGATGGCAAAACCCTTTGATTTTTAAAGATTACTTTTTGTCTTATGAATTTTAATTCTTCTATATAGTGAGAATTTTGAACCCAAACTATTACTTTCTTCAAAGATTCATTAATTTCAAAGACTTATTGTCAAAATTTGTGGTTTTAAAATTAAATTTGGCATTTTGAAATGAATCCTTGCACGTATGCTAATATGAGCACAATTTTGGAATAAGATGAATAATGTTCAAAGAGTTTACTAAGAGTATCGTTGGTAGATACTGCTAGTGTAGTGACCTATACTTTATTTTTTGTTCAGATATAACATCTTTACCAAGAAATTATTTGTCTAATTTAGATACTAGCCAGTTAGATCTTGAGTTAACCAGTTAGGATCTAGACAGCAGTGATCACATTTGGGTAAATCTTAAGGATTTATTCCGCGACTTGCAAATATCAGCCGGATTATTTTTTGATGAAATATAATTCCATACTTTGTCTGATAGTATGTTAAAATATTGAAGTACGGTTTGCCACGAAAGTTTTCCACTTTGATGGGTGGCCTGAAAGCCAGAATAAAACGTTTGACTCGGACAAGGCGCATATATTTATTTTTGACAGAAATTGAAGGAGAAATGGATTTGAACAAGCGTGCAAGTAGATAAGTACCGCAGAGTTTAAGTCTTGGTACAGAAAACTGTTTAAAGAGACAACCTTTGTCTTTGCAACTAAACGATTTGAGGAGGTAGAATTTAGATGCATTTTCAATTAATTTAGAATCCTCATTGGATAAAGCAAAAAGTCAAAGATCAACGTATTCCTGTAAAAAAATCTGCATTTCATCTCTAAATTCCATTTGTATTTGAATTTACGTTCCATACTTAATATTCGCGAAACTGCATTCGGCTTCGAATTTCCCAACTCTATTTAGAGTGAAAAACGGCAATTCAACGACATCAACCAGAAGGGTCAACAGAATGAATGTAGCCAAAATGTTTCTCGCAAAACTTTCTTATTCAGTAATTTATATGTAATTGGAAATTCCTCATTATTTGCCAAAATCTTAATTCCTCGGCTACTTTTAAATTGTGAAGAATAGATAAACTTACTGAGGGAGTTGAAGAATAGCTGATCGATTCAATGTTACCAGACAGTATCCAACCCAACTTACTATTCTGAGAAAGAAAGTGGTATTTTCGCATTTGGTGAAATGTTTTGTCCTGGTAGCAGAGCAGTGAAACAATATCTGTGTGCTCCTAAAATAAGATCAACATGATTAGAAATTGTAAAAGTAGTCGGTCAGCTGTAAAGTTTTTAAATGTTTGAAGTCCGAAATATTTATAGAAGATGGGATGGTTGCAGTTAATTTATTTAATATGTAAACATCAATATAAAATACTTCATCTCTATCATAAAATGAAGATATTTTAACATGAACAAGACCTCTAGTATTCTCTGCATTAACTGCTAAAACATTAAAATTAGCTTGACTTTTAAGTCCTAATTTTTTAACATACTCTTCTGAAATAAAAGATCCTTCTGAACCAGAATCCATTAAAATTCTCGCTTCTTGATATGCACCGTAAGAATATTTAATTTTGACGTGGTTGATCTCTCTTGGCGAGTTTCCCGCTGTTGCATGGATAGGTGTCGAAGAGGTTTCCTTGGATTGATTCGCATAACATCTAGTGGTGTTTTTGTTTGCACCGGACACGCACATGTGTAGATTGACAGTCGCACAATACGTGTTTGTCAGATAGACAATAATAACGCTCCTGGGCAAAACTCTTTCGTGTGGTTACCATCAAGTTCTTTGTATATAAAACATTTGAAAAGATTTCCCATACGTTTAGAACATTTGATAACTTTAAAGTTTGTTTTGATGTGACCCTCGTGATCGGTCTAAAGATCTTTTCTTTCGGTACACGTAAATTGACGCTTTCTAAAGCACAGCAGTGTGAATTAAGAAAGTCAATAAATTGATCAAAAGTTGGAAATGGGTCCTTGCTTTTAGTTTGAGCCTAAAAGTACCTTGTTTCTAAATCTATATATATATATATAGTTGATCTAAAAGTAAATGAATTAACCATAGATTCCTTGACGAAGTTTCGGGTCCTAATCCTTTCAAACCATTTCGTCAGCTGTGTCTAAAATGTTGTGGATAATTTTATAATTTGTTGCATTTTAGGTAATTGCAAAAACGTAATTAATTATTAGTGAAGTAACCATTTGCCGTTTGTTGTCATGACGGCTAACTACTTTGCTCCAAGCCTGTTCGTAACTTGCTTACACAAAGGGAATGTGTTTTATCAAAGCTGCCGAACAGTAGTCCTTTCAAATATTGGAACTCTTGTATTGGATTTAGTATTTCATTACTGTGCACAGTTGCACAAAATAAATCTGAGTGAAATACAATCGTTATAATTTCCAATTTTTAATTTTTTAATTTAAATTTTTACTGACTCGATAGCTGTTAAATAACGGAATTTGTTTATTCGAAACATTTATCGACGTATTTTGAACTTGCGAATCGGTCTATTTAAAGCGATGTTAGTGGCATAATCCAAAACTTTAGATTTCAAGTAGTTTCTTCGACAGCTTCAATTTCCAAACGGTCTTCGGAAAGTTGAGTTTTAATTATTGAAATAGCGTCAAACAGTTTCCAGATGATCTAATTTAATATTTAGTTCAATTGTAGCAAATTGATCGTTAGAATAGAGTTTTTGATGCGAGTCTTTGAAGTCTTGGATCTGCCACGTTATTTCATTAAAGTAGCTTCATCCGTCATTTTAGAAAGAGAAATTTCGTACAGCACCTGGTAAAAAATCGCTAATCTTGTTGGCGCCTCCAAAATTATGTTGACGCTGTTGTCGGGTACCCCATATACAGAAATTCACTGCCGTGAAATTCGTATGGTAAATCAGTTTTTAGAAAAGTATACCCGAGACTAACTTGGACAGGATGACATACTAAAAACCGCTATTATAACTCCTATCGGGTTATTCGAATACATGTACTCGCCTATTGGACTTGGAAACGCTGGACACTTTCATCAATCACTTCAAAGATTTGTAGGTGAAACTTTAAGCGGACTTAAGAATATCAAGGTAAACGAAACTCTTGTCTCATCCACCGACATTCAATCTCGTTTGTCGGATCTAGAACAGTTCTCCAGCGTCTTGAGTACAAAGGAATCGTTTTAAACGGATGAGCGTTTTTGGTGTTAAGAAAACAAAACATCCTAAAAAATGGTAGTTTCATGAGCGGGGTTTAATACCTTGAGGAAAAAGTTTCCGTCATTGAAGATTATCCTAAACCAACTACAGCTAGCGCTTTGCGGCGTTATCTAGCTATTGTAAGTTTCTACCGCTGGTTCATACCTAATGCTGCTGTAAAACGAATCTAACTTTATGGCCTCATTATAAATCGTAAAAAAGAATGATTCTTCACCACTTCAGCGGAATAAGGAAGTCGTACAAGCTTTTGAGGTTTGTAAAGCAGTTTTGCAGACGCAGCTTTGTAAGCTCGTCCACATTCAGATGGCAAGCTTCTGTTTGTTCCAATAATCTTTTTCTCGTCGGTTAACACCAACCGAAGTTAAATGCAGTACATATCACACCTAGGCAAGAAAAGTGACAAGTCAAAAAATAAAAATGTTGATGTCATTGATAAAATATGTATGAGGTGCTCCAGCGTGTGTTATATTATATTATATAGAATAGTAATATGTTACCACCATAAATACTTACCTAAAATTTAAAAGAAGCTTGTACTATTTCAATATAAGTTTTATAGTATCCTTTGCGATGTTTCTCAAATTCTGCAATTTTGACTTGTGTCACTTTTCTTGCCGGGGTGTGATATGATTGAGAACTACTCGCAATGTATTCTTCAGTGACACTTTTTCGCGCTAGTGGGTAGATTATTTACAATCTTTTCCGACCATATGCCATTGGCGTTTGTTTTTTCAACAAACACACTATAAAATCTCACCTCGTCAGTTAGGACAAATTGATTGTATAAGCCATTACACTACAGATATAAAATTCGTTTCCGCTTGTGATAATTACGTAGCCGACGCATTTTCGCGTATTGACTCAATACAGGCACCTAGCGCTTTTGATTACGCAGCCATGGAGAGGGCACAGAAGTCGGACGATAAACTTGAGGAATTGAGGTCTAATTCTTCACTCTTTAAATACCTTAGTTTTATCCCCGCAACTCTTGTTACTGTGACTTCTCAACTGAACATGTACGTCCGTATGTACCAGATACATTCAAACGGCTCGTTTTGATGTAGTACATGGTTTATAACCGATTTTGGCCCAGACCTACGACTGCTGCTGTTAAAAATGGATACATTTGGAAATCCACTAAAGGATTGTACCTAGTGGTGCAAGCAGTGTATGGCATGCCAGAAGTCTAAGATTTCCCGTCATATTAAATTTCCTCATGGCAATGTCCCTTTAGCCAGTGACAGTTTTAGGCACGTGTACCTCGACATCGTTGGCCCACTCCCTCCATCACAAGGATTTTCTTCCATGTGTGGATCGCTTTTCTCGGTGACTAGAGGCCTTCCCATTAAAAGATCACACCGTACAGACAGTTGCTGAATCCTTTTCCGTATAGATCTCTCAATTCGGGGTTCCAGAGGTAATTACGATTGATATAGGTCGAAATTTTGAAAGCGACCTGTTTTCCGCTCTGTTAGGCCAATGTGCGACGCTAATCTACTTGCCTAGCTATATCTGAAACATTAATAAATTTTCAAAAATTCAAATGTTTCAAAAGGATAAACCACAAGCTTCAGAACTTAGTTTTTAAGGTGATCACTCGTGCGATGAATGCTCATCTATGGTTTGACAACTGGAATCGAATGGCATCCTGAAAATTCGTTGCCGTTTAGTGTTACCGTTGTTTAAGTTCTAAATTATCTTTCCTTAAACTAGATTCAGTCCAGCTGCAATTAAAAAGATGGGAGTTAACCCTTCTGTGGTTGTCTCGGCGAGGTACCTCGTCATTTGCAAAATTGGTCAGATCTTGTTGCACGAGATAACTTGTCGAAACCACTTGAAGGATTAAAAGATCAAAAT
This sequence comes from Metellina segmentata, assembly GCA_947359465.1. Lineage (NCBI taxonomy): Eukaryota > Metazoa > Arthropoda > Arachnida > Araneae > Tetragnathidae > Metellina > Metellina segmentata. Next base: position 22,679,340 of record OX375872.1, read on the forward strand.
ACTAGCGTGATCCAGCGTTGCAATATTGCTTTGAACAGCTATTTTGAACTAGTGTGCCTTCAGATAATACGATTTAAATTGTGACGTCTTCACAAATAAGTTCCATTAATGCTTGGATAATTACGAGAATTGTAATTTATAATCATTAGATTCTGATGTAAGTAAATTGTTTCAAAAGTTTCTTTGGAAAAAATGTAGATCTATCCAAATTATACCCATTTTTTGCTAGATTGGCCTAAAATATAATATATTTTTTGGTGTGACACAGAATTTTAGTAATTTATGACCCTGAGATGCACAAAAAGGTTGAAAATCGCTGACATGATACAAAAAATCTTTTATTTCTAATTTTTAATTCACTTCTACTGTATTATTGTGGTCCAAATTATTCTTGTAAATAAGTAAATTTGTTTTATAATGAGGCGGGTCGTCAGCAAATCAACCAAGGGGCGCACTAAGCCCGCGGTCTGTGCATCCATGCCTTAAAATATTCAATTAAAAAAGAATAAATTAAAAATATAGTTCATTTGACATGTTCTGACCAAAACGAGTATCTTTTTCAACGCCACGCGCGCGCGAGAAAAAATATAATATCTACTTCTAAATGTTAAGCAAATACTTTAATCAATTTTTCACTCTAATATCTAATGGAGGTTACTGTTAAGTATCTGCTACAATGAAAAACATGTCCCCGATTAAATTTCTCCTGCTTAATCTACATGAATTAAAATTCAAGGATATCTAATTTAAGTAGTATGTGTATATAGATTAGGTTAATGTTACTTTTATTCATATTTACTTGGTAACAGTGCAGTGCTTAACGCAAGAGAAATCTGCTACTGGTACTGAGAGGTACTTTCACGTAGACAACGAGTGCATGATGGCCATAACATTTGTTGCTCCGGGGACAAAGGAAACACAGGGAACAGCAATTTCGTTGTCTTGGATCTGTAACTTGTTTTTGACAAACTTTTGGCTTCTGGATCCAAACATAACCGCAGTTCTATCGCTAACATTTTAAGTTACAGGTATGCACATCCCATCTACCTTGATACCATGCTTCCATGACCTTCAAATCTTAGTGGAATCGCTCACCCTTCTCATCACTGACTGCACCAAGATTTTTCGGGAAGTTAGCAAGATGGCTATGTAAGAAATGCAGTTTGAAGCTCGTGTCGCAACCAAGCATTTTGAAGCTCTCCAAAAGTTGCTGGACAAATTCGGTGAAATTATATGCTTGTATATTTCCAAGTAAGTCTTTGACAATGTTTTTGAATGCCAACCAAGCATTCTTTTGACATTCTGTCAATGTTCCGATGAAATGTTCATCTTTAGCGAGATGTCGAATCTGAACCATCAAATACACTGGCCTTTATCTTTCCAAATGACGGGCTAGAAAATGCCGAAATGACGTACTTGAAACAGTTTCCTTCAATTGACAAAGCTTTAACAAATTGCTTCATGAGACCCAATTTTATATGCAGAGGCGGAAATGTTCATTCTGTCGACAAGTGGCTAATGTAGAATGTTTGGATCACCAGGTTCCAGGTCTGATCTTGGCGGCTAATTGAACTGCCCAATGCTTCTCACGAACTCTGCTGTCCCACATACACGAAAAACGGGGATATTTGGTATATCAGCGTTGCTGGCCAAGGAGGAAGTGGACCATTTTAAGTTCAACACGGATTGATGCATGTGATATTGCAACAAATAGATGACTCGCTTTATGTTCATGTTCTTCACTCGAACAAACTGACTTATTGGGACTGAAATAAATTTCCACTGTGGAGGACTCGTTTCAAGCTCCGCTTTGAGCTATCGATGAACAATCGCCATTATGTTGCATTTTGGCTGAAATTCCCAACTCTTCTATTAAACCATGTACATTATGGCAATACATAAATCCATCATCACTTCGAAAGTATTGCAGAAACGCACGAAACCATCGAAAGTGGGATACATTAGCCTCTTTTTAAGCCCCTTTTTTCTCTTACAGTCGTAATGCTAAGAGCTTTGAAGCTTTTTTAGATGGTTCCAAATTATTCAACTCGTGCTGCTCAAATCCCTTACGAACGGAATCTAAATCAATTTCAAGATTTTCGTCGTTGGTGTCACTTCGATCTTCACCAGACTCTTATTCCTGTATTTCCAAAGAGGGTAATTCTTTGAAAACTGGTACTGGGATTTCAGCTGAATGGGGCACTGGGCGTATAGCTGATGGTAAACTAGGATACTCTATTTTGAATTTGCTTTTCTTGTTATAACCTGACATTTTCACAATGCAAATGTAACTATCACTAGAGTGATCTCTAGGCACTCGCCAAATCATGGGTATACCAAATGGAAATTCACCAAGTGTTCCCTTCGTCAGCATCCGTAAACTCTCGATACACAGCTTGCACACTTTGTGAGGGCCTATGATTTATCGTGATCACCAATTTTCACTTTAAAATAAACTTGCATGACGAATGTACTGTTTATCCTTTGACTGGGAATGGTAAAACTGTCACATATATGAAAAAACGAATTGAGGCTTTTTATTTACGACACGAACTAGCAAAGGCAGACATAAGGAAAAAGTTTCAGTTTATATATAAATAAAAACTAAACACTTCTAACCTTGTATAAGGGTACGTCCATAGTGCACCGCTTCCTGCTTTACCGCTTAAACCGCGGCAGTTGCAAACAGCGTTGTAAAACCGCGCGATTCTAGCAGGGGGTGTTTATAGTGCAACGCGCGTTGGACCGCCTGTCAGTTTGTAACATGGAGCTATAACACGAGGATCTATTGCAGGGATGGCGAACCTATGACCCGCGGGTCACACTGGCCCACGCAGGTGTTTTAAATGACACGCGCGTTGATTTTTATAAACTTATCATTTCATCATATACATAAATTTTTGATATTTTTCGAACCCTTTTAAAAAGCATGAAGAAAATATCGGTGTTAATAAAAAACTTAAAATTGAAAAAAATTGCACAAAGGATTTTTGTAAAATGTTTTAGACGGGATGTAAAAAATCATGATTAAAAAATAAATCAATTGGAATTTTTCCGTATATCTATTGGCGCTTACCGCACTTCATCTATCCAGAGTCTATATATCATATCCGGAGAACCTTGTCTAAAACTTGTACGTGAGAGACTTGCTCTCGGATATTATTTTAAAATTAAAACTAATCCAGCTCACCCATTATTTAACAGCATTACTAACCCAAAATTTGGAAGTCATTTTTCATAGAAACCATCATTCATACCCTTATTTGGTTTTAGAGTTATATAATGCATTCTTTAAAAATTGACAATCTAGATATACATACTAAACAAAACGCACCTCCACCATGGAGTAATGGAAGTTTTAATATTAGAGATTTTATGATATTGACCAAATCATCAACTCCAGACTATTTTTACTTGCAATTATTCTACTCTCAGAACATTTTTCATCTTTTAAACCAGTATTTACTGATGGATCAAAGAGTATGACACACGTTGGTTCTGCAGTAGTATTTGAAAGAACAACTGTTGCCCGGAAATTACATCATTGCAGCTCAGTCTTTACATCAGAAATATACGCCTTGTTTTTAGCACTGGAAAACATATCTAAACATCCTTACAAAAAATGGATAGTATACTCCGATTCAAAAAGCAGCATTGAAGCCCTTGCAAATACTTCAATAAAAAGTCATCCGTTAGTACTCGAAACAATAAATCTATTTCTAAATTTAAAATATCAAAATTTCAAAATCATGCTATGTTGGATACCTGGACATGTAGGTATTCCCGTAAATGAAAGAGCAGACATTGCAGCAAAGACAACAACAATACAAAACTACTCGCCAATTCCTATTGAAGACGTTGAAATGTTTTTAAAGACAAAAATAAAATCAAACTGGCAAGATTCTTGGGATAAGGAAGTTCAAAATAAACTCCATTCTATACAACCATCTGTCACAGGACTCGCTAATACAAATTTAAATAGAAAAAATGAAGTACAACTGACAAGACTTCGCATTGGCCATACCCATTTTACCCACAGGCACTTATTGGTCGGAGAACCTGCCCCATTATGTTCAACCTGCCATTGTATTTTTACTGTCAGACACATTTTGACTGAATGTAGGGTTTTTAATAACCACAGACTAGTCCGATTTGGAGTTTCAAAGCCAAACCTAAAAGATCTTTTAGTAAGTCCTTACAATAAAAATGTGTTTTTATTTTTATCTGACATTGGTTTCGTGAATTTTATTTAGATTTTATACATTTGATTAAGAATCGATTCAAAATTGTAAATATATAAAGTTTTACTATTAATCTTTGTTTCGTCTAGACCTTTTTGTCTTGTGTCTGGCACAGCTTGGCCATGTGTGGCCTTTGCGCCATAAAAACCCAACCAACCAACCTCTGGCTTTTTACTGTTGTGTTTAACGGATAGTTTACCAGTTTGGAGGAAAATCATAAATAGTCTATTCTTTCTTGGATAGAATTTATATAAAGAAAATTATTTAAAATCTATAAATACGTTCAATAAGTTCATACAAGAGTAATATTACGTTGCTAATTAAATATACTTTTACAAAATCCGTGCAAGATAGATCTGTGATAAAACTACGTGATGGAACTTTCAAATTGTATTGTATTTACCAGGATTGGGCCGTTACAATTTTCGTTAAAAAAAACAAAAAAAACTTGCCTGTAAAATTACTACGTTTTAATAGTAACGCATTACAATTACTTTTAAGATTACTGTTATGAAGGCTTGCCCTTCCCCACATGTTATAACTATTTTCCATTCCACCCCTGATTTTTTGGAAAAGGAATGCGAGCAAGAATTAGATTCCCTGTATAGTTTTTTTCGATCCCATTCGCGGCTTCCTAACTACGAAAATCTTGAAAGTAGAGATTGGTTTTCTCAGGCTTTTTGCCTTGGAATTCTGATTTGACTGCTATCTCGATTAGGGGACAGCGACCCCTGTTCCTTCACACGGTCTCGTCTGTACTTTGCCCACTCTGATTGGACAATTGGTGACCTTCCAAGGTCAAACCCACCCCACTATAACCTTCAACGTGACACTTCTTAATTACAGGAAGATGTTGGCGTGATTTGGCTCTTCTTCCTGAGGTTTTTGAACATTCCATTGGGATAAAGGAATAACCCCGGTTGTCTTTCTCCCGCGTGCTATACGTAATTTATTGGCGTTAATTTTCCCCTCGCATTGGGGTGACCTTCGATTTTGGCGATCCCGGAAAGAGGACGAAGGGACTGGTTTTCTCTGCTAAGGACCCCCCCTTTTTTATTTTACAGTTGGAGAGGACGCGACTCCTTGGGTTTGCAGCGGTTCTTTCACCCCCACCCAAAAAAACTATGATCTTCTCGTCCCGTCTTAATTTGAGAGTATATACTGCTTCGCTTCGCTGCTGTGACATAAAAGAGATGAGTGTGCAAAAGTGTTAAGACCTTCGATTTGAACTTCACACTTTAAGGGTGTCAATAATTGACGGTCCCCTTTGGATCGCGTGCATCGCTAGTCCAACTTTGCTGTTCTGCGAGCCACGGAAATCTTCAGATCTTCCCCTGCTAGATTTCATGGAATACTTATGAAGCTATTTCTCTTTGACCAATTAACGAAATCGACCAATACCTCAAAGTCGTTCTCGTAACCGACCCGATCCCCTGATGAGGAGCCATGGACACGCTGAGGGAACTAAGGACGTCTCTTCCATAACTCCGGCATCGAACTCGACCACAGTGACCAGCGGTCCCTTAGAAGAACAATAAAGAATATGTTGACTCTCGAATTTCCTTCGTGGTTGAATCCACAATGTACAGGTCATCCCACTGCGTCAACTTCGAGGTGGCGAAAAACATTATCTGGCGAGTCCACCTTTATAAATTCTTTTTTCTAAACGACGGACATTTAACCGATTTTGCCTTAGCCTTTTCACGAGCCAATTTTTGTTAACCACTTACGGCCAATTTATTATATCCAGATAACCTATGTAAGAATTTGATCTTGAACCTTCTTTTAATTTAACTGGCCTTTTTTCATCTAATTTACACCACAATTACTTTTTACGACAAAATTCCATATTTACAAATGTTTTAAAAATGCAAGAATCGTAAACGAAGCATTTGTATCACCCTTTAGGGTGGTATGTAGTATCCGATACGTTAAAGCTTATGGCGATTTATAGACAAATGTACCTTTATAGACAAAAAACCTTCCAGTTTGCGCGAGTTTGCGCGCTTTCATCTAGTTTTAAGACGACCCTTTGTATTTCTGACATTTTTTTTTCTTTATAATTTTTTACATTAGTTGTGTCTGGTTGCTCCGTCCGTTGCTATGGTATTTCTTTGTTGATTATTTCAAGTAAGTTGCACTTTCATTTTGTCTTAACTGGGTTTACCCCTCGCGAATTTTAAGTTTGCAATAGAAAATAAGAGATAAAATTTGTTTTCGTTTTTCAAAAATTAATCTTATTTATTAATACAATGGAACAAATTTTAATTGCAAATCTTCTACAATTTCTGTGGTATTTACTCTAAACATGAACCTAATTGATGAAACAACGCAAAAAACGTACAACTCCTTAGTTTTTAAAAATTGTCGGAAAAACGCCGGTTAGCAAAATGTCCGTATTTTGGACAGTTCCGGATCTCGGACTTTTTACTATACGACTAGTCGTATTAATTATTTTGCAAAAATGTTTGATATACATTTTGGAACCTGTAAAGATGCATTTAAGTAATTTACATTAAAAACACTGGATGAAATTCTCAGTGTACAACGCGGAGGAACCAAAAAGTGGTTATACGCATAGAAGCCAACGGTGATTTTGTCTCGCAGGCAGGCATGAGTCGCGTGTTGTACACTGACTTATCTACAAAAAAAAAATTTCTCCCGGTACAGTGGTTTCTACGCATGGAAACCAGTGGTGAAAGGTTCTTACCGGCAGGCGGGGGTCGCACGTTATACGCTGTGACTTGGCTACAAAAAAAAATTCCTCTCAGTATAGTGGTTAATACACATTGAAACCTTGTGCTTTATACGCAGTGACTTGTATACAAAAAACTCCCGGTACAGTGGTTACAAAAAAATTCCTTATTTTCAATTCTATATCTTCATCGCTGATCAAGAATATTCCCATCGAGTTACCCACAAAATGCTAAGTAAATTGCTAGAATTCTAAAATTAAATTCCATCTCAATTATAGATAGAACAAACTTCCATGGATTTTTCTCACATTGAAATATATCTGGTGGATTCTCAGTATCCCAGAAAATAACAGACTTGTCTACAAAAATTCATTTTTAATTCCATATACAGTACAAAATCCGGAATTTTTAAAAATCCGGACGCTTCGCTAACCGGCGATTTTTGTTTTTCACTTTTTTACATTTCTCTGACAGTTTTTCTAAAAAACGAGTTAAACCTGGACATATTTGAGGTAATAACTGACATGTTCAGAGTAAATACTACACAAAAAAAAATAGATTTCCAAGTAAAATTTGTTGCATTGTATTAAGGTTGTATTAACAATGTTGAGGTTTTTCCTTTTTAAAAATTATTCCAATTTACGTAATGTATGCAAAGGTTCAGTGGGATTTTGCTATATGGCCGCCAGCTTGGAATCTAGCTTGGAAATGCTTGGATTGCCCGAAAGTTTGGAATTGCTTAGATTGGTCGCCATCTTGATTTGGCGACTGACGTAACGGATTCTACCACTCCACCCAACTTTATTGTACATCGTTATAAGAATGTTTATTATATAGCAAAAGGCTGCATCTCAAAATTTGTCACTTCCGCGGCTGCGATTGGGTCGGAGACTCAAACCGCCTGAGTACTGTATTTTACAAACATGCTTTTTCCTGTAGGTAGAGAACCGGTATAGTGGTTAAGGTGTTAGCCTCTAGATCGGAAGGTTCCTGGTTCGAATCCGGGTCCGGGCATGGATCTTTGTAAACGTATGGTGTAGAGGCGGCTGGTTAAATCTGTCGTGGCCGAAAGTCCTCACGTTGGGTTGGCGTGGAAGTTTGGAGAGTGGGGTGCCAGCTCGGGTGTTGCTTCGTTATCTGACCGTGGTTCAAAATTACGAGGTGTTGTCCTCGAATCTTTCCCTTAAGGGACTGATTCCGGACCGTCGTCAATAGCCCGTTGTGTTGCTCTAGTACGACGTTAACTAAAATTACCATTACCTGTAGGTAGAGAACGGAATGCAGACAAACTACAATCTTTGTTTTGAAAATAAGTGGATAACTAAAAATCCAAACATCGATAGCTGTTGCCAGATCCGCAGCTCTCTCAAACAATGTTGCCAACTTCAAAATGTAAAAATAAAAAAATGAAAATAAATTGGTAACGCGTTACTGTAACTAAAATTACTTTATCAAAAATTATGTAACGAATTACCTGTAATAATTACTTTTTACAGTAATCTTATAAGTAACGCGTTACCGCCCAACCTTGGTATTTACCATCGATTTATTGGAGCCGATGTTTGTTTAACATCGATTTTGTGACATTGTCGATGCTCTTACGTTGCCGATGTTTTATTTTTGAATAAAAAAAGCACCCTAGTAAATATTGAGAAAAATAACCGTGCAACTATTTATCAGTGATGGCGACATATGTCCTACTAGAAAGATATTTTCCCTAACTTTCGAAGAAAGAAGTCTACTTAAGGTGGAGAAAGTTAAACTTCTTTTTTACAAACTAACAAATATTGGGGCCTATAATAATGGGCCACAATATTTTTTATATACAGTAAATAAGTTGTGGTAAATAATTAATAACTAGCAATACTTATTGTAATGTACCTACCTAATTATATTTATAGTTAGTAGTACCTATGTCAAATTGCTGTAAATATTACCTTCTTTTACATTCGATTTTATTATTTAAATTAAATTTTTTTTTATTCAATCAGAAATATATTTTATATTCAATTTGAAAATAAAAGATGTTAATTGTTCTTATTAATTTTTTTGACTTCGTTTTGACATTTAAAAACAGTTTTAAGAAATGGAATAAGTTTAAAAACGTCTGTTTGTTGGGTGATATATTATCAACACATAATGTTTTAAATTTGAATATCGATGTTTTGCGGTAGATGTCGCATTTCTACTTTATGAAACTCTTTTTCATCGTAGACTTGTGTAATATTTCATCTGGAAATATTTTGGACAGAAATCGACATTTTCAGGAGCACGAAGTGTTATCAGGCTTCTAGATGCCCTTCGGGCTACGCCACTCCTTTTATTATTTTTCTGAATGTTGTCTTGTTTTTAAAGGTTAAATTGTACGATATGAAGATTGCAATTATTGGACAAGGCACATTTGCCAGCAGCGTATACAAATTACTGAAGCAAGATGGACATGAGATTGTTGGAGTTTTCACAGTACCAGACACAGGAAAAAGAGAAGATCCACTGGGTAAATAAAAGCTTCACTTGTTTATATTACGGATGTTGATATTCTTTCGAAAGTATTAGTCATTAGCTATGTCCACACTCGTGCGTTTTTGCTTAATATAAGCGCATGCCTCTCTAGATGCCTCATAACATGCCTCGACGCAAGGGACACATGCGTCAAGGAATGCCCAAGTTACGTCAGAAGTGGCAGTATTTTATAGTGCACAGCGTAGCGCAAGAAGTTCCACCAGTTTGGATTTCTGTGCGTTACAAATTGAAAGTTGAAAGGTTTTGATGAACCGAAGTTGTGTTTGGTTTTTTAAGTGTTATCATGAACAACGAACAAAATCTTGGATTTATAGAAGACGACAGGTCTTATGAGTGTTTGTGGAACATTAACTAAATCTTCTACGAAAAAATAATTAAACGTCATGATTATTAAATTTAAAAATGCAATGATAAATTTTAAAATAAAGCTCTTGCGATTTTAATAGTTCGGCTGTAAAGTTGAAACCTAAACTATCTATTTGCGATGTATTTAGTACGGTTGGGCTTTGCTATGACATATGTTTGCAGTTCCTGAACGATTTTTTCCCCCTCTGAACGATTTCCCCCCCTCTGAACGATTTCCCCCCTCTGAACGATTCCCCCCCTCTGAACGATTCCCCCCCTCTGAACGATTCCCCCCCTCTGAACGATTCCCCCCCTCTGAACGATTCCCCCCCTCTGAACGATTCCCCCCCTCTGAACGATTCCCCCCCTCTGAACGATTCCCCCCCTCTGAACGATTCCCCCCCTCTGAACGATTCCCCCCCTCTGAACGATTCCCCCCCTCTGAACGATTCCCCCCCTCTGAACGATTCCCCCCCTCTGAACGATTCCCCCCCTCTGAACGATTCCCCCCCTCTGAACGATTCCCCCCCTCTGAACGATTTTCCCCCCTCTGAACGATTTCCCCCCTCTGAACGATTTTCCCCCTCTGAACGATTTTCCCCCCTCTGAACGATTTTCCCCCCTCTGAACGATTTTCCCCATTCTGAACGATTTTCCCCCCCTCTGAACGATTTTCCCCCCTCTGAACGATTTTCCCCCCTCTGAACGATTTTCCCCCCTCTGAACGATTTTCCCCCCTCTGAACGATTTTCCCCCCTCTGAACGATTTTCCCCCCTCTGAACGATTTTCCCCCCTCTGAACGATTTTCCCCCCTCTGAACGATTTCCCCCCCCTCTGAACGATTCCCCCCCTCTGAACGATTCCCCCCCTCTGAACGATTCCCCCCCCTCTGAACGTTTCCCCCCCTCTGAACGATTTCCCCCCCTCTGAACGATTTCCCCCCCTCTGAACGATTTCCCCCCCTCTGAACGATTTCCCCCCCTCTGAACGATTTCCCCCCCTCTGAACGATTTCCCCCCCTCTGAACGATTTCCCCCCCTCTGAACGATTTTCCCCCCTCTGAACGATTTTCCCCCCTCTGAACGATTTTCCCCCCTCTGAACGATTTTCCCCCCTCTGAACGATTTTCCCCCCTCTGAACGATTTTCCCCCCTCTGAACGATTTTCCCCCCTCTGAACGATTTTCCCCCCTCTGAACGATTTTCCCCCCTCTGAACGATTTTCCCCCCTCTGAACGATTTTCCCCCCCTCTGAACGATTTTCCCCCCCTCTGAACGATTTTCCCCCCCTCTGAACGATTTTCCCCCCCTCTGAACGATTTTCCCCCCTCTGAACGATTTCCCCCCCCCTCTGAACGATTTCCCCCCCCCTCTGAACGATTTTCCCCCCCCTCTGAACGATTTCCCCCCCCTCTGAACGATTTTCCCCCCTCTGAACGATTTCCCCCCCCCCCTCTGAACGATTTCCCCCCCCCCTCTGAACGATTTCCCCCCCCTCTGAACGATTTTTTTTTTTTTGTTTCCCGAGCGGGTTTTTTTTGAACGAGTTTTTTACTATCTCGCGTTTTTTGACATCTGATCCTGGTTTATGGCATTTTTTAGATTCAATTTTTTAATATTTCCTCGCCTAGTTTGTCCGCTTTTCTGGGTAATCCTCCTTACTCTGCACTCCTTCCTTTTTTACGATGGTCTAAATTTTTAAATTGTATATAGTTGTCATATTCATATTCCAAATAATCCATCACTTCATGAATACATTTTATTATATTCATGACTTGGATAACCCTATAGATTTTTAGGATCAAAATGCTTTTAAGTTTCTCATTTTCTTACTTCTTTCTAATTTACCTTTATTTGACTGGATATATTCTTAAATATTTTATTAATTTTACTGGGTCAAATTTCGTCTTGCGTCTGTCGCAGCTTGTTCACTATTGGGCCTTGCGCCATTAAACCCAAACCAAGTAGCAAAAACAAACCGTCTCTTGCCCAGTACTGTTTACAGTTTGAACAGGGTTTTGCATTATAATCTGTCCATTACAGGGAAGTTTTTGACACGATTTTATATCGCCAGGATTATCAAGGAGCCGGTGTCCAACAATAAAATTTTTCCCCATTTCTTTAAATGTCTCCTATAACATTTTAAACGATCTCATTTTTTTATAAAACAGCTACTGTTGCTAAAGAAGATGACATAACGGTCTTCAAAGTACCTAAATGGAGGAACAAAGGGCAACCTATTGCAGAAGTTGTAGACCAGTACAAATCCGTAGAGGCGGAGCTCAATCTTTTATTATTCTGCACTGAGTTCATTCCTATGGATGTTATCGATCATCCCACGCATCAGTCGATTGGTTACCATCCATCTCTTTTGCCCAAGCACAGAGGAGTTTCTTCGATTAACTGGTAACTGCACTTTCCTTTCATTTTGAAATAGGTTAATTCAAACTAGTTTCTTAAGTCACTTGCTTAACTCGACGTTCTGAGCATTGAAATTTAGTTAACCCGTTACTGGTCTCGCTGTGATCATTTATCACCCAGTATGTTTTAATCAGATTTTTAAGGAGGAAATATTCATTTTGAAATTTAGTTACCTTCCGTAGGTCACATGGGTATTTCTCGCTAGTGTCAGCCATTCTAGGTATGCTTTTATGAAGAGAACATTTATTTTGCATTTTACTTAACTCGTCCTTGTGGAAAGGGTCTCTCTGGGAGCTGTGGTTACTCGTCGCTGTTACCGCTCTAGTCATTTCTCGCCATATGCACTTTCGCCGTAGTAAACTTATTTGAAAGGAAATGTCTGGTATATTTTTTAGTTAACCCGTCGTTGGTTGCGCTATGAGCATTTCTGTCCATTTCTTGCCTGATAACTTTCTTTGTTCTGTGAATATTAGTGTAAGAAAATATCACTCGTTTTGATTTTTGAAAGATGGTTCTAACGACTTTATTGAGATTAAGAAGTGGGCACCTCAGGATCGTGAAATTTATGAATATTTCCAAATAGTTTCCAGTTCTAAGTGCAAAGAGTTTGTACACTTTTGTTTTATGACGCAAGGTCAAAAAGAAAAAAAGCTGCGCCAAACGAAGAACGTAGTCAAATAAGCTATAGATAGAATTCTTGACGATTAATTTTCTGAACCAACAATAAACGGTAGATTAAAAAAAATGTACCTCGAAATACACTGAATGTAAAAATAAATAATTAAACGCCATGATATATTAAACACATGAAAATATGAGATTATGGTCGTTATCTATGTAAAAATAGCGAGTGACAGTAAAAAATTTGAGGATGTTTTATAAAATATTAGATGAAATTTTAAAATTATTGTAAGCAATAAAATTTTTAAAGATTTAGGTGGGGATTTTCCTCGGTCAAATTTTGCACTTTTAAAATTGATTATTTGAAATAGTATGGATGGGGACGATTAAAACTAGGACAATCTGTCAAAAAATATGGTCGACAGGAAAACAACACACGTACCACAAAGGCATCCCTCTCTCCTAATTAAAGATGCTTGTTCGTAAAGCGTGTGTCATTCGAAAACAATGTATTAAGTACATCGGAGCCTCGTACAGGCAACTTATGCTACACTGAGATGTCTGGACGGATGCTGTAGAGTTTGTTATAGCCCTGTGCGCTACAGTCATTCTGACAATCATTCAGCACTATGTCTGACACCATATCTGACATCATAACGGAGTATTAGCATTTTTGACTGCAACATCCACCAGTTCATTTCAAATAATCCTGACCTGCTAATTGCAGGGAAAAAACCTGAATCTCTGGGAATCTCGTACATTTCTTCTGGGAATCTCGTACATTTCTATATTTGAATGAACCCCTCAGACTAATTAAAGAATCCTGATGACGGTAATTTCTACGGGGACTAATAATTTGTTGAACTTGGTCTTGTAGGCCAGGAGGAAAAAAGCGGTGACAACACTAATTTCAAATTGAAAAATGTGCTTAAAGATTCTTAGTCTTTTGTCTCAATGAAAATAATTTGACTTGCGCCACTTTTCTAAGGAAGATGTGTTATAGAGTTTGATTATGTGAGCTTGATTTAAATATAAATTGATATTATATTTCACTCTAAAGGACTCTAATGGAGGGTGATAAAAAGGCTGGATTTTCAATATTTTGGCCTGATGATGGTTATGATACTGGACCAATACTCCTCCAAAAGGAATGTGATGTTGATCCTGATGACACCGTTGACAGTTTATACAACAGATTTATGCATCCCGAAGGTATTAAAGCAATGGTAAGGTTTATCTCTATTCAAAAAATATTTTTATTTAATGATTATCTATCGATACTAATAATTACATATTTATAATTAAAAACATGTAAGAAGATGCTTTTTCCGCGATGTCTTAATATTCCTGAAAATATAAATTAAACTTGTTAAAACCAAGCTTCCTATATTAAGATTTTTTTTCTCTATTATTATTATTATAAAAGAAAGTGTTTATCTGATTTTTTCGTGGCCGCAAAATCCTGACGATTCTATGGCACTTACAGAAATGAGATTTAGCACACAGGTAATCCGAATTTTTTTGCAATTTTTGGGTCGCGGCGAATTTTAAAATTCAATCTGGAAGATTTTGAAAAAATATTTTTGTTCTCAGTCTCTTTTTCAACGTCTTTCTTCCGGAGAGAGAAGGAACACCAGAAACTAGACTTTTCTAACCACGTGACCTTGCCATCAGGCTTTGGAATTATGGCAAGTTTTTTTTCATTGTGGTAGATTCTAAATTTATTTTTTCCGCTTTCATTTTGCGCAAATTAATGATTTTCCAGCAGAGGATAAAAACAGTCGTAATTTTTGTCGTGTAGTTATTTTTTTTCTATCTCCTAGACCGTTAAAGATAGAGTAAAAAAATCAACGGATTTGAAATCTGCGGAAAATTTCACTTTAGATCGGTACCTAAAAATATGATTTTCTTTAAATAAATTTTTAAATTAAATACATTTTATATTTTCGTAAGAGATTGTGGCGTCACGTGAAACAGATTGCATCTTCTGCCCTTTGTGTTAATAAAAAAAAAAACGATTACATTTCAGGGAATGACAGAAAAAAATAAAAACCCATTTTAACTGGGATTGTTAATTCTTTTTCGTAAAATCGGAATCGCTAAAGATGGATTGAAAATTTCAACAGATTTGAAATCTGCGGAAAATTTTACACCCGATTAATAATTTACAACACGGGCAACGCCGGGCTAACCACGCAGTGGCTAGTTATTTATAAATTGAAAAGATATAGAGAACAGAAAATAAAACATCTGTTAAATTACGAGACAATCTTTGGTAGAATATTTAAATGTACTTCTAAGTAATATTGTAATTTATGAGATAAGTTAAGTATTTTATCTCCAAATTTTTATTAATTTTTTTTAACACTATATTTGTTAGGCTGGTTTTTGGAGCTTTAAAATCTTTCCATTTTTGTAGTTAGGTTTGCGAAAATGTATTCAAACTTTTTGCATCTAATGTTTTATCTGAAGGGCAAAACAGAGCTTTTATATTTTTATAAACTCTGAAAACATTTTGTTAACCATACCTTAAGTCCGAATAATTACGCATTTCATAATAGTAGCTTACTTCAGACATTCAAATTAACTGGGCCATAAATATTTTTGGACAAATGTACAAATGATTGGAATATTATGTGTACTTATTTACCTAGTTGCTCTTATTTCGTGCAAACTTTTAGGTAGAAGCGGTGACCATGGTAGCAAATGGAACAGCTCCCAAAATTAAACAGACTGAAGAAGGAGCTTCCTATGAACCAGGTCTATATAAAATGGAGTTTTGTACGGTATGTGCTGTCATAAATATTGTTTTCATTGATACTTGTTCGCGCTATGTGTATCTGACAGTTAACGCTGCTCCTTACTTTGTTAGCATAACTTCATGTACTTGGCGAACGTCAAAAACTTGCAAACTACCCAGTTTGTGCCGGATCTCTTTTAACGCGTTAAGTCGATATAGCCAGAGTTTCCTTCCGGGAACCATTCAATGTGTACTTAACGTTTCGTAAATCTTTGATTACTTAGGATAGTACAAATTTCAGTGAATATAAATAAAAACACAATTACAGTCCACTAAAGTTTGTATTTTTGAGCCTGACAGAAACTAATGCAGCCCTTTTCAGAGTTTTGGGTCCACAGTTCCTTTTTATGTACTTTGCGAGAGCCAAAAATATTGCAAACTTCATTGTTGCGGATGTCTTGCGTCATCGGATGTTTACTAAATACCACGGAATTTTCTTGCATTACGGATTAAACTGGATAATTAAGGTTCCCATGTTTTATAAAAACAAAACGAACAAAGAAACGTTTTATTCACGATGTTTTGCGAAAATAGTACTTACGATTGAAATGAAACTGAAGATTTCTTACTTCGCAAACATTTCAAAATTTGAGAAAATATTGTGCTGAGTATTTTTAAGTCGTCATTAAACCACATCCATCATAAAACCATAAGAGTAATTTAAAATGTGATCAGTAGAAGATACATTCATCCTTCAATACGGATTATTTAACAAAAAACAAAATACTTGGTCATAACAAAAGCCCTACCATAACCAAAAAAATAGTAGTGACGTCATTCACGACAGTTTTAAACCAACGAATCAGCGGGCTTAAAATTTCCCCATGTCTTCTACTCTCGTAAAGGTTGATAATATGCATCCGGAATCAATCCTTTTAGGGAAAGATCAATATAACGCCACGTAATTTAAAACCACGGTCAGGTGACGAGGCTACACTTGAGCAGGCACCCCACTCTCCAAACTTGCACACCACGCAAACGTGTGGATACTCTTGGATTATACCTCGTAGTAACTTGATAAAAAAAATAGCTATTTGTTCCCGCCCATTCTTGCTGCTCACCGTAAAGAAATATAGCGTCAGCTACTAAATTCATTTCTTGTAGTCGGAACTATGTGGTTAACTAAACAATTTAATGATACAAAATAGTAGTTTTGAAAAACAAAATATCGCATGCGCGGAGTAGGGTTTAAGATTATTTTTGATTAAGTCGTCTCAATGGGTTACAGCTGGGTGGAGCAATAAATATAAACTTTTGGATTATGCCTCGTAATAACTTACAAAGAACTTGCTATTTTTCCGCACTCTTTTGCTGCTCACCGTAAAGATAAAACCACGGGTTCTAAATTTGCTGTAAATAGGAAACGTACTAAAAACAATTTTATGTAACTCAATGAAATTGAAAACTGATAATCACATATGCAGTAGGGTCCAAGGTTATATTTGACTAAATCGTGTGTGTGTGGTCCTGAGACATCTCGTTACAGTTTCTGTAAACGCACCTCTAGTACGACCAAACTCGTAGAATGTCCAATTTGCCGTCCCATATGATCCCAGATATGCTCGATTGGTGACAAATCTGGGGATCGAGCAGGCCAAGGAAGGGTCGTAATGTGGCGGAGGCAGTCTTGTGACATCCTTGCTGTGTGTGGCCGAGCATTGTCTTGTTGAAAAACGGCTCCTGGGAGCCCTGCCATGAGTGGCATCACATGTGGCTGAAGGATGTCATGGACGTACCGCTAGGCTGTCATAGTGCCATGGATCAATATTAGGGGTGACCGTGTATCTTAAGCAATGGCACCCCATACCATCACACCAGCTGTGGAAGCGGTGTGTCGCTGTAAAGCGAAGGAAGGATTGAGACGTTCACCACGGGGCCTCCACACACGAATACGATTGTCATCACTTCTCAAATTGAATCTAGATTCGTCGCTGAAGACGACCTGGTTCAATTCCGTCGTGCGCGACACCACACCAAACGGAAGCGTCGGTGGGTGGGTGTCATTGGCAGTACACGTAATGGGTGCCGCGATACCAGATGTCCTTCAGCCAGGCGCCATGCAATGGTTCGGGAAGACACAGGGGCCAATAGTGAAGGTGCTGCCTGTGTCTGGATAGCGGCCAATGAGGCAGTTGGCTCTACGTGTGCGTTTCGTATGATGTGACGGTCTTCTCGACGAACTGGTCTATCGAGGGCGTCCTGAGCCTGGTCGCCGTGTAAATGACGTCCCTTCTGTCCACTGGTCCCAACACCTCCTCACAGTAACATCAGAACGGCCTACTTGACGAGCTATTCGCCGAGCTGACCACCCAGCTTCCATCATTCCGATGATTCTTCCCCTCTTGAACTCTGACAGCTGCTCATATTGTCTTCGATGGCGGCGTAACGGCATGTCTACCTCAGCGTTTCCTTTGTAAAAGATTAAGTACACTCAAAAAAGCTCTGTTTACCTGTTTTATACTCCAAGGAGAACTAAGTTCAACGCCTTCTAGTGGCATTACGCAATGCACAATCGCGCTGCATTTTTAATCATTTGCATATCTTGCCGACATGTACCTTCATGCCAAGTTTTGTTACGATCCCACAGTTATTTCGTGGTGCGCAAATTTTTATGGCAATGAGTGTATATATATACTAATAATCTGAAATCTCGTGAGTTCAACAATACAGATAAACCTTGTCAGTTTCATAAGACTAGTTACTTTTACATGTACTTTACTAGTCATTTTTACTACATTACTTTAACGGTGCGCAATGAAAATGTAAATAGTAAAGAGGTAAAATTACAGCTATCTAAATCCATTTACTATAAATTACAAATAATGTGAACAAAAGCATTTTTATATAATGAAACTATTCAAAGTAGGCATGGTATTAAAAAAAAGTTTATCCCTGTTTTTAGATTCCATTTGAGGATCTCACTGCTGAAGAACTTCACAATTTTATTCGAGGAATGGACAAAGTTCCTGGGGCTTGCGCTTATCTGGACAATCGGGTTAAACACATTTCATTCATATTTTCGATATAATTATCTTTAAAATGCAAATGTCTGAAATATTTATTTTAAACATTTATGGCTAGTAATATTGAGGTTGCAAGTTTTGGAAAAAACGTGAGAAAGTTTTAAATCGGGTATTCCGAGATATAGAATTTTTATTGAATTTCCAGATTTTATTCATAGTTCTGAGATAAACCCGAGATATTTATTCCCTATTGATGTATTATTTCTCATGGGGCTTGGTAAACATGGGGGTCACAACCCCAGGATGACCAAGAGATCTTTCTCTACTTCCAGCACAGCTTGTCAATTGTCTTGTGTTTAGCGCAGCTAAGCCAAATATGGATCTTGAACCATGAATCGCCTAATGATGGGGGGGGGTCTGATAATTCCCTTTTAATATAGTTGAAGGACTTCGGGCAACATAAGAAAAGCCAATTTTTCCAAGTTAAAAGATTTCAATATTAGAATGGTTTAGTTACTATTCAAGAGTTATCTCTTAACTTTCAAGGGTATCGTGCACTCATTCGAACAATTGAAAATTCTTTTGACCCTTTAATGTTTAATTTTTTTTTCATTGTGGTCCATTCCGTGTTTATCGCTGATCTTCACTTGTCAGTATAAATGTTTATTAGCTTAATTATAAAACTATTTTAAACTCGACAAAAACATAATTTATAAGTTTAATTTTTTACTCCTGGTGGTGTGTCGACAAGGATCTCGTCATTATAATAACGGATCATATCGTAATGGACGAGATGCCACGTATTTATCAAGATTAGTCAGATCTTGATGGACTAGACATTTCGTTGAAACCATTTGGATTTGGAGGAGTTGAGATTTAGAAAAATACAAAAACGGGACACTACTAATTTTACGCATTTACATTTATAATCTTTAAATTATAATTTTTGGTAAGTTTTATATTTTAGCTTAGGTATTTCGTGATTTAATATCTTTATTTTTTTTTTAATTTGGACTCTTTCTGGTTTTGTGTGCGCATTTAATGTATTTTTTAGCCTGCGGTTTGGTAAATGTTTTCGTGTTCTATTATGGTTTGGTTTTTATAGTTAGTACGCTTGTACAGCTCGAAATTATGGAGCAGCCTAGTACCGGAGGGTCGGGAATGTGAAGTGAAAGGCTTAAAATCTCCAGCAATTATTCATTCTGACGGCCTAATTTTGACAGCAAAAGATGGGAAAACGGTGAGTAAAATTTTCATTTCTCTGACTAAATCTGAAATACAGCCTTCTCTTCAACTTCAGTCAGAGATTGTCTACGTGATAGTTATTCAATTCAGACAGCTTTCATAATCTAGCTGATGTGTTGGTGCTTTAATGGGTTCCGGTTCATTGTGATGTACCTGAAAATGAGAGGGAGGACTCTCCAAAAAAGAACCAAGATCACCCTAAAGCCGTCTTTTCACATTTCGAAACGTTGGATAAAAAAAATGTGTTCAAAAACCGTTTGAATGAAAGATTCCCAAGATTTATCCTTCGCAGTATTGACGAATGTCTTCGTTCTTCCAGTGACGTTGTCCCAGACTCCAAGGAAGGTTTCAGTTGCTGAGTTTCGTTTCCTGTCTGGCCATGACTGCACACTTATTTTATTGTAATATTGTTGACTATACTGTTACATAAAATACAGTCGTTAGACTACCTATGACGGCTCAATTCTTAGACAAGTGCTGCACTTAATAATTTTAGTAATGGAGTACAGAAGTTTTGGTAAGACTGATGGGAAAGAGACGTAAAGTCAAGTGCATGACACTTGTTTCACTCACTCTCGTATAATGTAATCGCAAAATATTTTTTGGAACAAGTGGCAGCAATTGTGGTTACCAAGTCCTTTCGGGTGTTGACTAGAAGAGCACACTGCTTTATAGTACTGCTCCGACGGGAAGGCAAGAGGTCGGAGGTAGTCTATTTTTGAAGAGGAACATGTTAGGAGTGTTAAAGGCATAGATAGGATGTGGATGTTTTACCCCATGCTGATTCGTTACCACTGCTATCAACACCACTGTAAATGACTCTCATTTTTATTTTTGTTTCTAGTTCTCTAGTATTTTTACTTTTATAAGCAATGTTTAATGGATGTATGAAATTTATAATTCTGCCTGAGAAATTGAAAGCAATTAGTATAATTTTGAGAGTGAAGTTGAATAACGTATACATTTGTTAAAGGTCAATGCAAAAAAAGAAAAACTAGAAGATGGGTTTGATGCATCGTAAATGCTTTTACGTTTATATAAAACTTAGAATTGGCCTAGAAATTTCAAGAAAACTTAACAAATTTCTAAAAAATAAAGTTGAATAAATTATGTATTTTCAGCCAAGGCGGCGAGGTTGCGTAATTTAATGTAAGGAATTTAATTGTTTCAGTCAACTTAATTATTTAAAACTTCTAAACTTTTATTTGAACATTTATTACAATTAACAAATTAAATACACGAACTAAGGATATACAGAGGTGGTTACGAAATCTCGAGAACAGCTTGAGGTTTTTAAACTGGTCGTAGGTGATGTCGACATGGTAAAAGATGGCTTCAATAGATTGATAGTGACATTGTTCTTGCCGTTTATTTGTAGCGTAAAATATTTGCAGTGTCGTGTGCTATCACTGGAAATGGACCTTCGTAGGGCTGCGGTAGTGGTTTCCGTACCATGTCTTGTCGGACAAACACTCGTGAAGACATCAGATCTTTATGGATAAAGAGATCCTTGTTTCCGTGTTGGGACGTTGGTACTGGCTTCACTTACCGGAATTGTTTTCTTAAACGGGGTAGGAAATCTAGGTGTGGCGGCCAATCGGGAACTGTTGTCGTCCGAAAAAATTCTCCAGGAGGTCTGAGCGTTTTTTCATAAACCAGCTCTGTTGTTGAAACTCGGATCTTCCTTCACGCGGGATCCGATTCCTGAGAATATTCGGCAGCAACTCCGTCCATCTGGTCGAAGCTTCGCACTTTATAGACCCTTTCAATTGCCTATTAAAATGCTCTACAATACCGTTGGATGCTGGATTCTAAGCTGTTCTGGCTTTCTGTGAACCGATGAACTTCATAAGAGAACGGAACAGGTCACTCTAGAATTGTTGTCCTTAATCTGTCGCAAGATGCTCTGGAACGCCAAAACGTGGAATACAGCCGGTATAAAACGTGTCAGCAACAATCTCGGCGGTCTGGTCTATCGTGGGAAATGCTTCTGGCCAGCGGGTGTATATGTCTACGCACGTCAGTAGGTAGCAAAATCCACTCTATGGCGGAAGAGATCCTACGATGTCTATGTGCCAGCGCTAAACCTACAGCTGGGCAATGGATATTTCCCTACGGCTGACTGGACGTGTCTGGATCTTTGCCTTCTGGCATCCAAGACATGCTTTGCACCAGGCCGTTATAACTTTATGAAGGTCTTTTCAGATGAATCTTTCTTTGATCAACTTCCGAGTAGCCAGAACTACAGGATGATTGAAATTATGTAAAGTCTGAAAAACACTCGAGCGGTATTCTTTAGGCATGTTTGGTCGTATAGCACCAGTTGAAGTATCACAAAATAAAGGATTACCTGAAGACCCGCAAGCGAAGACATTGGCTTCAGCACAAGTCCAGTGTCTGATTTTAATAAGCTCTTGAGCTCATCGACCTGTGCTCCAGCCAAACCCCTGAAGTCCATACCATCATGTAACTCAATCTCGTTTATGCGGGACAAAGAATCTGCAACACAATTATTTCTACCCTCGATGTACCGAATATCTGTAGAAAACCTACTAATAAATTCCAAATGCCTCTGTAGTGTCGTGGAGAACACTTGTCACTTTTAGTTGTAAAAGCAAAGGTAACTGGTTTATGATCAGTAAAAAAAAAATAGTGCCTTCTAACATGTGCCTGAAATGTTTAGTTGCACAGTAAGCAGCTAGTAATTCCCGAACATACGTGTTGTACATTTGTTCAGTTTTCTAGAAAAGACGATGGTTGGCACACATTGCTATGAGTTTGCTGAAGCACTGCTCCAATTGCTATATCCGAAGCATCTATCATTAATGAATACGTAGCATACATTTTCGGATGGACAAGTAATGTTGCGTCAGCTATCGTAAGCTTACAAGTGTCAAACGCTTTGCGAAGTTGATCGTTCCATTCTATGGAAGTCATATAGTTTGTCTTTCCTTTAGTTAAACCGTGTAACGGAGCTTGCTTTTCAGACGCGTGCGGAATAAATCTGATAGAAGTTCAACATGGCCAAAAAACGTCTTGGTTCATCGACTGTTTTGGGATGAGGTTAATCTTTTAACGTTTACACATTTTCGGGCAAGGGTGAAATCCCTTTCGCTGATACTTGAAATCCCAGAAAAAATAATTATTCAACGCCAAAAACTCATTTTTGAAGGTTTAGTATGACACCATATTTTCGAAAACGTTCAAGAATGGTTTTTAGATCATGTTTATGCTCCTCGTCACGTGATGCAACTAAAACATCGTCAAGGTATGCAAAAAAGCAATGGAGATTTCGTTAAACGTTACACATAAATCGTCGGAGCTTTTGAGCAGAGTTTACTTAACGAAACGTCATATAAACATATTCAAACAAACCAATAAGTGTAATCACTGCGGTTTTAGGGATATAGCTTGGTTCAACCGGAATATAGTGATGGGCTTTCACAAGATCTAAACCCTCGGGGGCATACCTTTAGTTTGTACGAGCTTCACGATCCAGGGGTACCCGAGTGATCTGCTCTCCCTTTCATTTTTCATCTCATCTACCCTTCTGCTTTTTGCCTTTTCTTACTCTTTCAATGTGGTTGCCTCTTCGGAGGTGAGGGCTCCCCTCACCTCAGCGGTTTTTTGGGGTGGCTGATTTCGAATTTGATATTGAAAATTTGAAGTTCAAAATGGCGGAACCAATATTTAAAAGCACAAGACTAAAACTCAGAAAATATTTACTTGAATACAAAAACGTGCTTTATTAAATTTTTTTTAACGTACTAAAAGTATAAAATTTCTCCGGCCCCCATACAGATTTATAACCCCACAAGCAAAATACCCGACCCTACTCTGTTTGAATTGGTTTACTCTAGATTGAAGAGATAATCAAAATTTATAATGACGCGTTTTTCGTAGAATAAAATAATGTTTTAACACTTTTCGTCATCTTAATAATTTCTATCACTTACATTAGACACAAATCCTACACATGCATATCCATTCATGTAATACATTTCACACACATCGCACCCTTGCAGTATGACAAATTTACAAAATGGCGAAATGTGACATTAAGGTTACTACTACAAAATACGATTTTGAGGGAAATTTGGAATTCCCTTTCGTAAGTTCTTTACATGTTCAACTCGATTACTCGCGTTAAATCGTCGTTTTTATTAATCTCGCACTCGGTCAACAAAACAATATATTTTTTTACGTGTGGCACTCTTGCATCCGGCATGCAAAATTGTGGATTTTCGCAATTTTCTGTCATTGTGGAAAAATAATTTTTTAATGTTTGAAAAGTTCTAGTTCGGATTTTTTAAACATTATTTCAATAATGGCATAATTACACTTAAAGTTGGTTTATTCTGACTTACCTGCTACTTTAAATCTAATACTTTGTGGTGGAAAAGAATTTCATAAGTCGGTCAGAAGTAATGCTATTTTTTTGGAATTTTTTTTTTCCGATGCTGTTCTGTCCAAAAGAACTGTTCTTTAAATTGTTCTTCCCCACTTCTGTTTTCACTTTCAACTTAAAACATACGAACCTTGTTCCTAGCAACCGCCACCTTTATTACTGGAGTTTTTGTGGTAGACACACAGGGCCCAGATTCTGTTGACACCTCATCTTTTTGTAAGTACTTATTGCAGATAATTCCGAAAGCAAAACAAATTGAGCAAACTATTAAGTTAAGCAAAAAAATCCATCGTTTTTACGATCAAGGATTTTTTTTACTGGGAAGATCAAGTTTTTTCTCGTGTTTTGACAGAAGAAAACGAGATGATATTGTTTACTCTCTCAATGTTATGCGCCTTTTTACAAAAGGCGAACATAAATTATTTATTTTCACGTGTTCATCACATTCCTGTTCTTTTCATTAATAAATAAAAACTATAAAGATGTATGCGTGTTCTTGAATACTCGTACTATTACATAAAATTAGTAAATGTCTCGTTTTGAGAAAAATAAATAAATGGTATGTATCATAAATGCTTCCAAGTTGGACAAAATATATAATTTCCCCAAAAAATTAAAAGTAAAGTTAACGTACATTTTTATAAAGTTTAATTATTTGTTTGTTAAAGGTCAATGTCAAAAAAATAAAACTGGAAGAAAGTGGACGCATCATAAATGCTTCTAAGTATGGAGTTCAAGAGGACGAAGCAGAAACACTGGACTTATCAGAAGAAGAAATGAGTACAGCAAACAACCTTAAGGTTTAAGGATGTTTTTAATTTTTAGTTTTAATTTATTCTTGAGTCAAGTCGTATAAACTTAATTTTTATTACAGCCCGTCGTGTAGCTTACAGAGTGACGTAAATTCAAAAACTATCTTAATTCTTTACTGCTTAAAATAAAAATTTAAATTGTATAACATTAAAGCTTAATAGATCCCAATTGCCCGTTGTGTTGATCCAGTTCGACGTTAATTACCTACCTACCTACTCTTACTTACCTTCCTTCCTTAACATACCTGGGATATAAATATCTTTGCTCGTGAATTCAGTAAGTTAAAAACGTAATTCTAAAATTTTTAGTAGCGTGTTTGTAATTTTGATAAGGTATTTACAATTTTAACGAAGAAAAAAAATAGTCGTGTATACAAGGCTGGTACACGTTAAATCTTGGGGCCTCAAATATCTTCTCCTTGGAGTGGGGGTTTAAGTTTGGAGAGTGATTTGCCAGCTCGGGTTTTGACCCGGTCATTTGAACTTGGTTCAAATTTGCGAAGCGTTGTCCTTGGATCTTTCCCTTCGGGCTCGATCCCGGACTGTCGACAATAGACCACAATCATTAGCCAAACTGACAAGATCTTGATGGACGAAATATCTCGTCATTAGAAATTCAAACAAACTCTTGATCTAGTAATTATTAAGAAATCGAATTGATGACGAGATATCTCGTCATTTGAAGAAAACGGAGAACATCTTGATCTCGTCGTCATCAAAAGATTGACAGTATCTTGATATTTCGTCGAAATCACTTGGTTTAAAAGTACCAAATCGGAGCTTAGCGTTATAGCTTGGTGATTCTAATAAAATTGAAAAATGCTCTCACTAACGTATAGTCATAAAGAAACAAAAGTTCTCATTAAAAACATTTTTCGTACTGTCGAAACTAATATCTGAAACACACTCGTTACATCAAATGCTTGTTGAAACCAACCTTGTCAACAATCTAGTTCTTGGGAAACTATTTCGTAAGATCAATCGTACTTTGAATGAAATAATGGATATTTTTCAATATTTCAGGGTATGGGAAAATTGTATTGCAGCTGGCAGACAGTTCGTAAGGATTCAATTCATGACGCTTTTGTGGAAAGAGCCGTAAGTATGACTAGTTTGTAAGTTTGTATAACAAATTTTAATCATGCATAGATGTATCGAAAACTAATGTGTGTTCTCAGCTTTTATAACAACTTCCATTTTATCTAAACGCAATTGAAATTATTTCTGAAATCGTTTCTTTATTCGAATGTATTAGAATTATTAAACCAAGAATACAGAGATCCAGGAGTGTATTAAAAGTTACTTCCATTTTTACCTAAGCGGCATATCACTCTTATTTCATACTAATTTATAAAAAAAAGTAACTTGCTAAGAATACTCGAGATGAAGGGATTTACGAAAAAGATTATAGTTACTGTCAATTTATCTAAGCGCATTCAAAGTCGTCAATAATTCATACCAATTTATTAGAAAAATTAGACCATGATTATTAGAATTAGCGCATGAAAAGTCAAATATTTTTATATATACAGGGTGTCCTACAAGTTCCTGTACTGACGATTCGTGAATTTTCTATACAAGAACACCAAACTTAGAAACGCGTTTCTGGACGCTGGGAGTGACTTCTTGTATCCTTTGAGTAATGACAATTTTTAGTCCACCTATTGTTTGGTGATTATATTCATTAACTTTGTTCTTTAAATATCCCTACAGAAAAAAAGTAAGTTATGCTCTGATCAGGGGAAAGAGGTGGCCGAAGATTTCTTGAGATGAGTCGATCGCAATAATACGATCGCAGTACCATCTGCAATAATAAAGCCGCTTCTCATTGTCCGGTGACTTAAGCTCCTGTAATATTTTTACACGATAAGCTCGAAAATGCAAAGCTCTTAAAGCCATATGTATCGATCCCTGTGATGTGCCCATTTATTGCGACAAACGCCTCATGGATTGATGAGGGGATTGCAATATTCTTCGTTGAGTTTCTTGCACAAAGTCTGGTGTAACGACTTTCGGTCTTCCACTCCTGTGTTTTGTGTTCCACCGAATCTGTTTAACGAAAAAAAAAATTGAACTTTCCGTAATAATAAAGGTTTAAAATTTCCGCCCTTTTCTTGGAGGCAAAGCTGAAGTCGTTTGCTCATATTTTTTAAAACGCGTTTCAAGATGCTGGGAGAGACTTCTTGTATCCTTTGAGTAAAAGCAATTTTCAGATCAAATTGTTTGGTGAATATCTTCATAAACTTTGTTCTTTAAATATCCCCACAGAAAAAGTCGGATGTGCAGATCAGGGGAACGAGGTGGCCAAAGTTTTCTTGAGATGAGTCGATCGCAATACCATGGGCAATAATTAAGCCGCTTCTCATTGTCCGGTGGCTTTAGCTCCTGTAACATTTTTACACGATAAGCTCGAAAATGCAAAGCTCTTAAAGCCATATGTATCGATCCCTGTGATGTGCCCATTTGTTGCGACAAACGCCTCACGGATTGATGAGGGGATTGCAATATCCTTCGTTGAGTTTCTTGCACAAAGTCTGGTGAATGACTTTCGGTCTTCCACTCCTGTGTTTTGTGTTCCACCGAACCTGTCACGAAATCGCTGAACGAGTTGATATTACGTATCATTACTCGGTATTGCATAATTTGGATATTTATGTCGCCAAAATTATTTACATCTTTCATATGATTTACATTAAAAAAAACTCAATAGCAAAAAAATCGAAGCACCAAGAAGGAGTTGTCCGATGGAGAAAAAAATTGATGGAAAGGAAAATTATGTACAGAATAGAAAATAATTAAAATTTCAGAACAATTGAATGATTTATTTCAGAGTTACAGTAACGAGCTCAATAAGGTGTTGACCCGCCTCTAGCCTGGATGTAAGCTGCCACACGGCGTGGCATAGACCAATAAAGCACCTGGATGGTCTCCTGCGGTATTTCTTGCCAAATTTGCTCCAATTGTCGGACTACGTCACCAACATTCCCTACCGGATGCAGTCGCCTTCCCATCATATCCCAGACATGATCGATGGGAGAGAGATCTGGTGATCTGGCTGGCCAAGGAAGTGTTTGACAAGCTTGAAGAGAGTTCATAGCAACACGTGCCGTATGTGGTCTGGCATTGTCTTGCTGAAAAATAAGCCCAGGGTACTGCGAAAGGAACGGTAGCAAAACAGGTCTCAGAATGTCGTCAACGTACCGCTGTGCAGTAAGTGTACCTCTAATGACGACCAAAAGAGTCCGGCTATCAAGGGAAATGGCACCCCAGACCATAACTCCTTGTTGTGGGCCCGTGTGGTGTGCAATAGTGAAAGCAGGATCGGCACGCTGCCCTGGGCGTCTCCCGACCCGTTTTGGATGATCGTCAGGACACAGTAGGAAGCGGGATTCGTCGCTAAAGACTATACGTGTCCAGTCAGCATCATTCCAACCTGATCGAGCCAAGCACCACTGTAATCTGGCTCGACAATGTGCAGGCGTGAGTGGCAGGTGGCGTAACGGTCGGTACGAGCGTAGATTTCGCTCTCTCAGCCGTCTGTGAATGGTCATGGTGGACACTCGTGTGTGGGTCGTACGACTGATGGTTGATAGCGATGAATCAGGCGCTGTGACAGCTGATCGGACCATCACTCTGTCCTCGCGATCTGTTGTGGCCCTACGTCGACCGCTACCATCATGACGCTGAAATCTGCCACTGTCCACCCACTCTTGCCAGCATCTTCTAATCGCCGCATCGCTTCGACTCACATGACGAGCGATTCTCCGATTTGCCCAACCTGCCTCTTTCAATCCAATGATACGACCTCTTTCAAACTCTGAAAGTTGCTCGTAATGAGCTCGAATCCTGCGGCGAGGCATTTTTTCAGTCGTTGAAAGGTATCCTAAATTGCAATGCAGCAGAAATTTTTAACAACTGTTCAAGAACAACTCCTTATATGCACTTGCTGGATGCGCAGTTCCGATGCGCTGGAGATCGCACTATTCATTCATTGGACACCAAATTTTAATCATTTGCATATTTGGTCAAAACATTTTTGCATACGAAACTTCAAAGTAATCGGATGATTCCTTCTTGGTGCGTCGATTTTTTTTTTGTCAGAGTGTAAGCCCAAACAGCGCAATTCTCTGAATGCGTGATAAACTCAAATCGCTATGAGGAACAAAATGACGTAACTTTGGTTTTCATCGCTCTCAAAATGTCCGATACTAAACGATAAATATTAGACTCGATAAAACTATAAACAGACGATAAAATACAATAATTTAAAAAAATACGACGAACATTAATTTTTTTGAAATTAGAGTACAGGAACTTTTAGGACACTATAAGAAAGTTGGAAATTGATAGCCTTTCATTTTTCCTATAAAATATTGAGGGAATTTTAGTTTTCTAAAATTTGTAATGTAATTTGATGAAAATAAAAACTTTTCCTGAAGTGAATATTAGAATCCTCGGGAGTAAATCCCGAATTATTTATATGTACCGAGATTAAAAGTCATTCAACCTGATTCAGTATTGAAGTTTACCAATTTCTCGGGAATTGAATCATGAAATTTTTACTCCACCCCTTTCTATAGCTTTGACATCGCAAATTTAAATTGCTATTAATTTCAATGATTTGATGTCTTTACTGGATTTTATAAATTTATACTTTAAACTAATGAACAATTGTTTTTGTTAATATTCACTGCAGTCATTCCCAAAAGTCATGGGATGATTACCTAGTATCCTCTAGGACTTCGTCTTGCCTTGTGAAGTGTAACAACTAGTGAACGATTTCATTAGTGAGCGGAAGTGAATACATTGATTTAAGTTATTTGCGAGAACAATTTTTGCTATGTTAAAAGCAATCTTATAGGGAATATTGTGTGGTCGTTGGTGGGGTTGTTTAGGCTTTAAAACGACTTCCAATAGCATTTCATGTACGTTCAATTGGATTCTGATAAGGTGACCTTGCTTGATACGAATTGAGTATGTTCCGTGCATAGTTTAAGAAATGATATAATTGCTCATGTAACCATTATTCTTATGCTTATAAGCTTCTGTTGTTTCTTTTAGGGGCAGAGGCATTAAATGAATATTTAAGAACAAAGTGCATCACAATGGGAAAACTAAAGAAATATAATTTCTAAATGTTTTCTTATCTTCAACTATATCTTCCAATGTGGCCTTTGTATTGAAAACTGTTAAAAACACGAACTTGGTACAAAATTACAGCAATGCTCTGAATCGGGCTTTATAATTTATATTTGTAAAATAAAGTACGTTTTAATTTATTTCTGTATTTATATATTTTTTATTTATGTTTATGGTTATTTTCTACGTGCTTAAAAATTAAAAGCAAAATGAGTTAGATTAACTTAACGAAGATTAAGTAACTAAAAACTCGAGAAAATAGTAAAAATGAAATTGCCTATAATTAACCCTCGGAGGGTTAACACGCATAATTCCACCTAGCAACCTGCAGTATTCCCTATATGACTTCTAAGCAAGTTTGATTTTTTTTTTGTTCTTGACCAATAGAAAGTTTCAAAAGGAATCTGATTGAAGGAAAATACCAATATAATCTTTCCTAGGAATTCTATTATGTAAAATGAGCCAACACACAAAATCGTTCCAAAGAATTCTATTCCAAGAGACGGACTAACAGAATCGTTCCTAAGCTATCTATTCAAAGGAAAGCAGAAACATAATTTTTTTGAATGTTGAAAGAAATCCATGGATTCTCTAGAGGGTTAAAACAAAAGTTTTTGAAGTTTTCAAGTTTCAGAATAGTGAAGTATTACTTTTCCACAAAACACAAAATAACTCAATAACCCCATATATTGGTTACAAGAATCTTAGAAACATTATTAATAAAGAGTCAAAACTGGTTGTAAGTCATGTAGATAAGACTGGTTTCAGAATAGATACATAAATGTAACTTACAAGAGGGTTAATCATTTCTAAGATTTTAGTTAACAGCAATTGTTGGAAAATTGCATATTATTTGCATAACCAAGATAAAATTTAATACCAAAAGAAAAAAGTTAGTTAATTTTAACTGTTTAATAACGGAAACCTAAAACACAAATAATCCGTATAACTATATCCTTCAGATGGTTTTTGAAATAAAAATTTATTTTGCTGAAGATAAATTAAGTTTTATAGAAATTATTCTTCTGTAGATATTTGAAATTTTGATCTTTGAAGTATGGTTTGTAAAAATTGAAAATTGATTACATACCTAACAAATAAATTTCTTTAAAGTTTTGCTCTTTTAAAATTTTTGCGCATGTACAATGATGGAACACGTTTTGCACAAATATTGGTTCTGTAGTTTTATACTCGGGATAGCTCTTAAAATAATTATGCTACAATTTAAAGGTACTCAAATAGTAATGCATTTATTAGATTAACGTTGTGGATCGTAAAACTAGCTTTGGGAGAATTTTCAATTGTTCATAAACGCAACGATTAATTATGGAAGCATTAAAAGAATTTCCTTTCTAAATAAGTATGCAATCTGTGAAAGACTAAGTGGTGGAAAATTTTGTATCAATAACGAAACGTAAACAAAAAGGAGCAAACAATGGAAAATAAATAGATTACATAATCAAATAATAAACGGTAGTTATAGTAAAAATAGAAGACACCTTTGAAAAATAAGTATGAACTAATAGAAAAACATTAACATGGATGAAAATTTAGCAGACAATAGAAATTGTTAAATAATTTGAACTAACATGAAAATTTTTTTGTAAAATAACAAACATAAACACTTTAGTGGTTAAGTTATTTATTCTCTAATAGTGCTGGCACTATTCGGATTCATTCCTTCAACAAGTTACGAGTCATATGACATTTTCATAACTGATATATAATCGATTTTCAATCTCTATCAATTGTATATATATACAGTTACGAAAATGTCGACATAATGAAAATTGGATGTTTAGAAACTTTATTCACTCTGTTAATAATTTTTTCATTAAACGTGAACATCTTAGAACAGTAGATACATGCAAATTTAACCGACGTTAAAGAAGTATCTAGACATAAAAACCCGTGTAGAGAATTTGCGATAATAAATAACCAGTATTAAGAGGATATCGAATAATTTTAAAAGTAGTTACATACTAGGGGGTCAACTCGGTTACCCATTTTAGATTACGCTTACTTTACACACAACTGAAGCCAATAACTAACTGATACGATGAAAATTCAATAAAAAATTGAAAAATAATGCTTCGTTAATAAAATCGCAGACATAATGAAAATTGAAAAGTTTAGTTACTTATTCTCTTTTTAAAAAATTTTCTAATTAAATTTGAGCACTTAAGCTTTCACTAAAACAAGTTACAAAACTAACTTTACAATCAACGCTAATTATAAAACCTATATAGTGAAATTGGAACAATTTAAACTAATTGTGTAGCATTAACTAAACATAGGCAAAGTGAAAATTAAACAAGCAATTAAAAATTAATTATGTATCGATAACAAACGTAGATGTAACGAAAATTGAAAATGTTTTTACTCATTCTCTCTGCTAATAATTGTTTCCATTAAACTTGAGCATTATGACAATTTAACAAACAATTGAAAATTATACATTAATAACAAAAACGTAGACGCAACGAAAATAGAAAATTTTGTTACTCATTCTCTTCTAATAATCGTTTTCATTAAACTTGAGCATTATAAAAATTCAACAAACAATTAGAAGTGATGTATCAATTACAAAAACGTATAAATAATGAAAATTGAAAGTTTCATTACGTATAGAAATTGGAAGGTAATTTACAAGCATTGAGAACATTGATTATTTTTAATAACTAATAACTAGTTGCAAACTAGGAATATTCGTTATTTGTTTGAGGGAAAGTTTACACAACTCAACCGACTCGAATAGCAAAGTATGAAAATTAGCAATATATAAACTGAAAACTAATTGCGTATCAATAACAAACATAAACAAAATAAAAATTGGACAAACAGCTTAAAATGTAATTACGTAACATTAACTACACTTAAGCAAAGTGAAAATTCAACAAACACTTGAAAATTAATTTTGCATAGCTTTCAAAACGTAGATACAATGAGTATTGAAGTTTGGTTACTTATTCCTGTTAATAATTATTGCTTTCATTAAAATCGAGGATTCTATCAAAGTAGATCAAAAGCAATTAGGTTCATATCTACCCCATTAAAGAAATATAGTATTAATTGACTAATATTGAGAATATCGATAATTTTGAAACCAGTTACATATTAACAAGCTATTTTCTTGAAGGAAAGCATACTTTACACGACGTTTAACTAAACGCAAGTATGATGAAAAATTCAATAAACAATAGTAAATTAACTGTATATCAATAAAAAATACGCTTGAAAATATAGCTATTTATTTTCTCTGTTGATAATTATTTTCATTAAATTTGAGCAATTTGGCAAAATAGATAAAATGCAATTGTATACTCATCTCCCTCTAAAGAAATATATAGTAACATGTGATGTGAAATTTCCTAGTAATGGACTAGTATTGAGAGCATGGCATTCAATTTCATACTAGAATGATCTGTTATTTGTTTGAGGGAAAGCTTACATTACACGCGAAACCGACGATGAAAAGTCCGGCGCGGGACTCATCCAACTTAGCGGGAGAAGTAACTTCCTAAAATCCAGGTAGATGGCGCAACCTTGAAAACTATCTGAAACATTTGCGCTAAAAATATATCTTTTCAGGACACAGTCGGAGGGGGTTCCGCAGAGCGACATCCGGCTAAACGACGTTCGCACGCCCCGGGTTCCCGTTGGAAAAACTGATTTACAGCGACTGGACACGGTGTCCGGCTGATAGCGCTAGTGCCATAGCAACCCTTTTGCTTTCTTCTCGACTTTCGGACGGCGTCTTAATTGCTCTTGGGTGATTTTTATTGGCACCGACACCAGCCGAATCAGAAATCCATCTCTTTTTTCGAGGACGTAGGAATAATAAATTGAGAACTATATTATTCAGTCGTGAGAATCGAGACGAGTTGAGGAAATCGGATCTTGAAGATTTTCGTGCTGCATAGATTTGGAAAATCTCAAATATATTTTGCTATGCAGTAATATGCAAAAAGTATTTGTCTTCAATTAGAGCTCCACGATGCCAGTCAAAGAGCAATAAAGATATACACAAAAGTGTTTTCGATTCTGATTATGAAGTGACCGTTTTTGGTGCTGGTGTAGAAGTATTTTTGAAGGGTACTTGATCTAATTACAAAATTCAATATGTCCCAGCCTCTTGGAGAAGATTATCAGTCGGAGGGATTCCCGCCTCAAAGTTCAGCCCCTGAAAGTGACCAAGGAGGAATGACTGCTTCAGCTAAAGTTGGAGATCCTCAGGCTGAAGTTGGGAGTTCCTTGAAGATGTTCCCAGCCACTATACCAACTAAGAGAGAACATTTCTATCACCTTTTGTGGACTAATAAGCATGTAACAGGAACATTATGTGCAGTGTTTTGGTCTTTCGGTATGTGTGTGGCCTTTCTTGGACCCACTTTGCTAGACTTGGGATGCAAGACCAATACTGTGTTCGCCACTATGTCTTGGGTGTTCTTTAGTCAGTCTTTGTTTGTGTTGCTCGGTTCTGCATGTGGAGGATACCTCGTTCAAAGGTAAGATTTTACAGGAACTATATAGTAATTAGTCCTCCATCGAGGAAACAGCAAGAATATATCCATAACAGTAAACAAAAAAGGCCAATGTCGAAAAAGCAACCTGGATTTTCAATTCTAATCTTTTTAATTTTAAATACAAAGCATAAAAATACTGTCCAGTGCTTTTATACTTTCATAATATGTTCACAGGAGGATATTGGCCCTTTTATTATAATAACTTTTTTATTATTTTTATTTTTAATTTGCCTTCCATCGAGGAAATTATAAGAATGTATCTGCAACTTGCTAGAAAAAGGCCAATGTCAATTTTGCAACCTGGTTCTGCAGTTTTAATATTTGCAATTTTAATACAAATTATAAAATATACTTTCGACATCAAGAGGACATTGGTACTTTTCCTAATATAACTTTTTTTTACCCTGAAGTGATTTGTAGACATAACTCAAAAACAGCGAATTTTAACGTTTGCACCTTCACTACCAAGGTAAAATTTATCCTCCTTAAAGGAAAACGACAAGAATATTTCTATACCTTGGTAGAAAAGGGGCCAACGTCCACTTTGCTAGTTTATAATAACAACATATTTAAGAATTTTAATCGTTTTAATCTCTAATATAGAGTACAGGAAATACTTTCTAATGATTTTACACTTTTAATTATACGCTTTTTTACATTGAACTAATTTGTGAGACATAACTCAAAATCAGCGAATTTTAACATTGCCCCTTTACCTAAAGTAAAGTTTTAAATGTTTCCCTTTTTGTGTGTCATGAAACAATACAATATAGCAATTATCACAGTTCATTTTACAAACATGTAAGTTTCATCCTCAAGAGAGTTGAATGGATCATATAAAA
Source organism: Metellina segmentata (assembly GCA_947359465.1). Taxonomy (NCBI): domain Eukaryota; kingdom Metazoa; phylum Arthropoda; class Arachnida; order Araneae; family Tetragnathidae; genus Metellina; species Metellina segmentata. The sequence goes on from OX375872.1 coordinate 22,714,922, forward strand.
ATCATTTTGTATTTCACAAGTTTATAAAGCTCCACTCCTCCATTCGCTTGAAAGAGTACTACGCTATATTTTTGGAGCCAGCATCCATACGTTATTATGGTTAAATTTCGCCTGCTTGACCAAAACACTACTTTGTGCCAAAAAAGATGTTTAATATTGAGTTTATATAATATTTTTAATGTTTACAGCAAACCTCAAGTTTTGCATCTATATGTAATACAAAATACAAATATATGCTATCAGTTACATATTCATATATATATATTTTGTTCATTCTTTAAAATACATTCTAATGGTAATTAGACTGCATTTTAAAGAATAAATAAAATTTACATCTCTATTTTTGGAGGCATCTTTCCAGTTAAACGTCGCCTGTTTGACCAAAACACTAAATTTGTTCTTAAATAAATAAGTTTTCATATTCAAGTTTATTTTTTGTAAATGCTGTTTACAGCGATCCTAAAGTTTTGCATCTATGTGACGTAAAATTATGTATCAAGTGATATATCATTAGACAGTATTTTAAGGAATGACTAAAATTTACAACTCCATATTTTGGTGTCAGCTTCCATGCGCTGTAATGGTTAAAATTTACATGTTTGACCAAAACACTAAATTTGCTTTAAAGAGAAACATTTTGTTGTATTCAAGTTGTTAATGTTTTGTTTCAGTCCATCCTCAAGTTTTACATCTATATGTGATACAAAATTCATATGCATGCTATCAGTTATGATATCCATACTGTTAGAGAAAATTTGTTAATGAATGAATAAAATTAGAGAAAGATATTCTATATTTTTGGAGATTCAACTCTATATTGAACACCAAAGCTCTATATTTTTGGAGAAGCAGCTCTATATTTTTGGAGTCAGCTTATATATAGTTTTTTAACGTTAAATTCGACTTCTCGACCAAAACATACATTTTTTTAAATGGAAATACTTTCCATGTTACATGTTTTTATATTTCGTTATTGTTTGCTGTTTGCAGCGATCCTTGAGTTTTGCATCTGTATGTAGTGCAAAATGCAAATACATTGCTGTCAGTTTCAGTTTTATTTATACCATTAGACAGTATTTCAAAGAATAAATAAAATTTAAGGTTCTGTGCATTTGGAATCAGCTACATCGATGTCGTTAAAATTGCTTGTTGGACCAAAATACTTAATTTGTTTAAAGAAAAAAATTCCATTTAAAACTTATATATTCTTATTGGTTTTTAACAGTAAGAGAGAAAATAACATTTATTATTATTCTGAAGTATTTTTAATGGGTTTTTAGTATTATTGGATAATGACTGTCAATGGATAACAAAGAAATTTGTATATTCTCTACATTTTTAAAGACAGCTTCTGTGAGTTGGTATGGTTAAACTTGTTTGTTTTGACACTAAATATGTTTAAGAGGAAGACTATTTTGCGCTAAAAAATTTTCATTATTTGTTTGACGTTTGTTATTTGTAGTGATCGTCACGTTTTTCATCTATATGTGATACAAACGCAAATATATGCTGTCAGTTACAATGATATTCATATTATTAGAAATCATTTTAAAGAATGAATACAATTCAAGAGAGGAGCGCATTTATGTATATTCAGAAGTATTTTTTAATATATTGTTGGTATTTATGACAAGATATATTGTTCATGGAGAACACGACAGAAATGTTTGAAAGCTTAGTACAATAATTTCTTTTACAAAAGTATTAAGGTAAATTTTCTTACTAAATATGATAACGTATATTTTATGTATAAAATCCGAACAATACATATAACATCTATTTTACTGTCATTACTTTTGCAAAATCTTAAAATCACTTTTGTAACATCACACACTTACAACTATAAAAAATACCCTTGACAGTAAAAAATAATATTTATCTTGAATTGGGCATTTTTAATTGGATTTACACTAGTGTTCGTGTATATTCGATGTGAGCTTTGGAAACAAGATTAATCCAGTTTTTTAGGCTCGAAATTTGAAAAGGTATAATTTTCAAATTTCAGTGTCTGAAGAGAATATTTTATTATATCTGATCAATTGAAACTATCTAAAAAGAACTGAAATTCATTCATGTATGGTGAAAAATATACATAGTGGAACGTATGTTTTGATTTAAATGTTGCAAAATATTTAAAATTCAGTAAAATAAATTGTTATACTGTCAAAATGTTGCGGTAGGATATAATTAATTAATATATATAGACTAAATATTAAAACATAGACTATTAAAAAACTAGATTGTATTCAAAATAAATAAATTTTGATAACTTTTTAGTAAAGGTTCATGAAAGTTTCAAATTCTTGTGAATGAATAAAAAGTTTTCACAATTCTAATCATTTACAGAAACTTTTATTTTTCATACCATAAACCATCAAGAATTTATGCGAATCTAAATTTTGTACAATATATGAATATCGTAAATTTCGCAGCAATATTTATCTATAGTGCAATAAAAATATTGTTCTACTTATTAATCATATTTAATTTTATAGTCATTTCACTATAAAAATCGAATCTTTCACATAATTGCAGAATAAAATGAATATTATAAAATCTTTTTGTTTTCCCTTGTATATTCTTCTCTATTAGGTAATCATAGGTAAATATATTCAAATTTACATATTTGCATTCTCCCTTACACATTCATATGGAATCATTCAGGTTTTGCATAGAGTTCTTGACTTAGGAATGTAATGGAATAATGTATCGTTACCGAATCTAGATTCCCTAACTACCCCATTTTCATATATAAAATCTTTTTTTTTAAACTCACATAAAATTGAAGTTTTACTTGCAACTCTTTACAAAAATTCAAATATTGAGAATACTCGCACGACTACAAGATTTCAACGCTTCAAGTAAAATTTTTAACGAAAATTAAACTAATAAGTAATAAACTATGTTTAATACTTTAATTGTATAATACCAATAAGTTGAAATTAACTAAGGTAGTTTCATAATTTTTTTGGACACTATATAAATATAAGCTTATCTGCAACCTATTTCAATTACACTGGTAAACAGTGAAATTGCTTCTCAGATGACAGAACCCTATCCTAAATGATTTCAACGTGCTGAACACAAATATCACCTTAAAAAAAAGTTGATTGGCTCTCGTTGCAGAGATATTTACGTTTTGTCCGTTATTTAGGTGATATCGCGTAATATAACGCACTTTAATAAGACGTATGACAGTCTAAAGCTGCTATTGAAAAGAATTAACTGCAGCAAGTATGGCTGACAAACCGGTATTGACCTGATGGTAGTGGCTTTGTTGATGGGTTTGAAGCAGGGATATACAAAGAACTGTGGTTTTCTTCGTTTATGGAATAGAAGAGCAATCGATTTGCACTACACCAAGAAAGACTGGCCTTCGAAAGCATCTTTTAAGCCTAAAGAAATGAATATACAGCACCCGCCATTGGTCGAACCGCACAAAATTATCATTCATCCTTTACTGATCAAGCTCTGCCTATCAAAAACCTTGGTAACAGCCACAAATAAGAATGGAATAGCATTCAAGTACATGTATGAAATATTCCCTCATCTGATTGAAGTTTAAATTTGTTGAAGAAAATTAAAGAAGATGTTTTTGTTGGGCTTTAGATTTGGTAGTAGGAATTTGAAAATATTGAAATATTTTTTCATAAAAATTGAATTATTTAATTATTGGGAATGAATATATTATTTTTTCTTTTATAATGTATATTTAAAATGTATTGGAATAAGGTACACTAAAACATTTTGTTGTGAATGTGAAAACAAAAACAAAAAAATTGTTTAAAGGGTAAAACTAAAATGTATAACTTTACATGATATAGACAATATGGAAATGTATATGTATTAACTAAAAAAAATGATAAATGAGCTGGTTTTTAAGTCTAAGTTATTTTTAGTATTAAAGTACGAATGACGTTTAATAATATCGCACCCCGGCAAGAAAAGTAACATAAGTCAAGAAATAAAACTTTTGATGTTATGTCATGTATGAGATGCCCCAGCATGTTATATTACTATTCTATAGAATATAGTAGATGTTATCACCATAAACACTTACCAAAAATTTAAAAGGCTTATACTATTTCAATATAAGTTTTATAGCATCCTGTAATTGATGTTTCTCAAATTCTGTATTGAGTTGTGTCACTTTTCTTGCTGTGGTGCGATATGGTTATAAGCGTTTTTTAGTGATATGTGTGAACTTTCGTATTTCGCACAAATTTAAGAACCTTAAAATGAATTTAATAACACACAAAATATGGTGAAATTAACTTAACTGTAATGTACTGAACTATTTAAGCAATATTATTCATATCTTCAATGTTCATAATTTTTACGTTATGCGTTTAACCTCTTTTATTTGGGTTGATACTTGTTAGTATTCATAAAGATTTTTCCTTAAAACATCAATTAAATTATTCATGACTTTCTATAAAATAAAAACTGGATAAAGGGCTTTTCAATGTAATTTATTGTCATTGTATGTCATTTTATTTTTGCAGATCATTTTGTGATTACTTATTTTAAACATACTATATAACATATTGATGTCATGAGACTGAAATTACTAACCTTCACTGTCTTTTTTATGACTATTTAGCTTATATATTTATTCATTAATTACTTCACTCCCCGTTTATGAACATTTGTGTATTTGGCCTCGTAGTGTCGATTTCGATCAAAGTAATTTAAATGCCCAGCTCAAATTTCTCTCTCATTAATTATAACTATTGTGTATGATTATTTGTAAAATAACACCAAAATTACTAAAATATGTTGACGCAATATCAGGAGCATAAACTTTAGAAATTTTCTATTTAGATTTTTAATTAGCTGTTTAAATTTGACACTGTCATGAATTATATCGTCTTTGCATGATTATTTGAGAAAATAACACCCTAGTACTAAAATGTGTTGACAGAATATCAGAAGGTGCGTAGACATAGGAAATTTGATAAAGCGAAATTTTGAAATCCTTTCAGATCTGAACTTTAAGTTCCTAAAAATGCGAGGAACTTTTTGAGATAATTTTGTTTGGAGACTAAGAATCCTTATCACATAGTTATTTAAAAAAAAGTTTTGACAGCAAAATTTCTATTTTTTAAACAATTGAACTTTAAATAATTGAATATGAAAGTGATAGAGATAGGTGGAGGCAAATAATCTATTTACTCATGATACCAATTGGTTTGAGCCGTAACCCTCCCCTATTATGCTTAAAACAAACAATAATAAAACATTCTACAGATATAAAAACCTTTGTATTAAAGAGGCGCCGGTTTTGTCATTTTTTAGAAAGTCACGAATAAGCTTGTCTGCTATAACACTGGGGAACAGCAATTTCGTTGTCTTAAATTAGTGACTTGTTCTGGACTAACTTTTGGCCTCTGGATCCAAAAATAATCGCAGTTTTTGTCTATCACATCAATTTTTTAAGCTACAGGATACCCTCTCTTTGTCTCAAAAGTCATACAAAATGTACATATAAAAGGAAAATAAAGGGAAAACACCAAATATACTGTTTACAAAGAATAGTTTTATTCATATACAAAGGTTATATAGTAACTGCAGTTAAATTGTGATCTTAGTAAAGTTTTTTTACCAAAAGGTAAACATGCATATTAAGGAAAAACAATTTGGTTTATAGCTTTTTCTGGAGTGTTTAATCTGTGGACATTCTCGCTTGAAGCTCCAACAATAGCCAGCCATCATATGTACATCCCATCTACTTTGATACAGTGCCTCCATGACCTTCAAATCTTGGTGGAATCGCTCACCCTGCGCATTACTGACTGCACCACGCTTTTTCGGGAAGTTAGCAAGATGGCTATGTAAAAAATACAATTTGATGCTCATATTGCAACTAAACATTTCGAAGCTCTCTTAGAGCTACTGGACAATTTCGGTGTCATTAGGTGCTCGTGTATTTCCGCGAAAGTCTTTGACAATGTTTTTGAAATCCAACCAAGTATTCTTTTGAGACATTCCGTCACTTCCGATGAAATGTTCATATTTAACGAGTAGCCGAATCTGTGGACCATCAAACACACCGGCCTTTATCTTTTCAAATGACAGGCTAGGAATACTTGAAACAGTCTCCTTCAATATTGACAGCTTCAACAAACTGCTTCATAAAACCCAGTTTTATATGCAGAGTTGGAAATATAATGTTCTTTCTGTCGATAAGTGGCTGATGTAGAATGTTTGGATCACGAGGTTGCTTTCAATGCACTCGACTGCACTCAATGCTTCTCACGAGCTCTGCTGTCCCACATACACAAACACAGGTATACTTGGTATATCCGCGTTGCTGGCCAAGGAGGAAGCAGACCATTTTAAGGTCAACGCAGATGATCCATTGGTGCATGTGATAATGCAACTGAGTGAGGCACTGGACATATAGCTGATGGTAAACTAGAATACTCTATTTTACATTTGTTTTTCTTGTTATATCTTGACGTTTTCACTATACAAAAGTAACAATCACTTGAGTGATCTCTGGGCTCTCGCCAAATCATACGTATACCAAATGGAAATTTATCACGTGTTCCCTTCGTCCACATCCGTGAACTCTCGACACACTGCTTGCACATTTGGGAGGGGCCCATGATTTATCTTGATCACCAATTTTCACTTTAAAATAGGCTTGCCTGACAAATGTATTGATGTTTTTCCTTTGACTGGGAATGGTAAAACTGCCACATACATAAAAAATAAACGAATTGGGGCTGGTTATTTACGACGCGAACTAGCAACGGCAGACATAAGGAAAAGTTTCAGTTTATATATAAATAAAAACTAAACGCTGCTAACCTTGTATACAAACAAGAACTCGGACTCCACGTCGGAATGCGCTTCACTATAACAGGGCTACACACAACGTCTCACTACAGTATCTCAGGCGTAACTGAACTAGTCAAGACAAAAAATGGTGTAGTGGTGTAGAGAAAAAACTTGACGCGGTAGAAGAAAACTAACAACAGTTTTGAAATCAGCATGCCTATTTAACTCTAAAACAGCTGAAAAATCTAAGTCAACAAAAAATATGTTCAAAATTGTTCCCCTGTGTAATAAATAAATCTTCATGAATAATAAATGTATTTAGCACACACATATAAAGTTAAATTTAGAATATAAAGAAACGCATTCCGTAATAGAAACTGTTAAAAGTCTTTTTCATCTATCGCTCTTTTGTGATAAGTCAATTTCATCATATTTTGTACGTGATGAAGTCATTAGATTTCTTGTAGTTATATAATACAAAATTAATCTACAAAATAAAATAATATCAGACGAAAATAATTGCATTAAAAAGACATGTAGGCTTTACTTTTAATAAGTAATGTTTTTAATCTATAGATAGATCTTAAAATAAAGTTTATATCTTCTAGCATATTATTATATCAGTAAAAAAAAGTAATGTTTTCGTTCTAATCAATACAAATTTTAGCCTGTAAAGCATTATTCTGTTTTGTTAATCAAATGTGTAAATCTTATATTAATGACGCGATAAATTTTCCTTTTTTCATCTTATATTATAGAATATAATCATTATATGTAAAATACAATAAATTCATCATCATGTTGTTTTAGAAATTAGCTATTCATATGATCTTATACACTAAAACAAATTATTATTATTCTATTATTATACAATGTTAATTATTAATTGCTTTATTTTTCTGAATTTTTATATAATATGGCTTAGAATTTGAATGAATTTTTTACCGAAATATTTTCATCCCCAAAACAAAAGAGTCTTTCATAACATTTAATCTTTCGGATATATTTCTCATAAAATTTTAAACCCAAATATTCAAACGGTTTAAATTTTAATATGTGTTTTGAATATACACTCATAAATGGAACTTCTATTTCTTAAACATATATAAATAATTAGCTCTTGTATATCTGGATAAAAATAAATAAATGTGAATTGTTTATGACTGTAATTCAGTTGTCCTCAAAATACATATTTAAATTCCAACTACAAACTTTTCATTTGCAGCAATATATTTTAAAACTTAACAAACAACGGCATCCCATATATTGAAAATAAAATTAAGAAAATAACTAAATCATTTATGATTATGATTGAATTGCCCTCAATGTACTATTTAAATTCCAATAATATCTATTTTAATTTACAATAAATTTTAAAACTAAACATACAATGGGATTTAAATATTGAATCAAGAAACAAATAGAGGGGTTATTTATGACCGTAATTCAATTGCCCATAACATGCATATTAAAATTTTTTTTGTTGTAAATAAAAAAAAAACTTTTAATTTACAACAAAATACTTCAAAACAAAACAATGGCATGTAAACATTGAAATTAAGAGAATCGCTGTACATCCTCCATGGACTGTAATTAGACTGTCCCATCATACATACATATTTATTACCTGATAACTTTATATATTTTATGAATCTGATAATTTTAATGAAAAACTTGTAATAGGTCAGTTTCTAAACTTTTTGTGTATCCACGTTTTAAAATTGAAGTTTTTTGGATATTTTTTGATATTTTGTATACCTCAAAACTAAGGAATCAATGACATCAAACTGTGGAAAACGAAGTAGATCAAACAAACAACTCATTGTTAATGATCATTTACGCTTGAAAATAAATTAAAATTAATTCATTCAAGTCAGCTTTCGAATAAGAGGATCTAATCCTCGAAAATTCCCCTTAAGTCCTATCTTGTTGCATTGAAAGACGTAGTGATATACTTTCCATCTTTCTTAATTTGATAGCAGTCTGTATACTTGGATCGATAGACGATTCTTTTGAAAATTGGGTTTTAAGCAAGCCGTCTTTGTGACTTTGGTTACATTATTTCAATCTATGTGATTTTAAATACTTAGCTTCTACGAAATAATTACTTCAGATATTAGTAATAAAATTTATGGATAAGATAATGATATTAATAAAATATTTATTACTTCAGATAATTGGTGTGTGTGTGTGTGATACAGTTTATAAGTGGGATAAGAAAATTAATAAAATAATAATGGCTTCAGAAAATTGTAATAAAATTTATGCGTAGGTTAACATACTTAATGAAATATTAACTACTTCAGAAAATTCCAATAAAATGTATGCCTGTTAATAAAAACATGCGCAGTTTCCAAAACAATTAAAAACTTTAAAGACCATAGCAATTTCTGAGCAAAATTTGATCACTTAAGTTTTAATATAATTTTATTTGCTTGCTAATAAAATTATAATGTGACAGGATTACCCATCAATGTCTTCGAAATTTCAAATATTATAAATGGTAAGTGGAGTGTAAAATATATAAAAAGTAAAGTGAAAATTCGATTGTAAAAATACAGCATGAAAAAAAAATTAATATGTAGTGTTGAATACCGCAAATGGGGTTTTTAATATCATGTACTGACAAAAGTCACCGGACACCTGGAGTAGAAACAAAACAGCATTTATATTTTGGGGTTTGAGTCTAAATTTAAATTTTCAATCCACACAGCATAGACTGAAATTCCTTCTTTCTATAGGACATTCCTTCCCTTAATTTCAGTTTATACTCACTAGTAGTTAGCTATGTAGTTACCCATGTGGAAGTGGAATCTGAAATTGAAAGTTTAAATTTATAGACTTCCCCTAAAATAAATGTTTTTTGTTTCTACTCTAGATGTCCGGTGACAATACTACACTACTAAGAAATAAAATCTTTTCAAAGGATTCTATTCTAAAAAATCTACCAATAAAATCTTTCTAAAGGTTAAGATAACCCATGAATTCTTTCATTGAATACATTTTTTTATTTAGTCACTATACTTTGTGGGGGATAATAGCAATACTACATTGCTAGCTTCTACTACATTACTCGAAAATAAAATTTTCCAAATGATTATAATCTAACAAAATAACCAATAAAATCTTTCCATCCAAAGAATTATTTTCTTTGAAAGTTAACAATAAAATCTTTCCAAAGGTTAAGAGAATCCATGGATTACTTCCAACGGATACATTTGGTTATTCAGTCACTGTGTTGTGGGATAAAAGCAATACTTCACTACTCCGAAATCTCGTGACTCTCAGAGGATTAATTACAGACACACCATCGACCATTATTTACTTCAATGTGTTTAGGCCGTCAACAGAATACATGAAAAATCTCCTCTCACTAACAATTTAATCAGAAAATAAACATATTTCCATCTTAACATATTAAGTAAATACTACATATATCAGAGAGCAATACGTTAAGCAAGAAACGAAAAAGAAACGTGACTTTTTAACTCCATTTTCCTTTTAAGAATATATATGCTACATCTTAATTGAATGATGAAAAGTAAAAGAAAAAAATCCCCAGGTGTAATGAAAATTAGTTCTTCGTTGCTACGCCAACCGCAAATCGGTTCTATGGATTGTTAGAAGTGTACCAAATTAGGCCCATGCTTCCTCGAGGGGCTTTCCTTTAAATTGAATCTTGATTCACAAGTGACATTGTTTCCTACAAACAATTTAAAAACTACTTACGCCATTCCCCATTTAGACATTTCTCTCTCCTCCATTTATTTTGAGTCCCAAGATACTCATATCGAAGTACTTAAATGTTTCGAACGGTGATTCCTGAGAACAAAATGAAGTTACTAGATTTAAATAGGGGGATAGGGTTTAAGCACAGACAGATTTGATTTCTTTTCCGGTTTTTCGACTTCGTAACGTTTTGATAAAAAAAAGATAAACAATCACTTCTATATTTTAATAATTTATTCAGAAAGTGTCAATTAAACCCATCGAGAAATTCAACGTGAAGATTTAATTTTTTTCAATAACCGGATTTAAATAAGAGAATAGGATTCAAGCAAAGCCAAGAAGAGGTATTTTGATTTTACTGTTTTTAGCTTCGCAATGTTACTTTAAAAAGGTAAATAACCATACATATTTTAATTCTATATTCAAAACAAGTCAATTTAAACCATCGAGAAAAATTGTGCAATTCAGTTTTGATTTTGAGGATTTTATATTTTCACTAACCGCATTTAAATAAGAGAATAGGATTCAAATAAAGCAAAGTTATTTTCGTTATTTTAAACTACACAAAGTTTCGTAAAAAGCAAACAACAAACACGTATATTTACAATTTTTATAAGCTCATTCAGATCAAGTCATTTAAACACATCGAGGAAAATGGTGCTATTCAACACTACGATTTTGTTTTTCAATTTACTGATTTTATACTTTCAAACCCGAATAAAATCGGTAAAGGTTCTACACATTCTCATACAGATTTGTACGAATTATGAAATTTGAAATCTTGGTGTACAATATGCATACATAGTTTCAATGTTTTGAGAATGAGACTTGTGGGCGGGTCAGGTTCGATCCTTATAACTTACCCTGAGCTATTTATCTTTTCTGAGTCAATAAATTGCACTTGTGTGTATGTCCATTACTTGACCTCGTCTGTTTGTGCGTTTGGCGCAATTTGGCCAAATATGGTCCCTGCTCCATGAAACACAACCATCCAATATTTTGACTCCTGTGAAATTTGCTTATTTTGATAGGCCCACTTTTCTCGAGAAGATATGGCATTGGCAAATGAAGAGTTTGATCAATTTTCATCGTATTACTAGTTTAAAAACACACAAATATCAACAATTTATAATTTCTACAAAATATTAAAATAAAAATAAAAATTAGGAACGTCAAACACCGTCAAAACGGCAATAAATAATGTTAGTTCTTAACTGAAAGTGCTTTGATTCTACCGATAGTTTGTTTATGTTTACATTAACCCTCTAAGTGATTTCAAAAAGATATTTCGTCATCAAGATCTGACCAATTGATGATGACATATCTCGTCATATCCCTATTTTTAGACGATGACGAGATGGAGATCTGGTCAGATTTTTGATGACTGGATGTCTCGTCCATCAAAATTTGGTCGGTGTTGATAATGGCGAGACACCTTGACAATCTAGACAACAACCCAGGAGAGTTAAAAAACTATCTCATGTACGCAGCAGTCTTGTTAAGTATTTGTCAGAAAATTATTCATTTAATAATTAAAAGATTATTTTGCTAGATATATCATAGTCAAAATTTCATTTCATATACTTTATATCTATATTTAAAGTGCACTTAAAATAATATGGTAGGTACTTTTAATTAATGTCGAACTGGAACAACACAATGGGATAATGGCGACGGTCCAGGATTAAAACCGAAGGGAAAGATCCGAGGATACCATGTAATTTTGAACCACAATCAGATGACGATATCACACCTGAGGTGGCACCCCACTCTTCAAACATTCACACCACGCCAACGTGAGGGCTTTTGAGGCCACGACAGATTGAACCTGCACCCCTTGTACACGACAGTCTTTGGTTAGATTCGAACTCGCAACCCTCCGGTTGTTAATCTGTTACCATTCCAACTGGGCTATCATGACCCTTAAATATAATGTAAACTGAATTTTAACCTTAGAAAATTATGAATATCTTTACTATACAAAAATATTGTTAAAAATGTGCTTTTCCTTTGAATTTTTGAGATAAGCAAAAAGAGATAGTTTTGACCAGTGCAACTACTACCTTGATTATTCAAGAGGAGTTAGAACCCCAAATTGTCAAAAATATCTATTTTGAGATCTTTAGGTATTTGTGTAGTCTATTTTATGTTCTTTCAAACGATACTTCAGTTTTTTCACTTATTAGAAGTAGTGATATAAACTCTCAGAAAATAACCGTTTTTTTTTCGCCCGGTTATAACTGTCTGGATTTAACCGAGTCAAATAAAACGGGGAAAATTACCAATTTTTAAAAAACTTCAAGATGTTTCTATTTAGTTGCATACAAAAAATACTAAATGTCGTTGACTGTCGTTAAAATTTTTACGGAAAAAGGTTTGAAGTTTTGTGGGGGCACTCAACCCATTTACTTTCAGGTTAAAAGGAAAAAAATATTTAAACACCTTTTCATCTTGAAAATTCGTATGTTTGTACTTGAGATGTCGCCGTGAATTCGAGGTTCCTCCTCCACTTTTAATTTGGCTTCAGGCAAAAAATACATTGATCTTCGTTTTTATTTATTTTGCAAAATATTTCCAAACATTCGACGAATGCATATCGGTTAAACGGTGGGATGAAAACTGTGAAGCTCAGTGTCCGTAACTAATAATTACTTAAACAGAATACTATCAGAGGAAGGGAATAAAAAAAATGACTAACTGCATAGTCTGTAACCGCCTAGTCGCATGTATTCTAATGAATTATTGTGTTGCTATCTCGAATACATTTTTAGATCTTATTCGCTTACTTTATTGCTCGTTTTCATTTTGTTGATGGATACTTGTCATTTCTGTTTGCGAGAACTAAAATTCAGACTACTTACGTTTAAGCATACTTATTAAAAACACGAGGCGAGTTGCAATACACTATTCCATAAATCAGATACAAATATATAATAAAAAAAATAACGGAAAGAGCTTTCCCAAACATTACTTGCCTCCGATTCAAACTCGGCGCCTGTAAAGATATGTGTTAGGCATCTCCTATTAAATTTTATATCGTAATTAAACGTTGTTTGGTATAAATGTCTTTAGTTCATCGCTTACCCCTTTGTTTATACCTCAACCCGCATAGACTAAACAATGCAAAGTCAGAGAATGAGAACAAGCTATGTCACGGGAGTGGTTGTAAAGGGATATAAACTATGTGGATCTTGAAAAATCAGTTATGAAAAAAGAACCATTTGCATCCCATAAATACAGGATACGAATATAATTTTCTTAAATTTTCGGGGCCGGTTTTTTTTTTAGGTTGTTAGTTTTTAAAATAACAACCGCGGTTATAACCGTGTCAAGAAAACACCGAAAAAAAACCGGTTAACCGAAACGAATAAACCGACTTATCGGTTTAACCGGACGGTTATTGACATCCTAATTAGAAGCTTTTAAAATATAAATAAAACTTATACAAAGTACAAAACATAAATTTATTCCACTAATATCAGCGTTTTCTTTCCCCGTAAAATACCATTCAAAAAATCTTCTCGTGGATTTTCAATTATTTATTTAACTCTTATTTACCTAAACATTTAAAAATTTTTTATTGAGTATGATAATAAATCTTTTCACTTCAGTATATAAGTAAATGTATATTTTTAGTATACAAAAACATTCTCCAAACCGATGATGAAACTAAATATCTTCACGTCAGTTTATAAGGTATGTGAATTTACATCGTACTGGGGCAACACAACGGTGTTCTTTAAGATGGTCTGGGATTAATCCCGAAGAGAAAGATCTGAGTACAATACCTCGTAATTTTGGACCACCGTCAGTTGACGATTCAACACCTGAACTAGCACCCCACTCTCCAAACTTCCACACTAAATCAATGTGAGGACATTTGAGTAGCGACAGATTTAATATGAGCCGACAGTCTTTGGTTGGATCGAGATGCGATCTCTCCATTTACTGATGCCTGACTCTACCAACTGGGCTACCACGGCCCCCAGTAAATTATTAAATGTGTTGTACAAATGATTGTACAAAATATTTTATACTGATGGTGTGATACTAAATCTCTTCACTTCAGTATCTATAAGTAAACGTGAATTGAGTGTGCAAAATATTTCAGACTGTGTGAAACTAAATCTCTTCATTTCGGTACATAAGTGTGTTGAATAGACAAAATAAATTAAAAGTTGGTGAGGATACTAAATCAATTTATTTCAGTTTAAGTAAATATTTAGTGAGTAAACGAAAACTTTCAAACCGATTACGATACAAAGTATTTTCACTCCAGTATACAAATAAACGTTTGTTGAGTATACAAAACATTTCAAACTGGTGATGGGGATACTAAATCATCTCACTTCAGTGTAAGTAAAGGCGTATTGATCAAAACGATTTCAATCTGATGATGAAACCAAATTAGAATACTTTAGGAAAAGTAAACATGCATTGAACACACAAAAAATTTCAAAATGATGATGATACTAAATCTTTCCCCTTCAGTATAAGTAAACACGTATTAAATATACTAGATTTCATACTAGTCATGATACAGCATATATTTAATCACTTTAGTATATAAGTAAACGTGTATTGAGAATACATAAAATATTTCACACTCGTAGTAATAATAAATCCTTACACTTCTCTCTCTCTCTCTCTTCAGTATATATGTTACCGCTAAAGCTCGAAAGTAGCTAATGTGCACATTACATAGCTATTCTGCAGATTAACTGATTTGCTCCGTTAACTTGTGGAATCAAGAGTTTTCCGCATTTAACCTAGGTAATGTGAACATTAATGGCTTCCGTATCGTTAAAGTTCAAAAGTTTGTTTCTTCATTTCCTTTCCCTACACCTTCCCTATCACCCTTCACTTTGAGTTTGGTTTCGCCTGTTTCTGAATTCAGTGTTTGCAAAGAGAGATTTTTAACCAAAGATGTCCCTGATATAGAAATATCTTTACGTCAAACAATAAAACAATCCCTTGGTACTGGGCAGGGTTTCAGAAAATGTGACTGCAAATCTAAATGTTGCACAAATAGGTGTGCTTGTCGCAAAAACCAATTGCTATGTAATTCAAAGTGTCACCAATATTTAGATTGCACTAATATGTAAGCATAATTTTATCATTTGTTTTGCAAATTCATTTCCTTATTTGCAATAATACTTTAAACCGGTTGATTCTTTCTATTATAGTTTTTTATTGATTGATGATTGACTCTATCAACTAATTTGTTGATTGTTTGATTGTATTAACTTCATTCTTTAGATATCGAAAAATAAATGGAGCGTGTATGTATGTATTAACGTATTAAGCGTACGGAAACGTTGCTATTGTTCCAGCAAAGATTTTTTTTCCACTTTAACGAGTGCTTAGAAGAAAATGTGCATATTATCTAGATAATTTGCAGATTTATTCCAGCAAAGATCTTATTTTCACTTTAACGAGTGCCTAGTAGGTAATGTGCAGATTGTCTATGTAATTTGCAGATTACCTAGGTAATTTGAGAAATGAAACAATTTTCCCCACTTTAACGGATTGCTCAAATTAATCCACACATTACCTAGATAATCTGTATAATAACTAATTACTTCACTTTAGCGGTAATATATATAAATTGTGTGTTGAGTATATAAAAAAATTCAAACTCGAATCTTTAATGTAATTTGAGAAGATACAAACAATTAAGTAAATTTGCTGAAAAATTCAAATCCACTTATTTTTCTTCCGTTTGGTTCGTAAAACATGTTCTAACACCTGTTCGGTAAATTGAATGAAAATAAACACCAGTTGCATGATATTGGGGGGGGGGGATTCGAAAAAATTCTTAAAATCGTGTAGTTTCATAAAAAAAGGCCCATCGTTAAAAAAAACTAAGACTGGTATTCGTACTCTCGCAAATTTATTCATGTTTAAAACTGCTGAAATCCCTTTATTAACGCCTGTTCTCATAGATCGATAACTGACCCCTGACTTGTCTCTAATATCGCTGTGCTTTTTTTTTCTTCCTTTATGGATTGCGTGCCAAATAAACTGTTATAACAAGCTACTGACTGAACTTGTGCGTGTTAAACATTTTATTGTTTCGTGCTTAGGGCCCAATTCATATCGATCACTTAAATTGTTCATAGACAGGGAATAGTGATTTCTGAAAAATAACATCAGTTTGTTTCACGAGTTTTGGGTCAACTTACTGACATAATGTGTAGCTTTTTCCAAATGTTCTGATGTGCTTTATGCCCACGCCTTCGATTTAGACGCACGTTTTACTCACAGGCATATTTTGGTAGAGAGTAAACCTTTGAATAACGCGTGTGTGGTTCTTTTTAGTACTCGTGAGATTATAAATGATTTTTGTAAAATAACATCGGTTAATTTGACGAGTTAATGGTCGTATAGATTATTTAATGCGTAGTTTCTTCTTTTAAATTTTGTGATGTGCTTAAACTCCCCATCGTATTAGAAACACACACTTTACTCACAAGCATATTTTGATAGGAGTGTATGCCTCTGTATAACATGTGTGTTTTTTCATTCATGAAATTTTATTGTGATTTCTAAAAAATAGCAATAAATTCAATCAACAAATCGACAACTGTATAAAATGAATTCAGTTTGGATATATAGTGCTCATTTTTATATGTCGCTAAATTGTTTTTAATCGCAAACCAAAAAAATATCTCTCATTGCCCAATGCGAGTCGTTGGAAGTGAATGTTCGGTTCCCATAGTTCACCCTGGTGTATTCTGTATCAGTTGTGCGTGTATATCTGCTGATTGACGTTGTTTGTCTTTTGCTTGATACAGCTTGGCCAAGTTTGGTTAAGAAGAAAAATACAAACAACCGATAGACGTCAAATACAGATAAACTGAACAGTGCTATTGAGAGGAGCTTCAAAAAGTGTGACCAATTTGTCGGCTAGTAGTAATGTGACAGCATTGTGGAAAATTTACCTGGTTTTCCGATTTGATATCTTGCCTCGTTTGGTGATATATCATCTTGTGACAGGAGAGATGCGTGAATGAGCATTTCTATAGAGTGGTGACTAAAGTGATAAAATCCTCAAAGTCTACTACTATTGTATGATGAATCAATGGACCAATAAGATAATGAATCAATGGATCAACCAGATATGAATCAATGGATAAATCACATGATGAATCAATAGATCAACCAGATGATGAATCAATGGATCAATCACATGATGAATCAATGGATCAACCAGATGATGAATCAATGGGTCAATCACATGATGAATCAATGCATGGGCGCCTTTTCGCACCCCTTGGACCAATCAGATGATGAATGTTAAGTTCCACCCAGCAAACAAAAGTAGTCAAAGGTTCACGTTACAACTAGTTTTGGTCACATCATCCTAGGCACTTGAACAGGTTACCATTGCTCACAACTTTTATATTTCCTCTATGAACCAATCAACCTCACAACGCTCTTAGTACTCGAAGAATTGGCTGTACAACCAGACAAGGGCCCACGACTTCCCAATTCAAATTTAAGTACGCCACAGTTGCATAAATTATACACGAATCCCCCTAGTTTCCCTCCAACGGCGTTAATGCATCCGTTATTGAAGACTTGCGCGTCTCTGACTCAGAAAGGGTAATGGAATCAAGAGCGGAATCTAATTTAAAGCCCATCAATGGACTGATGAGTGGTTTCCCCGTCCATATTTCCCATTTACGTATACCGCGTAGAAAACTTTAGCATTTAAATGGAGTTTGTTTGCACAAAATCAATTGGCTATTGAAGAAAGCATTTATTTAAATCGGCCATTTAGGTTCTACAATCATTTTTTTTACCAGTTTTTATCTGTAATAAATTATTGGTGGTAACAATGACGATGCAGAAAACATGGTCAACTTTTACACATACGTTAGACTTATGAAGGAAGCAGTTGAAAATCCGCCAGATACTTCAATTCTTTTTCCCAGTCTTTATCTGTCATCTGACCGTGGTTCAAAATTACGTGATGTCCTAGGATCTTTCCCTTGGGGGATTGATTCCGGACCGTCATCAATAGCCCGCTGTGTTGCTCCAGTAAAATAATAAATAAATAAATATATAATAAATAAAATATATGATAAATAAAATATATAGTAAATAAAATATATAATAAATATATAATAAAAAATAATAAATATAAAATACATAAATATCAGTCTCTATCTGTAATAATTGATGGTGGTATTAATGACGATACAGAGAGCTTGGTCAACTTTTCCACCTTATGTTAGATACGTTGGACAAAATCAATTGGCTTTTGAAGGAAGCATTTATTGAAAATCATAAAAGCGACCACTCTTATATACTTCAATTTTTTCCTCAGTCTTTATCTGCAATAACTAGTGGTTGTATTAATGATGATACATATCATATGGTATTTTATACTATGTAGATTCGTTAATATATAATTTTCACATTTCTTTTCCCGAAGAAGTTTAAATATGTTAGTTTGGTCTGAATAGACATCAAATGAATTGATTTTTAATATTTTGTTCCTTTGTGGCAGACGTAATATTATGATTTGTATTGCAACTCTAGAATTCACCATTGTATTCGAATTAAAAAACATAATGGCTACTTCAATAACGTATATACATTGATGTATAACTGAAGGCGCACGAACATTTATTGATTTCATGTTACGTCTGGGAAATATCGCACAGCGACACTATATCCACCCATTCAGTCTTTTCTGCAAAAATTCCAGTCTTGTCAGTATTTTTAATCTCCGACCATCAGCACTACATGGAGGGCACTGGTAGATATTTGTGAAGGAGTGACCAGCAGGTAACCTAGTGGGTAGCAGACAAACGACTGTGACAACGACTGACTTTTCATATTTCGGAAGTCATGTCCGTTTCACGTATTATTTTGGTCGAATTCTATTCAAAATTTTCACTACAATAAACGTTTTTTAATAGGTTCCATAGCGCAACACACAAAAATGGACAAAGTTTAACATTTATGGGTCAATCAGTTCTAATAGTATAGCAATAACCAAGTTCGTTACTTTGTTAGAATTTGAAAAAAATGTAAAAACTACAACACCATATTTGCTTTGAAGCAAGAAAGAGAGAGGGGACAAATACTTATGGACGACAACGTATCTTAGGAGAGTCATCCCACAGTGACTTATCTCTACCCGTTCATTTCCCTCGTTGACAAAAACTCGTCCTGTTAACACTTAGGTCCCCAAATCTATTTTAGGTAATAGTCTTCTTCAATAGTAACAATCGTCATTTACGTCAGAAGTATTTTGTTTGGTTTAACGGTGTTACACTCTAATACAGACGAACTCTAACAGACATGGAGAAGTCACTCAATTATTAAGTTGCAATTAATAAACACAACACAATTAATAACTACAACACCATATCCTACAACATGTAACTCTTTGACGCATGAAAACAAAGGGTGGGTAAATACTTAGGAGGCGTCAGAGTATCTCTGTGAAACCATCAACATAGAGACTGCACATTCATTCTCCCTTTATAAACACTACTCTCCCCAATTTCATTTCACGAAATATTCTGCCTCAATACTAACAATCTTCATTACAAAAGAAACCTTGTTTGGGTTTAACGGCGCAACGCTCAAAAAGAGACGAACTCCAACAGACGTGAGAAGTCACTCCTTTATTATGGTGGAATCAAAATGCTACAACACCATATCCTACAACATACAACGTTTTACGCATGAAAACAAAGGGTGGGCATATGCTTGAGCGTCATCGTATCTCCGGGAAACCATCAACACAGAGACTTCTCCCTTTGTAAAAACTTCACTCTTATCAATATCTCGGCCGTCAAATCCATTTCACGTAATATTTGCATAACTTAGATGAAATAGTGCCCCCCTTTTCGAGAGCGCCGTCCCGCAAGTCCCAAGTGGATTTCAACTGGTCCGAAACCTGTCAACTCGAACCCCCCAATCGCTCCCCCGGTTCAATCTCTTCCCTTCAGATGAAAGCAATTTCCGGAGAGTTCATTGTGTGCCGCCGGCTGATAGAGCGGGTTTGTTTTATTTTTGCGTTTCTTTCGTCTGTCCGTCCCACGATGCAATAAAATCACAGATGTACTTGCAGGATCGGAAGCGCATTGACGACATAAACACTTTGATTAACGACATAACACGGGTAGCTTAAAGCTACGTGAAACGATTATGAGAGACGAATGGGTATTTGATACCCGAATCACAATTCCCGATGAATAGCGTCGCACGGCAAAGTGGGGACTCATGACTAATGAATAAATATTTAATGGAATTGCGGAAGAAAGAAAATTATTTTCTGTTTCGATTCCATGTGTATGGAAGGAACCGTTCCTGTTTTTTGGAAGGTTAAGTATATTTGATCTTGTCTACGGTTTAGTAAATAACTTTTAGTAATACAAGATACTTTATAAATTGCTCTTCAGCAATTAAAGGGTTCGATGGTATGTAACTTAACACTGGTAGATAAGAGCTACGTGAAACGATTATGAGAGACGAATGGGTATTTTATACCCGAATCATAATTCCCGATGAATCCGTCGGGCAGAGAAATGGCGACTCGTGACTAATGAATAAATATTTAATGAAATTGCGGAGAAAATAATAATTTAATGCTTCGATTCGATGTCTATGGAAGAAATTGGTTCTGTTTTTATGGAAGTAGAGTATATTCGACCGTGTCCACGGTTTGGTAAATAGCGTTTAGTAATACAAAATACTTTATAAATTGCTCTTTGGCTATCAAATTATACGATGGACTATAATATAACACGGATAATTTAAAGCTACGGGAAGCGATTGTGAGAGACGAATGAGTATTTGATACCTGAGTCATAATTCCCGATGAATCACATAGTTTGGACTAAGGACGTTTAGTGACTAATGAATGAATATTTATTCTGGGAAGGCAATTATGTAGTTCCTTCGATTCTTTGAGGTGTGTGTTTGGAAGGAATTGATAGAATAGGAAAATATTCCTTTTTATTTAGATCAATGCTTTTTAAGAATGTGAAATAATTTTTTTTTAGTTACCGTTCAACAACTGAAGGTATACGACGTAAAATCAGATTTTCCAGCTTTTGGTCAAACAAAAGGAAAAAAATTGTCATGAACGATTGATGTGAATTATTAGGAGGAAATGCTGTAAGTTTTATTTTTCATTAGTAGTTTTTTAACCCTCCAAGTGTTTTGACGAGATACCTCATCCATCAAGATCTGACCAATTATGCAAATGATGATATATCTTGTCATCACGATCTGGTCATTTCCTCGAATTACGAGGTACCTCATCGAGACAGCCACCAAGAGGGAGAATCTGTGAGGTTTTCGACGTTTTCTTCCTACTTACGCACGCATTGAGTTTATACAAACATCCCAAGTGATTTCGACAAGATATCTCGTGCATTAAGATTTAACCAATTTTCAAATGACGCGATATATCGTCATCAAAATATTGCCGATATTTTGAGGATGATAAGATCAAGATCTGCTTAATTTTTCTTCTTTTGCCGAGATATCTCGTCCATCAAGATTTGGCCAATTTTGCTAATGACAATATACAGGGGATTCATAAGTAAGTATACAATTTAAACGCACTATGTAACAGTGACAATGTAAGATATTTTATGTTACTTGAAACAGAAGTGTAGGTGAATATTTGAAGTTTTTTTACAGACAGTCACTTATGTTCTATGCGTGCACCCTTGGTCAGACTACACACATCGAACCGGTAACCCATTTCTGCCCAGACGCGTGTTAGGGTATTTGAGGCAAGTGTAGTGATAGTGGTTGCGATACGCTGTTTCAACTCCGCTAGATCAACAGGAAGAGGAGGGTTAAATACTTTATCCTTTAAGTAGCCCCAAAGAAAAAAGTCACGTGGTGTTAAATTATGGCATCTGGGTGGCCATTGGGTTAGTGGCATGCTGTAGTCGGCCCTTCGTCCAATCCATAGATAAAGAAGATGTTAATAGAAGTAATTTCACATGTCACTTGACCAGTGTGGTGGTGCACCATCCAATTGGAGTATAAAGTTTTTCAACTTTGTTATGTAATTGGATGAATAAAGTTCTTGACGACATCTGCCGACACACTAGGTCATCCGGGCTTTGGAACTTTGCACAAACAGCCCGTTGTTTCAAATTTTTTAAACTAATCGTAAATTAATTTTCTGGTTGGAGGTTCTTTTCCATCGAAAATGCCGCTGCACAACAGTGGCAGATTCCATTTTGCTCAATTCAAGAACACAAAGCGCCTTCTCCACTGCAGACGCAGCCATTTCCACTGACTAGTCACGTTACACGTTCACTATCGCCTACGTCACTTCGCTCTGGAGGGGGACACAAATTTTATGAGTATACCTATGTAACAGTTCGTTTTATTGACCGTGTCTTAAACAGTTCCTGTTTTACAGCATCTGGAAAGTGTATACGTACTTATGAATTACCTTGTATATAGTTATCAAGATATTGGCGATTTTTTTACGATAATGAGATTAAGACCTGGTCAGTTTTTTTCTAATGATGAAATATCTCGTTTATCAAAATCTGCTAAAGATTTTACTAATGACAAGATACCTCGTCAAGACAACCCCCAGCAGGGTTAAAAATACCTTGTGTACACTTATGTTCAAAAGTTAAACATAGTTGCTGTTTTGCTGAATATTTCAGAAAACCTACATCTGAATGGAAGGAAACGCGGTATGTGGGTGTAATGGGGTTATAGAAGAAGAAAATGCAAAATAAGGAAAATAATGACTTTTATTATCCAATGAAAAGGGTTGAAAGAAAAAGGTTCGGAATACAAGTGGTCAACTTTAGTGAAACAGAGAATGATTACACACAACAACGTGATTCTGAAATTGAAAACAGAGTGTGGGAACATCTGGAAGACACGCATGTGTGTGTGTATTGCACGGCGATTTCTCATACTTTCGATGAGGGTATTGATGAGTTGTGTGCTCAAAGAGTTCCAAGTCTTATGGAGCCGAGTGGTAGTTAACCTTGGCCTACATGGTACTGGTCGTTGTGTAACATTTCCAGTGGTTTGAAACCTCTGCCACTGTCTGGAGATCACACTGAGGCACATTCAGAATTCGATACTCTTCCGTTTGGGATCGACAGGATTCCAGCAATCAAATAATTTGTCCCATAAACATGTCCTGTTGGAATCTTTGTGACATCTTGATTGTTAACAACGATCCGTATCAAAGCAATTGCGAAATTTCTGTCTAAACTGGCCATGCGTCTCGAGGCCGTTTTATACTCGTTCCCCTTGTGCTTTGCGCATGTCGACGTCGACTGAACTGTTTTGCATATGCTTAACTTTATGCTTAACTTTTGGACATTAGTGTATTTCAGGACATGCTGAAAAACAAATAACTAAAAACATTTCATTTAAATTTATAAATTAAATGTTTTTTCAATTACGTTTACAGTGCGTAGCATTGAAAAAGTCTCACCATGCACCTGTCAATCCCTACTAGTATGACACATCTGCCACTGGAAGAACATGCTGCAAGAGTTAGACATGCGCATGCATACTTTATTTTTATACAGAAAACATGTCGGTACATATGCGTATTTCACTCTATTTACTCTCACAGGACTGATATATAAGACTAATATGTGGTCTACCGGAGGATTAAGAGTATCGCCCATTCTGTAAAAAGAAGCACAGCTTTGTCAAGTATAACTTGGATTGTAAATCTAGTTTAGTGTTGCTTTTACCTCCCAACACACTAAATAACTAAATAATCAATGCTATTTGTTAAAAAATCCAGGGATTCTTCTAGAAATATTCTATTGATCCTTTCCCTGAAAGTGAAACCTTTGGAAAATTTTCTATTGGTCATTTCCTTAGTCAAGAATCTTTAGGAAATCTTTTATTTCTCTCTCTCTCTCTCTGTGTGTTAATCCCTTCCGTAGAATAAAATCCTCTTAAAATATTTGAATGCTTCTTTCCTTTGAAAAGCATCCTCTGGAAAGATTCTCCTGGCATTTTAATTAGGAAATAATCTTTTTGGAAAAAACTTTTGGTCCTTTCCTTAGTGTAGAACTTTCTGGAAAGATTTTATTCTTCCTTTCTTTAGAAAAGCATCCTTTGGAAAGATTATATTGGCTTTAATTTAGAAAAGAACATTTTAGAAACAACTTTTAGTCCTTTCTTAAGAATCGAATTCCCTTGGAAAATTTTTGTTGTTCCTTTCTTTAGAAAAGCATCCTTTGGAAAGATTCTATTGAACTTTGAATAGAAAAATAACTTTTGAAAACAAACTTTCAGTCTTTTCTTTTAAATAGAACTCTTTAGAAAGATTTTGTTGTTCCTTTCTTTAAAAAAGCATCCTTTGGAAAGATTCTATTGGCTTTAAAATAGAAAAGAACCTTTAGGAAACAATTTGTTTGTTTCCTAACAATAGCATCCTTTGGAAAGATTATATTGCTAATATCCTTTGAGTGTAAATAGTTTTGAAAGATTCTATTGGTCACGTAGGTCAAAACTGACTAGAAGTCCTGCAGGAAAGATTGCAGGTCACGGTACGCAATCATGCATGTGAAATCCTCAGAGGGTTGGAAAGGTGTTGGATATTGTTTGAATTGGGGATTTCTTTGATTTATTTAATAGATTCGTTTGCTAATTGGGAAAATGAAATCAATGACCCAATTTTTAAGATAGTACACACAATCTTTCACTCTTACTCTTATCACGACTAAATGTATTTCTATACTTTTCTGTTATATTATTCGTTGTTGTATACCGTTGAGCTAGTTCGATTTCTCCCTGGGTGTATTTCTCTCTTCTGTATCAGTAAAACTTTCCTTGCGCGTGTAAGTCTATGTTTTGACGTTGTCTGGCTCTTGAGTTTGCGGATCTCTGCTAAATATGACCTAAGTGTCATCAAACCTAATCAAACAACCATTTTATCTCTTTTGACACTAATCATTCTTCAACTTATTTTCTTACAAATATTTCTGATGATGTAATCGTTTCAATATATTACGCGGTATTGTGCACTATCATAAGTCTAGATTCCTGGCAGAACCTATGTAACTGTAGTATTGTCTGATTAAAGAAACACTATCATAGTACAAGGGATACCATTCTTTGGATGTTACACTCGTTTCGTTCCTTTAATTTTTTCTATTGTTCAAACATCCATTCTCAAACAACTATTTTTGTAAAAGGAGAATAAAGGAGACAAGAAGCTAGTATAAGACTAGACGAGTGCTAGAAAATAAGTTATAATTGAATTGCACTGAAAATGAGACGGTTAGTTGAATAACTTGAGTAAATTAAATGTAATTAAAATGAGAAGCTAGTTGAATAACTTATAAGTAAATGAATTGTACTAAGTGGGTTATAGAAGCGAGTTGAATGACTTATTTATAAGTAAATGAATTATACTGAAAATGAGAAGCGAGAGATGAATAACTTAATGAATATTGAATTGAAAATCCAGATATCAGTTTAACCATCTTATAAATTACCTTATCTCAAAAATCTGACTCAGTAAAGGCAAGCATACATACAAGAAAACATATTTTGCATTCACTACTGAGTTAAAAAAATAATTATAATGAAAACAAACTAAACACAATAAGCTATTACTTGTGTAGATTATTTTAATGAAAGCGAAACGAATTCAGTAAATACTGTGAAAACAATAGAGGCCTTCACAGTCTCAAAACCAGAACCAGTCTCAACTATTTCTGACGCCACTAAAATGTGTGGTCAATTTTATCTTCATTGAGGTTCAATATCGACTCGAAAACAATCGCATGGTGCGAATACATCATTTCGGAGACCAAATAAATCTTTACTGAATAGCTAATGCTTATGATACTTGAAGCGGAAAAAACTGTTGGAAGTAAGCTGTAACTTAATTTAGAGAAAAGGCTGTCTGATCCTAAGTGGAAAAAAATCACCCTCCCCGTCGCCAATGACGCTAATGGGCTCCTCTTTTTCACCTAGAGAGAAATTTATTAATGAGAATGGTACGCATGCTATTCGCAGGATCTGCAGGAGTGCTGCGTATCCAGTAATTTTTTCTAAAAAAACATCTCCCCCTCTCAATTACACATATGTCTTTACCACGAGGAAAAACGAAGACTGGTTTTTAAAGAATTTGCATATGGCATCTTTAGCATTCAGTCTAGAAGAATTTTGGTGACTTGAGTAGCTCTCTTCCGGGGTATTTTAATACCCTTGAAATTAGCTTTTTTAAATGTTGCAGGAATTGTGGGGTGTCTAAATTGCGTCAACCATGTGATGCAATTAATTGCAAAAAGTTGTTAAATAGATTTAATCGTTCCTTTATCAATGAGGCTGTGTCCTCATGAAAAAATTGCATGTGAAAGCAATCTTTATAAATGTTTTGGTGAATGCGTGGCGTTAAATTGTGTAACACTTATGAGCTGTAAAAGCTATAGGAGGTTGTGAAAATAGATTTAATCGCTCTCTACTTTATTTTTACAAATATCTCGAACTCTCCATTACACTTTGACTGATTCTCATGAAGAAAAATGAAAGGTATTTCTTAAAGTATTTCAAATGGCGTTTAGTATTTAGTTAAGAAACATTTTGGCATCTTGAGTAGTTCGTTAGTTTTCATGCGTATGAAAAGAACCTTCGAGATGTATTGGTAAATGCGTGGTGTTAAACTGTGTGACAATCATATGCTGCAAGTAGTTAGAAAAAGTTGCAATAATAGATTTAATTATTACTTTATTCATGAGGTTGTGTCAGTGTATTCTCTAGAGTTTTTCAAACTTTCGACCTTTCCATTACACTTTGACTGCTTTTCGTGAAGGAAAATGAAGGCAATTTCTTAAAGTATTACGCATGGCGTCTGACATTGAATTTAGAGACATTTTGGCATCTTGAGTAGTTCCTTAAAATTTTTTTCATGCGTTTGAAAAGAACCTTTTAAATGTTTTGGTGAATGCATGGTGTTAAATTGTGTAACAATTATGTTCTGCGATTTGCTATAAAAGGTTGTGAAAATATATTTAATCGCTAATTTATTCATGAGCGTGCTACGCACGTTATTGTGGCTGTGCCCTCAGCGTGTTCGCTAGAGTTTTATTAAAGATCTTTAGACACTTTCAATTACACTTTGGCTGGGCTTTTCGTAAAGAACAATATCTTTGAAAGATAATAATGGATGTAAAAAGAGAGGACACTGAAAATATAAATGAAAATTAAGTGCAGTTGGAAGTAGGGATGCGACATCGATGTCGATGTTTAATAAAAAAAACGTGTAAAATAATGTATTGGAGTCGATGTTATTGTAACATCGATGTTTATACTGTCGATGTTTTATTTTTAAATGAAAAAACTACCATTATAAAAATTTAAAAAATAACCAAGTAGCATAATTTTCATAATCAGTAAATTGAACATACCTTTAGACCAAAGTGGCCAAGGGTGAATGGTCTGAAAAGTAGGGATGCGACATCGATGTCGATGTTTTCAAAACATCGATGTTTTATAAAACCGATAGATGTTGTATTTACCATCGATTTATTGGAGCCGATGTTTGTTTAACATCGATGTTTTAACGTTGTCGATGTTTTAATTTTGAATGAAAAAAACACCATAGTAAAATTTAAGAAAAATTACCGTGTGACTAAGTATTTGTCAGTGATGACGACATCTATCCCATCAGAAATAAGGATGCGACATTGATGTCGATGTTTTATAAAAATATCGATGCATTTACCATCAATTTATTGGAGCCGATGTTTGTTTAACATCGATGTTTTAACATTGTCGATGTTTTTACTCTGTCGACGTTTTGTTTTTGAATGAAAATAGTACCATAGTTAAAAATTAAGAAAAATAACCGTGTAACTATGTATTTGTCAGTGTGGCGACATCTGTTCCATTATAGAAAGAATTTTTTCCCTAACTGGTGAGATAGTGAAAAAAGACGTCGGCTTAAGGTTGAGAAAGTTAACAAACTTCTTTTTTTTACAAGCTGTAAATAACAAATATATTGAAAACTATAATAATTATAGGCCCCAATATTTTTTATTTATAGTAAATAAAAATAAGTTTATTGTGTTTTCCCTCCATAAGTTGATAAATAATTAATAAAAACTAACAATAATTATCGGAATGTACCTAACTAATTATACTTATAGTTAGTAGTACCTATGTCAAATTGCTGTAAGTATTATTTTATTTTATATTATTCAATTTGAAAATAAAAGATTTGTTAATTGTTTGTATTAATTTTTATTGACTTTGTAATGACAGTTAAAAAAAGTATTACTCATAAATTAATAAACACGGCAAAGGAAAATTTTTGAGGTTGCTAAACCAGTTTTAAGAAATGGGGGAGAGGAGTTTAAAAACATCGATGGTTTTTGGTCGATGTATTATCAACATCGATGTTTTAATTTTGAACATCGATGTTTTGTTGTCGATGCCGCATCCCTATTTGTAAGGTCCATCACCAATAATGTTGCTATTGTTCCTATGGCAAATGGGGAGCTTCATATGCCATAGGGACTCATCATATTATCTCTGGCATCCTAATAGAGCTTGAAGTAGTCTGTTGAAAGAAGTCTTGGCCTTGCCAAACTGGAAAGGGATCCTCATCCAGATTGGAACAAGAAGTTCTGCAAATTGGGCATTCCGTTGAGGAATATATTAGAAGTATTTTCTTTCTGCTAAAATGTAATCATTGTCCAGTTATAAATGTAAAAAGTATTGTTACTTTATGTTGCCCTGTTAGTTTTTGTATGGTGTTTCATTTCTTATTTTTTTAATATTTGAGTGGCTTCTTTTTTTATTAGATCGGATGTCTTTATGACCAGAAGCCTTTTAATCGCCTGTGTGGAAGGTGGTTTATCTTTGATATCGATTTAGTACCCATTTTGGTCAATCTGCCTGCTAACTCTATACTACGTGTGAGAGAATCGCTATAAAACAGCGTTATCCGTTACCTTTGAATTGCTTAAGTTCCTGTTTTATGTCATGTATTTTTTTGACGATAGTTCTTTAATTGAAGACACAACCTGTATTGCAGACTTGGAGTCGAATATGGCTGGTAACTATTTGCCTATTCCTGTCACTCAATTTGTAACACCCAGGGAGCACATACAGCTTTACCCTCCAAGTGATTTCGTAACTTCAGAAAAACATTTGACCATCCTTATTTATTCCTGTATTGTTTATAGTAGAGCAAATTCAAAGGTACCATTCAAAAGGGGAACAGATTCTATAAATTCATAAGCGCAACACTTGCAAAATGATATGAAAAATGTTTGAAAATTGACTTACCAACATCATTTATTTCAAAAATCGGCACTCACATTTTAATGTCAAATTTAAAATATGTACAAAAAGTTAAGCTCGAATACCTAGTTTCAAGCACTTCGGCTTGGTGTTGAAGCTTTGAGAGTGGGATGCCAGCTCAGGTGCTGAACTCGTCATCGGACCGTGTTTCAAACTTGCGAGGAGTTGTTCTTGGATCTTTCCTTTCGGGATTGATCCCGGTGTGTCACCAGTAGCCCGTTCTGTTGCTCCAGTGCTACGTTAATTAGTTACCCATGTAGCTACTTTACAATAGAAAAACTTACAGAATCATGTCAGGATCTTTGGAAACGAAGAAACATTTCAGTTATTTGTATAAAACAAAATCACTAAACCAAGACCTCGTCGTGTTGAAACAGATTTCAGCCAATGTCAAACTTTATATAAATTTTAAAACAACGCTACTTCCAATCACTTCAAAACTGTGTATGAACATCTCGTAACTTTGAACCACAGGTAGATGACGAAATAATACCCGAGTGCTCTGGCAATTCACTCTCCAAACTTCCACATCACGCCAACCAGAAGGCATTTGAGACAACCATAGATTCAAAATGAACTGGCCCCCACCTACGCGATAGTCTTTTGCCTGATCGAGTATCAAACTCTCAACCCCGAGGTTGATCCACGGGCTATCATGGCGGCTCTATTACCTATTTGAATAGTTGGTTGTAATAATAACGGATTAGCAATAGGAAGGTTGGGACTTGGTTCAACACTACACCGTCAAGTACAGAACTGTGATGGAGACTAAATCTGTCATGGCCCCAAATGTCCTCACGTTGGCCTGGCGTGGATGTTTGGAGAGTAGGGAGCCAGCTCAGGTGTCCTCGCCTCTACAACGTTGATATCACTCACATACATTGCCCTACAATAATGGACCGGATAGCAAGATGTGATGGTATAAGGAAAATAATACCTGTTTTTATTGGAGGATGGTCCCCCACGTGCTTCAATTACACTAGCAACCCTTCTGGTCATACTTTCAACAGGGTTTATACACAGCTCTGGGTATTTGTGTCCATTTCGGTTATAAGAATGTCGCCAGCCTCGCTGTAGGTTTCGGACGTGGTTCCCTGGTCCGTAAGCATAGCTCTAACTCGTCCCAAAAACGTTCTATGGGGTTTAGGTATGGACTCTGAACAGAACAGGGAAGACGTTTTACATTCATATCTTGATATCACTGCTTGACAGAGGCTGCAACATGACACGGAGCGTTGTCGTCCTGGAAGTAACATTCGTATATTCCATAAAATTGCCAGAGCGTAGGAAGAACCTGAGTGTCCAAAATGTTCATGTAGGCGTTCAATTGACCAGGAACAACATGCAAAGGTACCAGGCCATACCACGAAAAACACCCCCCAAACAAGTAGTCGGTTTTTATGCAAATACGCTGGCGTCCGGTCCATTATTGTAGGGTAGTGTATGTCAGGTTTTTCAATCGTCTTTCCTATTTCTCACAGTTTCCTGTTTGTGACATGATTAAGGATTGACGGTAATTGAAGCACTGACGGTTAGGCATTGACGGTAATCAAATACCGACCAATTATAATTTCAATGTTTCCATTTAATCATCTTTCATAGTTCACGGGATAAGAGCGCTATTTTCCAATTTTTACCGCTAGGTTTGTTGCAAGTGGTCTTATCGTTTAGCGTATAGTCATTTCACTTTACTTATACATCACCTTGCGAACTGTATCTATCTGTGTTTGACAGTTACGTGGATGTTTATGCTCACATCTTTTGTCCTTCGTACAAATATTTGTATTTTTTTATCAAAATAGATTCGGGACTTATACTATAATGTTAAATGTTAGCTCTTTTCTCCTTGAATTTAGTTTAACGCGGTATCCCTGTTGTAAGAGCAATGAATTAGGAAACGGAGGGTTGTGAGTTTGAAACCATGTCCCGTCAAAGACCGTCATATACATAGGGAGTGAGTGTACGTTAAATCTGTGGTGGCCTCAAATGCCCTCACGTTGGCGTGGTGTGGACATTTACAGAGTGAGGTGCGAGCCCAGGTCAGCCCACCGTCAGATGTCCTCGTCATCTGACCGTGATTCAAAATTACGTGGTGTTGTCCTGAGGTATTTCCCTTCGGAATTGATCCCAGACCGTCGCCAACAGCCCGTTGGTCCACGTCTGGCTTGGATGTCACCCGGCGTGGCATAGACTAAAAAAGTTCCCGGATTATATCCTGCGGAATTTCTTGCCAAATTGTCTCCAACTGTCAGGCTAAAGGGTCAACATTCCTGGATGGTTGCAATCGCCTTCCCTTAACGTCCGAAATGCGCTCTATGGGAGTGAGATCAGGAGACCTAGCTGGCCAAGGAAGTATCAGAAAAGCTTGAAGACAATTCATAACAACACGTGCTGTGTGCGGCGTGGCATTATTTTGTTGAAAAGGAAGTCAGGGGTGTCGCAAAAGGAACGGTAACACAACCGGTCGTAGAATGTCGTCTACCTACAGCTGTGTTGTAAGTGTGCCAGAAATGACTACCAAATGGGTCCGTCTATCAGTGGAGAGGGCACCCCAGAACATAACGCCTTGTTGTGGGCATGTGTGGCGTGCGATAGTAAGGGCAGGATCCCCACGCTGCCCTGGACGTCTCCATACTCGTCTGTGTTTGACGTCAGGACACAGTTGGAAACGGGACTCGTCACTAAAGACTATACGTCCCCAGTCAACGCTGTTCCAAGTTGATCGAGCCCGGCACCACTGTTCTGCATCTTCTTGGTGCGTTGATTTTTTTTGTTGTAGAGTGTAATAGGATTTCAATTAAAACTTAGAAGCTAGTCCAGCAATAGATTTATAACATGTCATACAAAAAAATACACACTTGGCCCAATATTTCATGTAACAGCCTCTACATAAGTTTAATACCCTAGGAAGTTTAATAAAAAAGTAGCCTTATAGTGCACATCAGGACGGTTATATGCTCGTCTATTAGGACTAGTAGATTTACACTCTACAAAAAGGTATCTACAAGAAAGGACTGGAATGTTTTATTAAAAGGAGTAAATCTCGTATCCCAGGTTTCGTAGCCAGAGCTGTTGGAATATCTTGCTTTCGATTCTTACCGGATATATCTAGTAACAGACCCATCGTATTGGAGTAGAGAGGTCAACCGTCTTTCCTCTGCAAACTGACTCCCTACAATTCCTCACAATACAATTGAAAATACTGTAGACAATGTTTTCATAACACACTTCCGACATCTATTGACTACTCGTCGACTCGACTGATGGCCTGGATGTCTGAGTCGGGTACAGGCTTCAAAAAACAAGTTCGATAAGAACATTTAAGCTTAATTCTTTGTTACACGGAATGGATCATATTTCAAGTTGATTAGACTGAAGCCATTGCGGGTCGTTATTTCACTGATCTATAATTCGATAAATACAAAAACATGCAAGTACAATCGATAAAATCAGAGAAAGAAAACAATTATGTCGGATGAAAGCATAAACCGAAATGTTTCTTTGCAGGCTCCTTTCTACGCTCTTAAATCAATACATTCTAATAATGATGGTAATGGATGCTCTCGAAGAACAATGTTAACTCAATTATCAGAAGAGATTGCCATCTTCTTTTTCAAGAGAAGTCAAATATTGTGTAAGGGGTTGTATATATATATAGAAATTAGATCTATCTCTCTGAGAGAGGGATACTTATTCTTTGTAAAACATTTCTTCGGGGGTTATTTTTTTAAACTAAAATAGGAAACATTTAAAGTTTCTTAATATTTATCTTTTGCCCCCCCCCCTATTTCTTTAAAAATATTTGAATTTATTTAATTCATCAATGGTTTTATTTTTTTAAATCTCATACATATTTTTTAAGTTTCGAAGGCATTGCTTTACTTCTATGAATAAATATGAATATTTCATCAGACATGTGTCCTTAACTGCCGTTTTTCATTATAAAGTATAGATGCTAATAATGTTTTGATGTTCTAAACTTTATAAGAAGTGGCTTAAGCACCCCTCTTATAATTTCCTTCCATAACAATTTTAAAGTAGACAACAGTTCTTATAAAATACCTGTCTAATATATGGGAAAATATTAACAGTATATGCTAATTAAAGTTTCCATGAAATATTTAAAATTTTAGTGTTGCATAAAAAAACAAACCATTTCAATTTCCTCAAAATCTCCCAAACACAAATTAACCAACAAAACAAAATATTCAAATATACTTTGTAAACTTCTAAGCTAATTAAAAGTACATAATACACCACCATAAATGTAAGTAAAATTACAATCATCAGATCAACAGTTCTGACTTAAAAGTGTTTTAACTAATGGTGCTTCGTTAACCAATTGTACTTACGAAACAAAATGGCAGTTTGAATTTTTCTTAACCCTCCAAGTGGTTTAGTCGAGATAACTCGTCCATCACGATCTGACCAACTGTACTGATGACGAGATATCTCGTCATCAAGATAGTGATGATTTTTTTATGAGGATGAGAAATCAAGACCTGGTCAGTTTCATCTAATAACAAGATATTTCTTTCATCAAGATTTGGTCAATACTTTTCTTGTGACGAGATACCTCCTTTAGACAACCATCAAGAGGGTTAATATTCTTCATTTTCCAAACAGAAATATTCACTTTTCAAAGCCAGCACAAAATTTAAAATGTAGATTTTCACGTTCCTCAAACGCGATAGTTCCGGTCGATTGAAAAGAAAGACAAACCCACGACATCAGCTGTATATGTAAAACTTTAACCAGAATTATAGACCGGTGGAGTATGTAGGCTCAGCTTTCAACTATCAATTCTTGTGCGTTCGATGATTATTTCAAGAAGCTCAGATTAATGATCTTAATAATAAATATTTCAGTCGATTGCAAAGGAGGAGTCATTGAAATCTAAGTCAGGATCTGTAAAACATAAATTAGAACTACACAACTCTGGTGTATTTCAGCTTTATGTCATCAATGCGTGCAGTGTTGAGTCAATCTTTCATGATGATCCACCAAGAAACAGTTTTGGTTAATTTAAATAGTTAATATTCTGGTGGTCGGGAAGAAAGAAAAACGAGGAAATCAAAGACAAGATCCATAAGACAACTAGAACTACAGCGCTGGAGTGTCTGACTTTAGCTTTTAATTAACAATTCTTACAATGTTGAATCAATAAAGAAACAGAGTTTTGGTACATTTAAATAATAAGCACTCTCGTTGTTGGGGGGAAAGACAGAAAACCGATGAAATCAAAGATAAGACAACTAGAATTAGAGGGCTGGAGAGTGTCTGACTTTAGCTTTCAGTCATCCATTCATGCAGCGTTGGATTAATGCGGGTGCTAAAACGAGCTGTGTTATGACACTAGAAGCTTTTCCCTTTCCCTGCAGGGATAGGATTCAAGAGTGAGATAAAGAAATCTTTTCTTTCACTGCAGTCGAGTGAAATTAATACGAATTCATGAGTTGAGATACGGTCTCCCCTTCCCATTATTCTGAAGGGTGATTTCCTCGCAACAAACTAGCAGGCACAGTGAAAGCCGTTTTACAGATAGTTCAGTGGAAAATAGCGATGAGAGGATTGAGTTGCTCAGTGGGAAATCGGTTGGTGTTAGCGTCACCAATATGGGGGAGCAACTATTGGGGAGCAATGAAGCTTACATATTTCAATGAATTGGTAGGCTTACTTTTTATAATATTTCGAACTTTCAAATTAAAATTTTAATCAAACTTCAAATTAAATTAAATTGTCTACATGCCGCGAGATTTCGATGAAAGTTGTATTGCTTTTACCTCACAACATACTTAATGACTGAATTACCGCATTTATTGATTGAAGGAATCCATTGATTCTTTCTTTGCAGCTGTACAAATATTTTGTTTGTCGTTTACTTAAAATAATCATTTGTAACGAATCTATTGGCCGATTCTGTAGAATATATAGCACTAACAGAATCATTCCAAAGAAAGTTGTTCTCATGAAAGTAGCAATAAAATATTTCCAAAGGATTCTATTCTAAGGAAAGAACCAGTATATCTCCAATAGGTTGAAAGAATCTAAGGATTCCTTAACCTTAGATTAAGTACAACTGCATTACAAGAAAACTAAATACTTTTTTGAAGTATCACTTTAATTTCTCCTTTCGCTGGTGTATGATAAAAAATGCAAAAATATTGGTTCCCCTCTGCAATGTTTAATAGATAGCTGTTAAAATAATGTATTAATTAGTAAATTGATTCCAAAGTTGTTCAGATTTATCTATTTTTTAACAAATAGCTGAAGAAGTTTTTAGCACTTTAGGTACAACGTACGAGGCTCTCTAATCGCCTGAAAACGAAAAGAACTTTTGCCAAATTCATCCATAATTATAATGAGCTGATAAACCTTGATGAAAAAGATATAAGAAAACTCCGCGCGGTAAATATCAGTGCCAGGTAAGAATTGGTTTTAGTATTGCAGATGGAGGGGTATTTAGGAAATTACACCTGAATGATGTAGAAGTTCCAGGAAATGTTCCCTCACAGACATATTAGACTGCCTTACCTCTTATTAGAAGACTAGCCACTGCGTGGCCTGCCCGGCGTTGACCGTGACAGTTCTTTTCGTGGGGTCAGGTGTGACCACTACTCGCTAACACCCGGTGATTGCTACGAATTCCCATTTGGTTTGAGCAGCAAACCAACATCACGGCCAATTCGAATTGCGAAGAGATCCAATCGGCATGACGTCACAATGTCTTGCGAAAATATAAATATCCAATTGAAAAATATTATTAAAAGAAAATCAAATGTATAAGGTATTGATCTAATGTAAAATTTTCCTTGCCCGTGACAGTTCTTTTCGTGGGGTCAGTTGTGACTACTGCTCGCTAACGCTCGCCAAACCCGGTGATTGCTACGCATTTTCATTTAATTGCGAAGAGAACTAATCGTCATGACGCCACAATCTCTTACGAAAATATAAATATTCAATTGAAAAATATTTATTAAAAGAAAATCAAACATATGAAGTAATCTAATATAAAATTTTCCTCAGATTTCAAATCCGCTGAAATTTTATTCTTTCTTTTACCATCGCTGAGATAGAAAAAAGCACTGAAGAACGCCAGCAAAAATGTAAGGGGTGATAGAAAACATCTAAACAAGCAATTTTCACCATACAATGTATGGGCGGAGAGCGGTGAACCTCTAGGAGGTATCTGTCGTTACTGTCACATGAAAGAACGAAACTCAAAACGGATAGATGAGATACTATATAATTTTATTGACAGCGTGTGGGGCAAAATTACAGAAACTGCTCAGAAGAACAACCGCCTGTGGTAATGCAGGCGTTACACCTGTGGCGTAGCGAGCGGCGCACTTTTTCAAACACACCCGGTATGTCTCGGACGGTATGTCTCGGACAGCAACAGAAGTCCTGGCAACTAGGTCCTCGTCGGAGTCGATGGGGCTTTCGTAGACGAGACTTTTCAAATTGCCCCACAGGAAAAAGTCCAGACAGGAGAGATCGGGTGAGCGTGCCGGCCAAGGTGTGGGTCCACCCGACCAATCCATCGCCTTGAAAATTTAGCGGCTAAAGCGCTCCTCACATCCAAGCTGAAATGGGGTGATGCACCATCATGCTGGAACCACATACGTGCTTGTATGTTGGCTGCAACAGGTTGAAGTAAGTCTGGCAAAACCTTTTGTAAAAATGTGAGGTATGTTCTGCCGTCCAGTCGGAATAGCAGAATGTATGGGCCGATCAAGTAGTCCCCCACAGTTCCAGCCCAAACATTTTCACTGAAATGCTTCTGATACGCATGGGGACGTGTGTTGTACAGATTGTTAGTTGCCCACACTTGAAGGTTGTGCGTAATATAAATACCTTCACGAGTAAAGTTGCATTCATCCGTGAATAACACATGTGCACTAAAATCAAGCTGCGCTGCTAGCTGTTGCAAAAATCAACGTGCAAATTCGACACATGGCGCATAATCTGCAGGTATCAAGACTTGCACTTTCTGTGTATGGTAGGGGTGTAATCCATCGTCCGGTAGTACTCGCCAAACAATCGAGTGGGGCACATTTACGGCACGGGAAACATTTCGCGTGCAAATATCCGAACGATCTTCCACTCTTTGCAGAATGTCCTCTACAACTTGTGGCCTCCGCACACTACTGCCACGCCCTGTATCATGCATGCCGGTGACAAAGGATCCCGTTTCGCACAGTCACCGATGCAATCGATCGAGCATTTTTCAGTCTGGCGCGTGTCTTCTCGGGAAACGCTGTCTCTAAAGTCTTTCGTCTTGCAGACCTTTCCCATTCGCAAGACCATACATAAAATGCATGCCCGCCTTTTCCTGATTATTGTACGTCGCCATGCCTTCGGAAATCCACGGTAGAAATGACGTAGTGTAAGAAAACTCGCGCTTTATGCTTTCCATTACAGCGCCGTCTAGCGGTTCACCGCTTGCTCTCCGCCCATGCAATGTCGGATGAAAATTGCTTCTTTAGATGTTTTCTATCACCCCATAAATTTTTGCCCATGAGTTTCGAAAAACCCTGTATATAACCACTGCTCGCTAACGCTCGCCATCCCCCGTTAAATGTTACGTAGTGGATGAAAATCGCAGAGAATCTGCTTCCTTCTTCTTTCCGATGTCAACCGAGGTACGGGTGACGTCACATTTTGGATCAAAGAACGGAAGGAGAAAAAAACTAATAAATTCACTTTAAAATGTTCTAGATAAAATTTTAAAATTCTTCGCGATAGAAAAATTGCAAAAAATTCGTAATACCTGTGTGCAAAATCTCACTATTGTAAGTGCCATAGTTTCGTAAGGATAGTCCACTCAAACACACACACACGGACACACAAACACTTCCTTTTATAATAATAGAGAAGCAATACCGGCACAAGAACCACGTCGCAAGCTCAATGTACATCAGCAACATGCCATTTGTAACTACCTTCAGATACCTCAAACATGGAGCTGTCTTGAGGCAGTAATTACCGCATCAAAACCTCAGACTGCAAGCTCACTTTATAACTTCAACATGCAATGGGTAACTACCTCCAGATACCTCTTATCCGGGACTCTCCTGAGGCAGGAGTGGCTACACCAGAACATCAAACTGCAACCTCACTTTATAACTGCAACATGCACTGTGTTACTAGCTTCAGATCTCTCTTACCTGAGGTAGGAGTGACAATACCAGAACTTCAAACTGCAAGCTCTCTTTATAAACTGCAACATGCAATGTGTAACTACAGCTTCAGATACCTCTTACCCGGAGCTGTCCAGAGACAGTAATTACCGCACCAAAACCTCAAACTGCATGCTAACTTTATAAATACAACATGCAATGTACAACTACCTTCAGCTACTTCGTACTAGGGATGCGACATCGACAGCAAAACATCGATGTTCAAAATTAAAACATCGATGTTGGTGAAACATCGCCCCCAAAACATCGATGTTTTTAAAATTCAGTGTATTTAAACTGTTTTCTCCCATTTCTTAGAACTGGTTTAGCAACTAGTGATGCTACATCGACAGCAAAACATCGATGTTTTAAAACTTTGATGTTAAAAATTAAAACATCGATGTTGATAATGCATCGCCCTCAAACCATCGATGTTTTTAAAATTCCGTGTATTTAAACTTTTCCCCCCATTTATTAAAACTGGTTTAGCAACTAGAGATGAGACATCGGTTCCAATACATCGATGTTTTTTTTATAAAACTACAATGTTTTGAAAACATCGACATCGATGTCGCATCCCTACTTTTGAGACCCTTCACCCTTGGCCACTTTGGTCTAAAAGTATGTTCAATTTGCTGATTATGAAAATTATGCTACTTGGTTATTTTTTAAAATTTTATAACGGTACTTTTTTCATTTAAAAATAAAACATCGACAAGAACAAACATCGATGCTACAAAAACATCGACTCCAATACAAAACATCGATGTTTTGAAAACATTGACATTGATGTCGCATCCCTACTTCGTACCCGGAGCTGTTCTGATGCGGTAAGACAGCAAAGAACATATAAAATGCACTTTAGATTAGCTAGTTACATGTAATATGCAACTAGCTAATGTAAAGCGAGACCCTCACCCGGGACTGTCCTTAGGCAGAAGTGGTAGCACAAGAACCTCAAACTGCATGCTCACTTTAGATTTGTAACATGCAATAAGTAACTAGCTTCAAATACCTATTACACGGGACTGTCCTGAGGCTGGAGAGGCCGCACAAGAACCTCAAGCTACGTGCTTACTCGAGAACTGTAATACATAAAATATAATATAACTGTAATACATAAATGGCACAGCTCTGACATAATTAAACTTGATTATCTTTTCTAATTTATTGAATACTCCTGTGTTAGTACTATTGAATTTCACGTGTGTGTTTGAATACACGAGAATTTAAACACACGTGTATTAAGGAACTGTAAGTCCGGGCACACAGATACAGCATAGATTACAGTATGGATTCATACATACATTTATACCCATGTCAATTAAATACCACGTGAAATAGAGATATCTAACTCGAATGAATGACATAGTGGTAGAATATGGTCCGAATAAATGTGAAAAGGCAAATATATTAAAACTTTTAAGGATTATTTCAGAAAACTATTTGAAACCTTGCATTGACCCGCCCTTTGTCATTTCTCCTTGTAAACCGGTAATTTGCTCATTTAAATTCTTGTTAACATCATAATTTATGTAAATAGAACTGCATTTTATGAAGCGTCCGAAACAATCTGAAACTCACTTTTACAACCAAATCAAAGTGCCTTTTTAGCTAAAATATAGCCCTTGTGCCATTAGACCAAAACTAACCAGCTTTCGCAACTAACTTGTGTTCATTGTTTTGTGTCTAGCTCAGTTTGGCCAAATTTGGCACAAGTTACAATAAAACCTGAAAACAACCAACCAACCTTACTAGCACGGCTGACTACCAAATGCCTCCCCACCTTTTGTGTTTGTTTCAAAAACCAACAGTTGGATGGTTGGCTTGGAGCTGATAGCCGTGTGTTCACAAGCTTTGTTCTGTAGACTAGCAAGAACGTCGCTAAGGCGACGCCATTTGTAATCTTCTCAAAAAAACGATAACCAACTAACTGTATGGCTCGGAGCTGTTCGCTGTATGGTCGCGATTTGTCTTCGATGAGTTTACACACCAACGATTCTGACTTCTGAGTACATTACATTACGAGTACGCGGCTTTACAAGAACATTACAAAGTTAATTTAAAATCACATACAAATTTAACACTCACCTGGGTCATTATTTCCAAAGGAAATATCGTGGCGCTGATATGTGTGAGATCCTATGTTTATTGTCCACTTCTCTCAGTTCATTATAATTTTTGTTGTCGGATATTAATTTTCAATTAATTTTAACTGGGTACTAGTACGTAAATTCTTAAAATAGGACATCGAAAGTTCCTCATGGCTGGCACACCACACTGATTGGATACCATCAGATATCCTTACGCATTAAATATATTATTGGTGCTTTTGGTGGTAAAGTTTTGGTGGCTTTAAGAAAACGAAGTTTCGCTGGTCCTTTTCTTGTAGAATGTTTCACTGTCTTATGTTGATCTTGTTAGGGGCGCATCGATTGGGATGGTCCAAGAAAGCGGCAGACAGTCCTCATTCTGTCCTTGCAAACTTGTTCTCCCATTGGTTGAAAGTAGGGCAGGAGTGTGTTGACTTCTAGACTGAGTACATTTCATTAGTTATCGCTTTCTTGGCAAATAATTACGCGCATCTTTTGGCTTTGGTTTCTTTAAGATGTTACGAAGAATTGCTGTTGATAAGAAACCTGTTACAGGGGAGTAGGGACGCAGTTAGGGCGGTGTTGCATCATTTTTTGTAGAATTGTGTATGTTCACGTTTTGAAAGGAGAAACTGTGCACCTCTCCATTTTTTAAATTGTGAAGTACACAAAATGCTACGACTCTCTCTCCCTGATTGAGCAAAATACAAAATCCACTTTGCCCAGAATAAATGCTGACAAAACTGTGGCTTAATTTTGATTGTTAGGTGTCCAAAAACTTTCTTGATTGAAACTTGCAATTTTATTTTTATTTTTTTTATTTCAGACAAATTTACGTGAAAGGAAACACACTAAAATCAAATCTTTTTGCAAGAACCAGTCACAGTGTGATATAATAAATATTACATCGAGTCCAAAGTTCACACATCATAAGGTTGCATGTTCAAATCAAATTTCAGTCCAATTCCATTTCTATTTTAACATCTATTTATTAACAAAGACAGGACACTATAACACAATGACAATGAAACAAAGAGAATGGATAGGTCCATTTCAACGTAGTCTTCCTTCGACCACGTTCCAAATCAATCAGGCGAATTTCACATCGGGTAATGAAGATCCGCGTTTCAAATTCCCTTTCATAGGGATTATCACAAGATCTGTGGCTAAGTTGCCAAGCACAGTAGCTTTTTTTCACGGGTAAGAAAACAGGAATGTTTCGAGCCAGTGTGACGTTAATTAAAAAATACCATCCTATTTTTGTGTGTAGAATGTTTTACCTGTCTTCTCGGAAAAGTAAAGATCAGAACCAGACTATCCCTAATTTAACCAATTTGGAAAGTCAGAAATGTGTTAAAAACAGCTCAATAAATTTTAAAAAATCTACCTATATTTTTTATTTAAGCTCCATATGGAACCTACTGTTTTACGTATATGCTTAACATTGAAGTAAAATCTGTGATTTGTGTCTAATAACAAGTTTCCTCACGAAAGACAGTCTGTTATCCATATTCAGTACCAAA
Organism: Metellina segmentata; assembly: GCA_947359465.1. Taxonomy (NCBI): domain Eukaryota; kingdom Metazoa; phylum Arthropoda; class Arachnida; order Araneae; family Tetragnathidae; genus Metellina; species Metellina segmentata. The sequence continues at coordinate 22,757,540 of OX375872.1, forward strand.
GCTTTCAATCAGGTCTTGTTCGCTTAATGTGGTAAAATTACCTTTCGATTAAATTAAAAAGGGCATCTGAAATAATGTGTCTATATTCGACAGCTTTCATTCATGATACTATCCACATCGTCAGTTTTGAGTAGATAATCATTACCTGACATTCTTTCGGGGACACTAAATACTTACAGTAGTTCCCAAAAGTGTTCGTACACTTTAAAAATTTGTAGAAAAGCGCTGTTAATTAATCATTGCGAAACTAAATCCCATCACTTGAAGAGTTTGAATTTCAAATGAGACTTTAGATATCCTTTTGAGCCAGAAATTACCCACAGCTATTATTTAATTGTTTGGTCGCCAAACGTCTTTGACCGTAGACTTCTTCAAAAGTTATTTTGGCATTTTATCGACCCCCTCTACTTTACTAGTATTATGTAAGTATAATAGGACAAGCAAAAACGACGCCTATGTGAGATAGGTAGGTATTTCAATTAACGTCGAACTGGAACAACACAAAGAGGTATTGACGACGGTCCGGGATCATTCCCAACGGGAAAGATTCGAGGTCAACACCACGTAATTTTGAACCACGGTCAGAACGAGGCAACACCTGAGCTTGCATCCCACTCTCCAAACTTCCACACCACGTTGCCTATGTGAATTTTTAGATTGTTTATTTTATAGTTACAGTGTTTATTGTTTGTATAATATAGTATATATGTTTTTATATTGGCGTAAAGTCAAAGGGATATGTTTTTGTTTTTAACATCTTCCTAACATTGCATATTTGATAGGAGGGATATAAATATTAAAAAATTAATTTCTGTAACAAAATAACATTAATGCAAGCTTCCTTATGTATATGAAAATAAAGACTTTTATTAACTTATAGTATACTATTTACTAACACTCTCAATGTGAAGAGTGTGCTTCGTGACTCTTGACAAGATTATCGAATTTGGGTTCAAACTTATCAAGTTTCAGCCTTAAATCACAACGGAATTCTATATCTAGTTTTTTTTTTGTTAAAATGGAAAATGGCAAAAAAAAAAAAAAAAAATCTAACCTAAAATATTTACACGTTGCAAAGAGTAAGTAACTTTTGTCATTCTATGGGAGCAGTGAGCAAGCGAAAACCTTCCTGATGTAAAATCATTCATAATCTAACCTATAATACTCGGAAACGTTCGTTTCGACTTGGGAATTCACCCTATTAGCCATTTGTTGCTCGCCTAAGCCTGTCGGCAGTATTTCTGGCCGATCTTCGTTGAAATCTTTCATCAAGAGATTCCCTAGCACGCTGCTCTCTTCTACGCAAATTATCAACAGATCGCAAAAAACTCATTTTGAAAAACTCATACAGCATATTCGGGTAAAATGACTCAAGGCACATTCTCCAGCTCAATATGCCAAAAAAGCTCCCTTCTAAAAACACTAACTGTCAGAGGAATTCCAGAGCGACCAATAAACGAGAAAAAAAATGGCAGGTCAAAAATAATCTTTTAATATTTCTATTTATTATCCTTTATTATTTAATTTCATATTTTCTCCAAAGATCATATTTCACCATATTTTCTCCATTTTCTCCAAAGAATATTAACTCCAGGCCGTTCGAAGAATTTTGAAGTGACCTCTCTCTGAAGAGGTGAAAATCTGAAGAGGCAAGGTTTGGTGAATATGGGAGGTAACACAAAACATCTCAGCCATACTCAATAAGTCTTTGTCTGCCATTCAGCGAAATGTGGGACCGAGCATCTACGATTGGTCAGTTCTGGCCTCTTTGCTTCGATTGCTGCTTTTAATACTGCCATTTGAGAACAGTATTTTTCCGAATTTATTGTCTGATATTGTGGCAACAATTCATAATAAGTAGGGCAACTTTTTGCAACAAATGCAACTTTTTTTCACACATTCTACGCTGCATGTAAAGTACTAAAACCGAAATTCCTCCTTCATGGGGCGTATTATAAGTGAGTTATAACCGCAACATAAATGCAACTTTTTGCATAAATGCAACCACCTGCAACTTTTTAAAATTTATCTTAAAATTAATTGATATGAAATTACTATTTCATTTTTATCCTTCTGAATCAACCCTTCGATCACGTGTGTCTGATCTTGCGAACGCCGAAGTATGGCGGATCAAACAAGAAGTTCACGGAAAGAAGGTGATTGTCCTAACAGACGAAAAAATGTCAAGAAGTACTTTTAACACATTGGTTGGCACTCTTGATAATCCAGAGGAAACTTGCTTAATCGACTGCATAGCTTACGAGGTGAGTGTCGATCATCAATATGTTATTCATCTTGTAAATGACGTTTTAAAATCTCTGAATATTGAGCGAAAAGGTTTTGCGCTTCTGCTATCCGATACAGCACATTATACGACTGCAGCTAGCGCAGTTTTTCAACGTTAAAGAAATTACTGGCCAAGGATTGGTCATTCAACGTTCTTCTGTATTTAATGATGTGTTGTAATACTGGTGTACACGACTAAAATTGTCAATATGTATTGAATTTTTTAATTTCTTACGAATAATTTATTTTAGATTTTAGTGTATCAAAAATAAATGCAACTTTATTTCCATAAATGCAACTTTATTTCCATAAATACAACTTTATTTCCATAAATGCAACTTTATTTCCATAAATGCAACTTTATTTCCATAAATGCAACTTTATTTCCATAAATGCAACTTTATTTCCATAAATGCAACTTTATTTCCAAAAATAAGAACTTTTCCCATTTTTACTGCAACAAAAAAGTTGCCCTAATAATAAGCAATTCCTTTGTAGTCCCACCATACAGAAAGCATTACTTTTTTGGGATGCAGTTTCCCTCTCGATGTTAAGCGGGCATCATCTTCGCGGCTGAAATTTCCACGCTTAAATTTAACAAACCACCCTCGAACTGTGGCCTCAGAAACAGCACTATGTCCATATACAGGTCACATTTTACGAGCAGTCTGACTAGCAGTATTTCTTTTCTTAAAATAAAATAGCATAATATGACGAAAATGAACTTTCTGGTTCTCCATTCTTAGCACTGAAGTGAAACAAAAATCATGCCATAACACATGCTATAATTATGCAGTGAAAGCAGAAAATTCCGAATTTAAACATCTGATTCAATCAGCGGTAGCAAAAAAATAACAATAAATTTTGATTTGAAATCGCGCAGAACTTTCCGGATGACCCAATACTACCTGTATTTAACTGGGCCAATTCCTACGACTTGTTCTTTACTTTCGGTTTCTCCATTCTGTAATCGGGCAACGGAAGCCCGGTTGGGAGAATAACGTATTAGCAACCGGAGGATTGCGAGTTCGAATCCAACCAAAGACAGACGAGTACAAAGGGGACTGGTGCACGTTAAATTTATCGTGGCCTCTAAGGTCCTTACATTGCCCTGGTGTAGAAGTCTGGAGAGTGGGGTGCCATCTTAAGTATAGATCTTGTCACTTGACCGTGGTTCAAAATTAAGATGCGTTGTTGTTTGTGTTTTGTATGATCCCGGACCTTCGTCAATGGCCCATTGCGTTGCTCCAGTGTGACGTTAATTCATCTGCCTACCTACCATTTGGGGAACATAGCGTCATATTTCTTAAAGTGTCCTTATTTCTGTCATATTGCATTTGGCTAATAAAATTGAATTGTTAAATTTTATTTTTTTAATATCACATTAAATGAAGCTGTTACAAGTATTGATCTATTTTCTGAAAACGAGGTACATACCTGAAGGACTATTTTTAGACTGTTGACGTACTTCTGGATGGTCACATTTTTAAGCTAATGCATTGTTTATTTATTTTAAAGCTCTGATAACTTTTTGTATGGGATTTTTCAGAAAAGATGATTTGGGATTGTCTTCTGACGAATATGAATGGGATTGTTTATGAAAGATAGATAAATTAATTAAATTACCTTGAAGTTTTATCATTTTAACTTTATAAAACTATTTTAAATCGTTGAATTAAAATACAACTGTTTGTTTGAGCATTTCTGCATTTTTTCCCCACAGAACAAATGATAAACCTCAGGATGTCTAGCATCTACTATAGGGAAAGTCACAAGTTATCCGCACTTTATTTTTTCAATCTATTTACAGTTATAGAGGTTGAACAAGTTCGTCAATTTTCAGCATAGTCTCCTTCCTTTTCGATGCCTTTGTTCCAATCGTCAAGATGCTTAGGCATTCCCTCCAAGAAGAGGACCGAAGAAGGTTTTCGGTTGGTCACCCAACCACTTATGCGCTCCTTCCCCCACTTCTTTGTCCATTTAATCTGCAGAGAACACGCTGCATAGTCCATGGTAACTCCCCAGCTTGCCAGTACCATTTCTCGAATTTGCTGAATCTTCTCGTCAGTAGTGGAGCTTGTGTGACGGGTGTCCTATTCCTTCTTCTTGTATTACGCTTGTGGGACCTTTTTAAGCTCCTAGACACACTCATACACACTTCTACGTGGTAGAACACTGTCCCAGTATTGCGTTCTGAGCCTCAAATGAATTTCAACTCCTGGCGCACCTTTCGACTGTAAAAATTGGATCACTGCTCTTAATTCCTCCTTGGTGCACGCTGCTAGAGAATAGGTCATGTTTACACTAAAGCAAAAGCAAGATAAATGACGCTAACCTGGAAAAACATGGGGTAACGGGACCACGGTAGTGTCAACTCTAAGCATACATGCCTAGAAGGCAGTGTGACAAACATAAAGATGTGTTTTAGCGAAAGTGTGGATAATACTTTACTTACCTTCATATTTTTAGTAATTAGTTAGATCTGGAAACGTATCCCCATGATTGTCTTGACGTGGTGCTTCGCCATTTACAAATACTTACCAGATCTTTATGAACGAAATATCTCGTCATTAATAAAACTAACCAAATCGTGGTGGACGAAATATCTCATCAATAGAAGAAAGCAGATCATATCTTGATTTCGTCATCATAAAATACCGACAACATCTTGATAATAATTGCTATAACTTATGACCCTCAAACGCAGCAAAGCTTTTGGCAATATTGCTAGTTGATTGTTTTGCCTGGTACTTAATATTTATGCATTATTTCCATGTGATCAAAAGAAATGGTCATCCCATCTTGACTTGGTTTATGCTTTCTTGAAACAAACTCCTTTCATGTTTCACTTATATAGACAATAGACATTTCGTATACACGCATTTCCTGACTCAAGTCATAAAATGAACCATTACCTCACTGTCTGTGAGGCTAATAGTTTATCCCACTGAGGTAAACTCTGTTCCCGACTCAACTTCACAGGCAACAAACATTTTCCCATTTTCTGTTCCCGAATCACTAGTCTAGATATCAGATCTTTCTAATTTACGCATTTCCGTATGAAGTCACAAAATGTAAGTTAGTAGTCCTACAAGCATCCCTTTGAAACAAACTTCATTCCCGAATAACTAGTCTAGATAACGGATATTTATTATATACGCATTTCCGTAGCTAGTCACAAAATGAACTGGTAGTCCCACAAACATCCAACTGAAACAAACTCCTATTGTAGACATCGGACATTTCTTATATACGCATTTCAAGTCACAAAATGAGCTAATAGCTCCACAACATCCCACTGAAACAAACTCCGTTCCCGACTCAACTTCACAGGCAACGAACATTTTCTAGGTATGATACATCCCCCCTTCAGCACGCAGACTAAGTGGCCCACCAATCTAACAAATTACGCAGCCCCACAATGTCGCGAGCACCACACGCTAAAATGCAATGCGTGAGGGTTATGGCTATTAACTAAATGCGGCCGCCGAGAATTGGGTAACATGTTAGGATGGCAAGTTCACTTTCAGTCACGCATGTCCGAAGTCATTAAACGAATGCACCCTCTCCGCTTCATCTGCAGTGGTGGAATAAGCCACCCACCACGCATGCGCGAGAGGAGGGCGTGTCTTTTTTAACAGGGGTGGAGTTTTGTTCTTTGTGCTAACTTCCGCAACAGAATTTCTGGAAACACCGTTTTGCCGATTTTGTGCCCCCCTACTTTCTCGCGCACATCCCAATCAATAAATCAACCACCGTGACGAGAATGGCACTAAATCGGACAGAACACCGGACTGGCGGTCCGGACCGTCCCACTGCTTTTGCATACAACGCTCAATGCGCTCGCAGCTCGATATTTCTGAATTTGATTGGGGGGGGGGGTTGGAAGCTATTAGGGCAAAAGCCGAATCGGAAAATCAGACTGATATTCAAGAGTGTTGGTAGGATGACTCTGAACCTTTTAGCACTGGAAAGTTAACCTTTTGAATATTGATCACTTTAATTTTTAACCGAGCCAAATTTATTTCTTTATTAAACATCAAATTTATGAATTTAAAAGTTTACATTTTTCCCCAGGTCATCACAATCATTTTTATATGATGCTCAATACGCTTACAGTTTGATATTCTTGGAATTTTTGAGTGACGAGCTTATATTCTTTCACTCTCCACGTGGTTTTGACGAGTTGTCTCGTCTGTCAAGATCTGACTAATTTCGCTAATGGTGAGACATCTCGTCCTCAAGATATATTTTGCAGATTTTTCTATGATGACTGATGACGAGATATTTCGTCAAGGCAAGGAGGGTTGAATGTCAGACGGATTTAATTGATGATGGTGGGATAACTCCGGTTGGATAACCAAAATTTTACCTTTTGACATCGGCCAGTTTAATCTTTCACAGTGGCAAGTTTATTTCGTTATTAACCCTCTAAGTGGTTTCGACGAGATATCTCGTTCAAGATCGTGCCTCTTATGCTAATGACTAGACATCTCGTCGCGACAAAACTACCCTATTCTCCAATGGGAATGAGTCCTCAGGGGCACAAAGAATCCTTTGCAAGGATTTTGTTGATATAACTTTCTTAAAATAGAAACCTTTGAAAAAATTTAAGTGGTAACTTTCTTAGAATAGAATCCTTTGGAAAGATTTTATTTCTAATTCTTTTAGAATAGAATCCATTGGAAATATTTTATTTCTAACTCTCTTAGAATAGAATCCTTTGGAAAGATTTTATTGCTAACTTTCTTGGAACAGAATCCTTAGGTAAATTTTTATTGCTAACTCTCTTAGAATAGAATCCTTTGGAAAGATTTCATTGATACCATACTTAGAGCCATAAGGGACACATCTTCTTTAGCTTTGTATGGTCTACACTGGCCCGAGGTGCTTTCATGGTCTTTTCTTCTCTCATGAGGTTTACTGTCTTTAGTAAACACTAGGGATGTCAGTAACCTTCCGGTTAAACCGATAAATCCGTTTATTCCTTCATGTTAACCGTTTTTTTCGGTGTTTTACTGCCACGGTTATAACCGCGGTTGTTATTTTGAAAACTAATAACCGGAAGAAAAAAAACGGCCTCGAAAATTCAAGAAAATTATATTTGTGGCCTGTGTTTATGGGATGCAAATGGTTCTTTTTTTCATAACGGATTTTCCGCATAGTTAATGTCCCTTTCTACCACTCCCGTGACATAGCTTGTTCTCATTCTCTGACTTTGCATTTCGTTTAGTTTATGCGGAATTCCAGAAATACCGTAAGAATTTTATTAGCAATCGAAATACTTTTTTTTTCTAAGACCATAATAAGTTAAATATTTATGTGCTTACAGGTGACACAGATGGTTTCCTCACGGTATGGTGCTACCATCAATTTACTCATAAGTAAATAGGTGGATGTCCAACATTTTGCCATTACTGCTGATATCTGCACAGTAGTCAATACCAATCGGAGTTTTTTAGTTGTGACAGCTCACTTTATCTGTAAGGATTGAAGTAACTCTTACTTTGATTTTTTTTAATAGATAACATATTTACATTAGTAATTTTATTAATATTATTACAGGCCATGATGATTACCTCCTAGAGACAATAATGCTCGTATTCGAAAACTCTCGTCGCCGCATACTGGAGAGTACATCTCATCGGAAATCGGGGACCTCTTGGACTCTTTTAAAATACCAAAATCTAAAATAGTGTCTGTATGTACTGATGGAGGAACTAACATGAATTCAAGAGTAAAAAAATTACTTGGTGAAGGGAAGAATATACATTGTTTTTCCATGTGCTAAATTCAGTTATAATGGAAGGATTAGAGGATAGTGCTAATTCGAAGTTAAAAGAGCTCATTGGGAAGTACAGCAAATAATAGAGTTTGCTAAGCACAGTGATTTGTTTTTGAATAATCTGAACAACGAACAACTAAGAGCAGGAAAAGCAGATGGAAATATTCTTCTTTTTGTTCAATCCGTCCCAACAAGGTGGAATAGCATTTATGCATGTTGGAGAGATTTATCCATTTATCTCCATACGTCGCAGGTGTGTTGGCAAATCCCAACCTTAAAAGAGCTCCCCGCATGCTCTCTGGGTCAAAAATTAAACTACTATCGGAAGTAGTAAGCATATTGGGCCGTTTAAAGAGGCCACTACAGAAATTTCTGGGAGTGAATATTTAACTGGTAGTCTAGTTGTCCCTCTTATTTCATGTATCAAGGCATCACTGGCAAAAATTTCCCCAATTCATGATATTTCTAAAATGTTATTAGCAAAGTTGTCGCAAAGTTTTACCTCTCGTTCAAAACTTTTTTTGTCCAACCCTCTTTAGTGCAAAGCGTCTCTTTCTGACCCCAGATTCAAAATTTTTTATATGTATTCAACAATTGCTAGTCAAGCAGTTTCCCAAGTCAACAAAGAGTTAACGCACTGCCTGAATCAATTAGGAAAAAATTCACCTCCTTCAGCAATGCCAGAAAGTTCCGATTCAACAAACCCAAGCCTCCTTTGGGCAACACATGACAAAAATTTGACAAAATCCATTTTTCCAAAATCGTAGGGTGCAGATGCTTACTTTCCCAATGCGCTCAAACTATATTTGCAGCAGTTTCTGTTATTAAGGGATAGTAGTCCACTTGAATTTTGGGATCAAAGCAAGACATGTTCGCCTGCATTATCATTGCTAGCTTGTATTTGACAGTTGTTGGAAGTTCAGTGCTATTTGAAAGGTTAGTATCTGCTCTGAATTCTGTGGTTTCGGATGACAGAAGTCGATTAACTAACCAGCATATAACTGAGCGAGTATTTATGAGCAGAGTAAATAAAAAGTATTGGGTTGAATAGATAAAACAATATTGACTAGGTAACTAGTGTTTGAATTATTCTATTAGCTTGTGTACCTTCATTTTGAAACAATTAAGTTTTGGTTTATTTTAGAATTAATGTGAAACAGTTAACGAACGTTAACACTTTTTATATACAACTAAATATAAACACCTTGAAGCTTTAAAATTCGGTTATTTTAAAAACCGTTTTTTTTACTCGGTTAAATCGGGACAGTTATAACCGGACGAAAAAAAAACCCGGTTTACCGAAAACCTGTTATTTTCTGAGAGTTGACATCCCTAATAAACACGAGAGTCACGTTCCCGGGGTTCTCAAACCCTCTTTTTCAATTCACGACATTTTTTATTGGACATGGTCTTGTGTTTGGCCCAGCTTGGCGAAATATTGGCCCCTGCTCTACATAACTCCAAACCAACCAATCCACCAATGGGAATGAAGATCCAAGTAGGAAAACCAAATTGTCCCTTGCTTGAACTTGAGACAATTTGGAACAGGCTGTTTTAACAGAGTCTGGTCACTACAGGGTGGTTTTCGATTCTACTATAAACCTAAAGAGTTGAATGTCACATTTATGGATTAAAAAGTTTAAACATTTTTCTCGGGTCGCATTTGTATTCGCTACTCAATGCGCTTGCAGCTCGATATTCTTGTAATTTAATTTAGAGCTGAAGTTATTTGAGCATAAGTTCAAAAATCAAACCAAGACATTCAAATTTATTATTACATGTGTTGGTACGATAATTATGAATCTTTCAGCTCCAGGAAGTTAATTTTTGAGCATTATTATAATTGCGCTGTAACAACACGACGGGCTATTAGGAACGGTCCGAAATCATGCCGGAAGGGAAAGATCCGAAGACAACACATTTATGCTTCACGGTCAGATGACGAGACTACACCTAAGCATGCACCTTCTTGAGAACATTTGGGGCCTGATCAGATTTAACGACCACTATTCACCACGTACACGACGGTCTTTGGTTGGATCTAGTTTCTAACTCGGAACCCAAAGGTTTCTAACCCGCTACTCTTCCAACTGGGTTAGTGTTCTTGGGATTTAATCTGGAGCCGAAACTATTTGGACAAAAATCAAACCAAGAAAACCAGTTCGTTGAGCACACGAGTTGGTAGGACAGCTCTGAATCTTCTTGCCCTAAAAAGTTAATCCTTTAAGCATTGGTCAATTTAATATTTCACAGTGGCGAGTTTATTTTTGTGGCTACAGATTGGTCTGAAGACTGGTAAGAAATTCCTGTTTTCCGCAGTGTTCTAAAGTGTACCAAATTTGGTGTGGATTAGTCAAATGGTGTAGATTTGTATAAAGAATGTACACTCCCACACACATGCATACACCCCACATATCCTATACACACATATATATAAAAGGATGTGTGTGCATGTGTTGGTATTCTTTTGGTTTAATTTTTTTCTCAGTGCCAAGTATATTTCTTCCTTAACCATCTTGGAGGTTTATCTTCGTCTCGAAAACTGCACTGTACGCTCAAGCCGCTGGCGCATAAACCTGTACCAAACTGTCACCAGTTGTGGGTAGGGGACAATGTTTTTTTCTTTCTTGGACCTTCACACACTTTGGAGTAATAGGAAATTTTTTCTACGAGAAATTTTCTTGGAAGAGATATTTAGAAAGGGAGATCGGGTCTAGAAGAAGTAAATGTCAAGTCGACTGACTGAAATTAAAAAAAAAAATTTGTTTTCATCGCTTCTTTTGGATTTTTGAGTTTAACCAGTATCTGAATTGATAAGACCATACAGAATCAAATCAAGAAGTTCAGATTGATAATTACGTGCTTATAAGATGTGATGAGAGAATCAGTATCTTTTGTTTGTCTTTTTATCATTGAGACCAGTGTAAGAACTTCAAGTTTGTGGTAATGGGTAAAAAGGTAGGTATTTCAATTAATGCCGTGCTGGAGCAACACAATTAGATATTCCCTTCGGAATCAAGCCCGAGGGGGAAGATTCGGTTACAACGTCCCGTAATTTCGGATCACGGTCAGATGGCGAGATCAGCAGCTGAGCTGGCAGTTCACCCTGCAGGCTTCCACACCCCGCCAGCGTGGGGACATTTGATTAAACGTGCACCATCCCCCATGTACACGACGGTCTTTGAGTGGACTGAGTTTAAAAACTGCAACCCTCCGGTTACTAATCCGTTACTCTTCCAACTCGACCCCAAGTATTTATTGCACATGATAAATCAGTATCTTTTGTTCAACTTTTGACCATCGATCAGTTTAATAGCGTCAAATTTGTCGTCTTTTTGAGATGAAGGAATTGGAATACGACAAAAATCAATTGAGGAGAATTTGATTGATTACTACTGATTTATAGGAGGGCGATTCGTGATTTTTAGCGCTTTTCTAGTAATATTCCCTTTATGTTCTTCACGATTTTCATTTGTGACTCAAGCTAAAGAAAAAATGTCTCTTCGATTTCTGAAATAATTCTTAGAAACGACACGGCTTCCCCTACAATATTTCTCCGGAAATAGACAACCGTCGTCCACCCTAGCATACATAAACAATATGAAATCCGATTAAAGCTCTTTTCCCATCCTCTCTTCATTCTCCCCCACCCATGAGACAACGGACACTATAAGCTTAATGCATCTGAAAAGGGATTGAAAAAATCCATCATACAGCGGCGTCTTTCTCTTTAAGGTTCATAAGATATTTTCCCCGCTCAATATGAAGAAGGAACAGTTTTTCCTTTATCTACGTCATTGGCCATTGTAAATATATGACGATGTATCAAAAAAGGCACAACTGCCAATACTTTACATCTGAGCTAAAGAATATAACTGGCTTGTAACCTTTTTAGTTTGTCAGGGACAAAGGTATAGTCCTTTTATAAGACATTGAACACAAGAGAAGAGATTAATGCATCTGAAAAGGGATTGAAAAAATCCATCATACAGCGGCGTCTTTCTCTTTAAGGTTCATAAGATATTTTCCCCGCTCAATATGAAGAAGGAACAGTTTTTCCTTTCGCTACGTCATTGGCCATTGTAAATATATGACGATGTATAAAAAAAGGCACAACTGCCAATACTTTACATCTGAGCTAAAGAATATAACTGGCTTGTAACCTTTTTAGTTTGTCAGGGACAAAGGTATAGTCCTTTTATAAGACATTGAACACAAGAGAAGAGATTAATACATCTGAAAAGGGATTGAAAAATATAACATCCACATTCTTCCCTTTTAGATTGATGAGGTAATTTCTCCAGTTAATATGAATCTGAAACAGATTTTTCGTGCCATAGACCATTTAAAATCTATGACGGTTTACCAGAAAAGGTTCATTGGACAGTAGTTGTACTTCTGAGTTAACGCTTTATTCTTGTATGTATCCATTTTAGTTTTTGATCCCTAACATCAATTCTGCGTGACTAAAAATACTAAACAATATACTATTGTCAAACAATGAGTTTCGGGAAAGACTAATAATGTTGGAAACAAGTGATAAAAATGGTTTATATAGCGATTTCGGTAGGGCAAGTGTTCACCATCATTATCCCTCTGGTGGATGTATCGATGAGGTATCTCGTCATTAACAAAACTGTCCAGATATTAATGGACGAGATATCTCGTCACTATAACAAAACTGACCCGATATTGATCTCACCGTCATAAATAAGTCGGTAATATCTTGATAACGAGATATCTCGTCATTATCAAAATTGGTCAGATCTTGATGGATTAGATATCTCGTCGAAATCATTTGGATTAAGACCAAAGAATAATATACTAAAACTCGTTTTTAACATGATGTTTTCATCTATTTGACATTTTAAATAATTTTTCTTATAATTCACAACCAGTTTGGTTAAGGGTTACATCTTTTGTCCATCAAATATAGTTGGAATTATAACGTTTGAGCGATTTCATTTTATCTAAGCGGGCAATTTCAATTTCTATTATAAGACAACTGATGTTAGCTCTGATATCAGGATGCTATCGGCCATTTATACCATTTTAACTAGTAATTATAAATGGATTCCCAGTTATGGTGGTATATAAAGGAGAGAAAAGGGTTGAAAAATTGTCGAAGGGAAAAGTAAAACAACCTCGCCGTTTAATAGAATAAACCACGACCATCTGTTTCCTCTTTCATCAACAAGTCACTGTCAAATCCTCTGCCCTCAAAATACAAAGAAAAGGCAAAACAAAAAGTGTCCTCCTTATTTACGCACTTATCCCAACAGAAACTTTTACACCGACTTCTAAGACTGCTTTTAGACTATTACCTCTTCCTTTCTCAGGACACAATTATCTAAAAACACACATATTTTCGAATCGAATTTGCAGTCAATTTGAAACTGACCATCGCTACCAAATTTATAATGGCTCTTCCTTATCAACCACTTTTATTCAAAGACACTTTTCAAACGACTTCAACGACTGCTATTAGACTATTAACTATAGCTATATATCTATCTCTGTACACAATTATATAAAATCACATATCTTTCCGAATTGAATTTACAGTCAATTCGAAACTGCCTATAGCTACCAAAGTTATAATGGCTTCTCTTTATTTATCCCTTCTATTCAAAGACACTTTTAAAACGACTTCAACGATTTCTTTTAGACTATTAACTCTAGCTTTGTCGGGACACAATTGTCTAAAAGGACTTATATTTTCGAATTGAATTTGCAGCCAATTTTAAATTGCCCATCGTTACCAAATTTATAATGTCTACTCCTTATTTGCCACTCCTGTTCAAAGAGACATTTAAACCGACTTTAATGGATGCTTTTGGACTTTTAATTGTAACACTCACTGAGCACAATTATCTAAAATGACATAGCTTTTCGAATTGAATTTGCAGGCAATTCGAAGCTGTCTATTGTTACTAAATTTATAATGGCTACTCCGTATTTACCTCTTATTATTATTTACCTGTGATCTACCACAGATTCTAGGATTCCTCTCGTGGGATTTGCATATTTTGAAAGTTTACTGTCTCAGTAAAATACAGAAAGTTTGGAATTTGATGGTAGGCAAATATTTTCGCAAAGTTCTTTTAAAGATGACATGAAATACCTTTCACCTAATGAAGATCTACTCTTGTTTCGATTGGAGAGGGATGAAATATGACGTCACAGATAAATCCTATTATCTACCACAGGTTCTAGGATTCCCCGCTCAGCAGCTTGCATCAACTGTTTTTGTTTGCTTCTTTTGGGTTGGAAAAAGCTTTTAGGTTCTTTGGTTGTATTTGCAGGGACATCTCCGCCTTCCTTTGGGGTGAGGAGAAAAAGAAAGAATTATATATCTTAAATGATAAAACCACTTCTTTGCCAACTTGACTTGTGAGTGTGAAGTTTCATTTCCAATAGTTAACCTTTAGCTCTTTTTATGTATCAATTAATGCAAAAATTGGAAATAAATGCTTGAGAGGATCATTTTGGAGTACAATTTATAGAATGGTACGGAGCTTAATCGCTAATGTCATCTCTTCTTTCAAACATGCTTTATTCATGCTTCTTTCAAACATGCTTCGTAATGCTCACTAGATTATTCTGTGGTCTTAATGCTCACTAAACTCTTACGTAGTATTTGTAATGCTAATTAAACTTTTATGTGGCCTTCGCAATGACCACTAAACTCTTATATAGTCTTCGTAATAATAATAAAACTCTTCTGTAGTCTTTGTACTGCTAATTAAACTCTTTTGTGGTCTTTGTAATACTAATTAAGCTCTAATGTGGTGTTCGTAATGTTCATTAAACCTTACTGTAGTCTTCGTAATATTAATTAAACTATTCTGTGATCTAATGAAGACTATAAGTAGATGGGGAAAATGTATGTGAAAATATACTTAGGCGTCAATAAAGTGTCCTTAGAGCAAGCAAATATACCCTCAATTGAAATAACGCTTAGATGCTTACAAAAACCATTCCTCTCTAGACACTATTCGAAAGATGAAATACATATAAGTGAAAAGCTACACAGAAATTTATTTTTCTTTTTGATCATTTTTTTTAATTCAGTCATGAAATAGTAATAGTTTGATCACAGAGTAGCATGAGTTGCATTAATTGTGTTTTTTATGCCAGATCTTTTCAACCTTCGGGATTGCAAAGAGTGAACTGGTGGTTATATTTACCCAGCAGGAAGTCCCCTCAATTTCGCATAGGGACAATATCCAACCTCTGTGGGGGACGAACGTGTATTTGAACGCAAGACCTACTGGGTGTTAGACAAATGTCATTACCATTACATCCTTGGAGAAAATGTAAAAGTAGAGAGAGCAATGGTAACCTTTTTATGCGGCCAGAATCATGTGACAAAAAACTAGAAGTAACCTGACCCTTAGACTATACTTTTGCCAGATGTGTGGAACCAAACATTCATCATCTAATTGGTTCGCGCGACAGAGTGGTAGAATTCGGCGATTTCTCCAATTTTGTGAAAAGAGCATACAAACACCTATCCTGTAAATAGATGTGGTAACGCAAAACGAGGTCATATTATGCCAAATTGGCGAATCAAGTCAATTTTTCACAGACGCGTTTTGAAGCTCCTCTCAATATAGTAATGCTCAGCCTACTTACATATCACTTCTATGGTTATACCAGTTAGGTGGCTGTAGTAGTTGGTTAGGTGTCGTCATATGTGTCTATATTTGGACAAACTGTTTCAAACCCAGTAATCATGAGTGACTAATAGATTGGAGACAGATAATGTCAAGAAAATGGACGTACACATAACAAGGAAAGTTTTACTAACACAGAAGAAAGAAATACCCAGGGAGGAATCGAACCTGGACGGAGGAATAGGGAATAGAACCTGTGCCGCCTACAACTGACAGGTTGTTGACATAGACGTGAAATATAAGTGAACTGAGCATCGCTACTGAGAGGAGTTTTAAAAAGTGTGACCAACATGTCGTATAGTAGACACGTGACTGCAATGTGAAAAATTGACTTTGTTGGCCAATCTGGCATCTTGGTATGTGAATCAGCATTTCTATACACAGTAGCGTTAAAAGTGATGAAATCACCTAATCCGTCTGCTACTGTCAGATAATCATCAGAACCAATCAGATCTCTACTATTATAAAAGGAAGTGCTTTTCTGCGTCTCTGTACGCAGTGTCCTGACGAATCTATAGCACTTACAATAATGAAATTTGGCACACAGGTAATCCTAACCTTTTGCGATTTTTGTGTAGCACCCGATTTAAAAAATTTAATCTAGAACATTTCTTAATTAATTTATTAGTTTTTTCACCTTTCGTTCTTCTTTCCGGAATGTGACGTCATTGAAGAAGGAGAAGATTTTACGTCACACATGAATCCACGAAAAGAACTGTCATGGGCAAAGCCGTGCTGGTTGTCAATAAATGGACGTGACCGTTCCACGGATCAATCATATGATGAATGTCAGGTTCCATACAGAAGACGAAAGCCGTATAAGGGTCACGGTGCCACTAGTTTTGGTCGCATGATCCTGGATACTTAAAATTGTTACAATTACTCACTCTACTTTTATATTTCCTCTATGGTTGCTAAGGAAGAAGTAAAACCCATTGAGCTACGACCCCAAAGAGATGGCTGTAGTGAACTGCATACATATAGATTAAATTATTTTGTTTCTTTATCACAAGTGCTTATTATTTTGCTATATTTAGTTTCGTATTTTCTCATTTCAACTTTAGGTTTACCACACTGCTAATCATCGCATGTTTCGGGTACAGTAAGACCATAAAAGAAACTGCTATCCCAGTGTCATGAGTCCTCATTTCAAGAAACGCTTACTCTGAAGTAAAACGCATGTACTGATGTAATAAAAACGTTGTCATCGTGTAGCAACTCTCGGGTATTTAACGTTAGAAAGAGTTACATCTCTAACAAAAAATGTGACTGATAATAATCTGAATCAGCAATTTCTCATTTATCCGCATGTCGATTATCCGGTTTGGTGCATTCACGCTACCTTTTATCATGTATTAGCTGCTGCGACAAATTGATGATAGCACGCACAGACCAGATAGACCGGACTACGGTAGCCCAATTACAGAAGCAATGGATTAACAAACCGAAGGTTGCGAGTTCGCAACTAGGTCCAGCCGAAGACCGTAATGTACATGGTTGCTGGTGCATGCTAAATCAGCTGTGGCCTCAAATGTCTTCACGTTTGCGTGGTGTGGAAGTTTGGAGAGTGACGTGCCAGCTCAGGTGTTGACCTCGTCGTCTGATCGTGTTTCGAAATTAGGAGGTGTTGTCTTTGGATCTTTCTCTGGGAGATTGTTTCCAGACTGTTGACAATGTCCCGATCTAAATCTCCTTTGCCTCTACGTAAGATCAAGAGGCTTATATGCTATTAGGGCTAATAGATTTTCAAACAGATATCCACAAGAAGGGACTGGAATGTTTAATTGAGATATTAATCTCGTATCCCAGATTCGTACAGCTGTTAGAATCTCTTGTTCCAACTAGGGATGCAACATCGATACCAAAACATCGATGTTTTGAAACATCGATGTTCAAAATTAAAACATCGATGTTGATAATACATCGACCCAAAAACATCGATGTTCAAAATTAAAACATCGATGTTGATAATACATCGACCCAAAAACATCGATGTTTTTAAAATTCAGTGCATTTAAACTTTTTCCCCCATTTCTTAAAACTGGTTTAGCAACTTGTGATGCTACATCGACAGCAAAACATCGATGTTGATAATGCATCGCCCCCAAACCATCGATGTTTTTAAAATTCAGTGTATTTAAACTTGTTTCCCCATTTCTTAAAATTGGTTTACCAACTATTGATGTGACATCGACAGCAAAACATCGATGTTGAAAATTAAAACATCGGTGTTGATAATACATCGTCCCCAAACCATCGATGTTTTTTAAATTCAGTGTATTTAAACTTATTTCCCCATTTCTTAAAACTGGTTTAGCAACTAGTGATGTGACATCTAATTCAATACATCGATGATTTTTTTATAAAACATCAATGTTGTGAAAGCATCGACATCGATGTCACATCCCTACTTTTCAGACCCTTGACACTTAGCCACTTTGGTCTAAAAGTATGTTCGATTTGCTGAATTTAAAAATTATGCTACTTGGTTATTTTTTAAATTTTTATAACGGTATTTTTTTCATTCAAAAATAAAACATCGACAAGTATAAACATCGATGTTACAAAAACATCGACTCCAATACATCGATGTTAAATACATCGTTTTTTAAAAAACATCGATGTTTTGAAAACATTGACATCGATGTCGCATCCCTAGTTCCAACCTAAACTACCTACAAAGACACTTGAAGTTTGTCTCCTTTTGTAACTGAACGAAATGACTGGGGAAAGTCTTACAATTCTTGACAATAGAATTATAAATACTTTAAATAGTGCTTTGAAGTTATATTTTCACTTCAGAGCTCTATTGGACTGCTCGTCGATAGGCCGGAGATGGGTAGGATAACAAATAATACATTTTAATATTCATATAAGTCTTTTCCTCACTCGTATATTAACTGAATTTCCACATATGAATCTAGCAACACTAGGTCTAATTGTATTTTACTTAATAAATATGGAAAAGCTTCGTTTTTGGAAAATGCGCTGAATTAATCCCGAAACTATGACTGTTAAAAGTATCGTTTAATAAAGTTTAGATTAGAACTAGATTGATAGGATAAATCTGCCCCGATCGATAGAATTTATTCCCTACTGTTATTTTTATATGCAAACCCTTTAAAAAATCTGGTGGTTAAATACATCGAATTCATCATAAAATAACGACTGCTAAAGTTATTATTTAATGAAATTTCGCCTGAAAGGAAGAGATTAATAGAATAAACGTGTTTTGATTAGATCAGATTTATTCCCTATTGGTCAATTATTTTTTTTATTAAAACACATTAAAACCTGGTGGTTTAATACATTGAATTCATACAAAACAATGACGATTAAAAGGTTAATTAAATATACTTTAGGATTGGATGAAAGGAAGAGATTGATAAGACAAATGAGTCCTGATAGGTAAATATCTCTGGTGGTTAAATATATTGAATTCATCCTAAAACGACTGCTAAATTTACTATTAAATCAAATTTAACCCAAAAGTGAGAGATTAATAGAATAAACGTGTCCCGATTAGATAAGATTTATTCCCTGTTGGTCAATTATTTTTCTATGAAAACACCTTAAACTCTCTGGAGGTTAAAAACGAATACAACGCAGAGAACTAAATCCTCTGCTTTCTTCGAAACCACAATAGCTTTTCCCAAATCTCGTGTTATCTCTGTCTACGTGACTCGTTTTTTAATTTGAGATTTCTTCAATAGAGGTCGGGTTTTATTCTGGGAATTGTTTTCTACCGTTTGTACTCAATGCTAACTTGAGGTAAGTCACCACATTTTGAGTAGAAAATATGGATTTGGGTCGGGCTTTCTCATCATTTGATGAGTAAGGAAGTTTTGCAATCCGATGTGTCTTAAACATTCAAATCCATGTATTGATATCGTGATTTTTTAGAACCATATCAGTGGCTTTCTTTCATATTAATACACTGGAGTGTAAAACGTAAGGTAGGAGGGTACTTGAATTAACGTCAGCAACACAACGGACTATTGGCTACGGTCTAGGATCAATCTCGAAGGGAAAGATCCTAAGGCAACACCTCAACCTTTTGAATCAAGGTCAAATGGTTCCACGAGCCCTCACGATCACGATGGCGTTTGATTAGATCGAGTTTCGAACTCGCAACCAACCGTTTGCTAAACCGTTACTCATCCAACCGGGCTACAGCGGCCCCCAAATATTATTTCAACAGGTACGCCAAGTTTTATGGTTATATAAAGAGCGTTCTAAAAATCTGGCGAGATAGGGTACAAATCACAGAAATTACAAAAATATTTTTGGAGTGTTCATTTTAGCATAATTTTTGTATGTAACATGAAATGTACCTTTATTGCTCTGAGCTCAATTTTTGTACGATTTTTATGTCGTTTGTTTTAAAATGCATTTCAAGAAGTAAGAATTATAAAAACAAACATAAAAAAAAAAGCTTTTACAAACTCAAAGGTATTGATTACATTTTTTGAAAAATTGGTTTATTTTTTCTTTGAAAGCGTTATTTCAAACATAAATCTATTCTGAATGAAAAGAATAGAATATGTAAGCTAAAAATATTTATTGTTGTAATATACTCAATGTTTTTTATCCTTAAACACTTTCATAAATTAGTTATAGTAAAAGCATTTAGAATAATAAGTACTAAAACACATCTACTTACTTAAATTACTTTTTATTAATTCATTTTAAGTTCTAAATAACTTGATTTCATTAAATTAATATTCTGCCGGTCAGAGGTAATAATAGAAATTTTAATCATGAAAACTTATGCACAAAGAATTATTTCAAAAAACTAATTTTGTCACTATCCACATACAATTATATTGTAAGGAATTAAAAGTATTATTTCATTATTTTAATTTTGTAACTGAAATATGTTATAATTAAAATTAAATTTAATAGCGATATAGAAAGTATTATACATAGGTAGTTTTTAGAATTAACGCGTCACACACAAAAGCACAAAAGCAAAACAAAGGGCTATCGACTACGGTCAGGGATCACTCCCGCAGGAAAGATCCAAGGACAACAGCAGACGTGGAATATAAGTACTCTAAGCATTGCTACTCGTCATCTGACCGTGGTTCAAAATTACGAGGTGTTGTCCTCGGATCTTTCCCTGAAGGGACTGATCCCCGACCGTCGTCAATAGCCCGTTGTGTTGCTCTAGTACGACGTTAACTAAAAATTACCATTACCTTTACTAAGCATTGCTATTAAGAGGAGATTCAAAAAAATTGGAAACAACATGTCAACTAGTAGTCACGTGACGACTCCGAAAAATTGCTTGATTGGCGGATTTATCTTATTGCCTCGTTTGTCATTATAACATTTTATGACACAGTTGTGGAAATGTACATTTCTAGTGTGGCAACAAAAGTGGTATAATCGCCATAGTTTCTACTACTATGTCACCGGTCCAATCAGATGGTGAATGTTCGTGTTCTTATTTTGTAAGTAGTGTACGGTTCTCGTTACTACTAGATTTGGTCCTGGGCGCAAAATAAGGTTATAGCCTTTGCTCACTTTATTCTTATATTTTCTCTATGATGGTAATGGTAATTTTAATTAACGTCGTACTAGAGCAACACAACGGGCTATTGACGACGGTCCGAGATCAATCCCTTAAGGGAAAGATCCGAGGACAACAACTCGTAATTTTGAACCACGGTCAGATGACGAAGCAACACCTGAGCCGGCACCCCACTCTCCAAACTTCCACACTAACCCAAAGCAAAACTAATGAGAATGATGATTCGATGCATAAACCCGATCGCAATCTGAACCAACCCAACGTGAGAACTTTCGGCCACGACAGATTTAAGGTGCACCAGCCGCCTCTACACCATACGTTTGCAAACATCCATGCCCGGACCCGGATTCGAACCAGGAACCTTCCGATCTAGAGGCTAACACCTTAACCACTATACCGGTTGGTCGGCTATTTTCTCTATGAAGACACCTCGTAATTTTGAACCAGTCAGATGAAGAAATCAACGCAACAAAAGAAAAAGGAAAGTAACAAGAAACCATAGCGTTTAACCTTTATTACAATGCTAGAACCATGTTGCGTTTTGTGACGGGTGCTTATGGTTTATACAAATTACGTGCATTCTAACTGCTGCTTTTTTTTATTTATTTCCTTTTTTTGTCGTCTAAGCTTAGTTTCTTTATCATCACTCTTGTGTAGTGATAGCTTAGTTGGAAGAGCAATGGACTAGTAACGAGATGGTTGCGAAAAACAAACATAACAATAAAAAAAGTACGTACTGTCCCATTCGAAATTTTTCAACTGTATCCGTAACCGTTGAAAGCTCAATTCTTGTTGGTTGTTAATTAACGTCGCACTGGAGCAACACAATAGGCTATAGACTATGACGGTCAAAGAGTAACGGATTACCAACCGGAGGGTTGCGAGTTTGAATCCAACCAAAGACCGTCATGTACAAAAAAAGCTGGTGCACGTTAAATTTATGGCGGTCTCAATTGTTCTCACGTTTACGTGGTGTGGACGTCTGGAGAGTGGGGATCAGTTCCAGCTCTGCATTGCCTATGTGGTGTTGTCCTCAGAACTTTCCGTTTGGGATTGAACCCAGTCCTTTGAAATCTCTAAATCCCAAGTTTCATTCCGATTCACTTGCCATTGCGGAAGCTAGGGAGCTCATAAATAGTGGAAGGTGGGGCACAGTGTTACACTTTTTTATTTTCAGCTGTGGCATCAAGATATTCATCTATAAAAAGCAAACAAATCCTTTAAAATGATCTTTAATCTCTTGCATACATCTTACATAACATTAAAACTAAAAAGAGTAACATTTATTTCCGATATATAATGTTCTTGGTAGTGATGTGTACATTGTAACACTGTGCCCCACTGTCGGGGTACAGTGTTACATACTGTGGGATACAGTGTTACGTTATAGTACCAACAATGAATATAAAGAATAGGCTGTATTAAAATTCATTGATTTTAATTCATTTTAATTGAAATATACAGATATCCAATGATTCCGTAAGCAGGATTAAAATGCAATATCTCTTTTGATTAGTTGCCGTATAATTGAACAACTTTAAATATGAGGAAAACATAAGCAATGATTGTTGCTGAGAGTTATAAAGTATATGATAAAATAAGATTAAATAAATTGTAAACTTATTTTAAATTTTGATAATAAGTTAAATTTACAAGGAAAATCAGCATATCTGCTTTTCTCATTATCCCTCTTGATATTTCGAATAAATAAACTTCATTTGTTTGTGAAAATTTATAAGATGGAAAATTCTTTTAACGTACAACACTTCAAAATCAACATTATTCTTGATTCACAACTTCCCCAATAGAATGAATTTTATGTTTTTTAAGATGTTCTTCTTCAACTATAACGTAATCACCATTGTTGTTAATTGTTGTTATCTGCAGCAGTGTTTGATTTCAATTCTGAAAAAGGGATGTTATCACTATCAGCATAAGATGATGAATCTTCATCTTCTGTTGATATATTGGTAGGCTTATGCCTCAGGTTCACTTTGGCTCGCTTTTTGTGAATTTCGTTCTTTTTAGGGATTAGTGCTTTTTTCCTCTTCGATATTTCCTCCGTAAACATATCTTTAACTGGCGTATCAGTCAATATCTAACATTTCACCCGTCATCTATTTTGTGCAGTTTTTCGGGATGTGGCTTTAGGGAAAGACTTTAAAGGACTTCTTAAGGAGACATAATTTTGTTAGCTTGTGAATGTTTCGAATGAATTAATGAGAGAAAACTGCTAATCATGTATAGAAAGATGATTGTAAACATCACATAAAAAGATATGCAAAGCTATATGGAGGAAAAGCTTTTGGTAAAATTATCCAATTTATTTATGTTATCATTCATATTTATAATTAAAAATCTTAAAATGAAAAATGCAGAGCTCTATAAGAGTAATAAAATTTACATTGTGAAACATATCCGTAGTGTGCTAATTGGACAAATTATATATGTAACAGTGTAGGGTCAGGCGGGGTAATTGTAAACAAGCTACACGAGCGCCCACGTGGGAAACTAAAAGGTTGTGAAATATGAAAGCTGGCAACCCTGAGGATGTAATACGGTAATCCCGTATTTTTTTGACCCACAGCTGATAGCAATATGTTTAGTTGAAAAATTCATGGTTGAAAAGTTTGGGTTTTAAACTTTTCGTGTGCTGCATTTTCTGCTGCCCTCCATAATATATTGAAAGATATGTTGTTCCAATTCTTTACTACGGTCATTTATGTTTCTATCGAACAGAAAATCATTGACTTTTGCTTCTGGAAACTTTAATCGCCTACAGTTGAATGTTTACAAGTACAAGTTACAAGTTCAAGGGACAGGGTAATTGTAAACATAACTTTGACAGTAGTTTCGTTCAATTTGGATGGAAAACCAATATGTTTTCCCGTGTAATTTTGTATTTAATCGTATTTAGTACGTTTGAATTTCGTTTTATTGCATTTTTCATGTTCTTGGGGAGCAAGAAGGCTGATTTACTAAAAACTTCACAAATATGTTGAAGTTCTTACAACTGACCAAGTACTGTCACGCTTGAAGGAG
The DNA here is from genome assembly GCA_947359465.1 of Metellina segmentata. Classification (NCBI taxonomy): domain Eukaryota; kingdom Metazoa; phylum Arthropoda; class Arachnida; order Araneae; family Tetragnathidae; genus Metellina; species Metellina segmentata. The sequence goes on from OX375872.1 coordinate 22,781,868, forward strand.
GCAGAAGAGAAAAAGAACAAAAGGAAGCCTGGTGAGAAGATAGTGAAAGAGCCAGAAGTAAGCAAGAAACCAAGAAATAAGCAAATGGAAAGGACAACAGAACTCGAGGACGGCGAGGATGAGGAGCTATTGAAAGAATTGACTAACATTGACGGTGAAGAGTTTGAAGTTCTCCAAACATTCAAGTAAAATATAGAAGATTAGCTTGCAGGGGAAGTTAAATATTTTGGAGCCATTCATGGAAGACATTGAGGTCCGGTACACACATCCGGTTTTTCAACGTGCGGCGCCGCTGAGGCACTGAAGCCCAACTATGCACACATAACCGTGAAATGTCGCAAATACTCATCTCGCGCCATTTGCGATAAATATTCTATCGAAGAAAACGTGTTTGTTTTGCTTACTTGGTGTAAAAAAAGTATATTTTGAAACAAAATAGACGTTACTGGATACAACCAATTGTTAATTATTATTTACATTCCATTTATTTATGAAAACAAGGTACTTCAGAACGGAGACGCATGTGCGTCGAGCTGCTGCGCCGTGGGGAACTGTAGTACAAATTTGCACTCAAGATGGACGTGGGTCGCCACAGCGGCGCCGGAGGCATGTGTGCACTACTCCATTGCAGCTAATGTATTTCAGACCGCATTTACGTTGCTACAGCGCCGCCGCACGTTGAAAAACCGGATGTGTGCACCGGGCCTGAAACGACTACATTTGTACTTGTTGAAGGGGGGGGGGGGAGATTAAAAAAAACAAACATTTTTCGTATGTATGAAAGGTGGATGTTGTTTCAGAAGAGGAGTTTAAGATCACCGGACTCAAATGCATCGACAATGCATGTACTAAATTCGCTGTGGTTCAAAAAGATTAATTTATAAGATTAAAAGTTACCAAAGACCATGTCAAAGCAATTTTACCTACTCCAACCTGTAGCAAAGAAAACCGTAAAGAAATTTTCCAAATTGAGGGCACTGTTAATGTGTAAGAAATGTAATGTGTGTTTGTTTTTTTACCTAAGATTGTATTTTTCAATTTTTAATTTTTTTTTTTTAATTTTAATTTTTAAATGTGTAGTTTTCTGTTCTTCAATGCAACTTTCAAGTGTCACTATATTTTTTGAGGGGAAGAAGTGGGAGTATTGGGTAAAGGTAAAGATCAAAACGAGGTTATTGTAAACATGGTATTAGAAGGGTAAAAATACCACTGGAGTTCCTTCTACTGCCATGACTACTACTCATGCTGTCACTTGTCCAATATTCAATATCACTAGGAAAATCGTTGTTTACATTTACCCCTACTTTCAGGGGTAATTGTAAACACGCGGGGCAATTGTAAACAGCCGAGTACGGTATTAAATTTCTTTTCTGGAATCTTCGTACCAATTAAATATCAAAGTAGAATAGTGACAAATTAGTTTAGTTGGGTGAACAATGTTTAATTACTTTATCAAGAGTTTGAAAATAGGGATTGAAAGTGAACATACAATTTCTGTTTACAATTACCCCGCCTTACTCTACCCATTTCGTTCTGTAACACCTATCTGACATAGCTTGTAACAAAAAAAAATTTATGACTACATAATGTGAATTTAGATCATCTATTTTAACTCAACAGAACCTAAACACAATTAGCTTTACTACTAAAATATTATTCATTAGGAAATAAACAGTACTCGTGAATAAGGAGAATTTAATTACAAATACAAAATTATACTTTTAACATGCAAAAATAGAGAATTGCTTACAGAAATGTAACTAATGATGCAATTTCTTCCAAAACACATAGACTTCAAGAAAACAAGATGGCTAACAAGATTGTAAGCAAATTGGAGCTAATTTTGTTACCACTTTAAAATTAAATTCACTGTAACACTGTACCCCATGTAACACTGTGTCCCACCTTCCCCTAGATGTAAAATTTAAAATGTTATCATTACAAAAAATATAAGTTTAAAACAAAAAAATGAAATATTTATATTGTTTTTTTACATGTTAGTTATATAACTTTACAATCTAGCACGTAACGAGTAATAGTCTTAATGAATACATTATCGAAATATTTTATTCATGGTAAATATATTTGGGTGATATTTAATAATGTAAAGAGGGTATGAATATTTATTACTCAATAAAGAGTTCTTAGTTTGATGGAATAAGCCATGAATAAAAATGTAATAACCAATAGAAGAAAGCTTGAATACGAGAGAAAAAATAATTATGTGCATAATTTATTCAGATATTTTCGGAGATTTAAAAAGTGCGAAACATTATTTTGTTACCTATTAATAAAGCATTTCCTCCCAAACTTTTAATGTAATCTACCAAGAATTAATTTTTAAAATTTGTTTTTATTCTGTTAAAGAGAGTGCAGTCTTTCATGGACTCCTCTTTTCTTTACACTCATTAAATATAATAAAATTGGGAAGGTTTTTTTTTCTCTCTCTTTAGGACAAAAAAATAACAAGAAGTCTTAACATTTTGCAGTTCGCATACAGTTTTCAAAAGGAAAAGAAAATATTAATCCATCGAATACCGAAGTACTCGGATACCAAAGCTTACGAATATAATATTAGAATACTAAACATTCGAATACCAAAGTACTCGGATACCAAAGTATTCGGATACCATAGTACTCGAATACCAAAGTTCTCAGGTAACAAAGTATTTGAATATTAAAGCACTCGGATACCAAAGTACTCGAATACAAAGTACTCGGATATCGAAGTATTCGGTTATCAAAGTACTCAGATATCAAAGTATTCGAATGCCAAAGTATTCTAATGTGAAAGCATTCGAATACCAAAGTATTCATCCTAAATATTCTAATATAAAAGTACTTGAACATCAAATTAGCAGTTGACTTGTTTGTGTATTCATGTTGGTCGGGAGTAAAAATTTACCGTTTACATGTAGAACAAATAACAATGCAACGATTCACTGGTTTCTTTTTGCAGTGGACTCGAACTTTGATCCACATGTCACAATTCCAGTGCACTAACTACAATGCTGGGAAAATCAGAACAAAAGTCTATAGAGGCCTTATATCGCATTGTCTGAGTTTTACTATTGATTAATCAATTTTTTGTATATGTATTAGAATATTCAATATTTGAAAGTACTTGAATCCCAAGTAGTCAATTCTCAAAAGTACTTGATCTGCCCATCTCAAGTAATTAGTATTCACAAGTATGAAGCCATTTCGTTAGCACAATACTAAAAGAACATTAAAATAAAACGAGTTGCAACAAGTTAAACAGTGCTTACGAAGTTCTCAATAGAAACAAATGTAATTCACATAATTTATTACTGTGTGTGCATGTGTATTTACGGCATTAACTTATGCGCTAAGTGCGCATTAAAATCACTACTGGGAGACCAGATCAGAAGCCAATAAATTCTACAATAGTAATTCAAGCGAAATATTAGTGCAGTCTTTAACCCTCCAATTGGTTTGGACAAGATATCTCGTCCATGAAGATATGATTAATTCCACTAATGACGAAATATCTCGTCAGGAAATTGCCATTTATTTGATGATGGCGAGACCACGACATAATCAGTTGTTTTACTAATGGCGAGATATCTCGTCCATTAAGTTTTTATCCGTTTTGTTAATACTTATATACCTCGTCAAGACAACCCCTCCAACGAGTTAAACCAATACACCCATCAGTATATATTTTTGGGTAAAGTAATTAAATTTTTCTTCGGTACATATATCAAATGAGGATCGAAAGCTCTTGACTCTTGCAAAATGGCTATGATATTTTATAGGATATATAAATATCTCATTAAGGTTTTTATGATCCCTTGGCGCCGATAGTCATATCATATAAGCAATTCCTTCAATGATTCTGCTTATAACCCATAAAAAAAATAATTCGATTCTTCCCAGATTTAGAAGACTAGCTAGTCGTAAGGTTATATCTCTGTTCTTAAAGGGTTTTCTGTAAGTGTAGATATAGATGGCGCTAGTGATTTTGGGACAGTACGCGCGCTTCCTGTTTCATTTCGTAAGTAACGTAACGTTGGTTATTACTCGAGCAACATTTCAGCTTACAAAACCAATCATAAATTTAATAAGTAATGATGTTTTTTTATTTAATTAAAAACACATTCTAATTATCGGCTCTTAAATACTTATGTAGCTGTGGTTGGTAGTTAATTAACATTGCATTGGAGCAACACAACGGGTTATTGGTGACAGTCCGGGATCGATCCCGAAGGAAAAGATCCAAGGACAGCACCTGATCTGGCCCCACTCTCCAAACTTCACACCACGACAACATGAGGATGTTTGAGGCCACGACATATTCAACTTGCATCAATCTCCAACGTATGCTACGGTCTTTGGTTGGATCGAGTTTCGAACTAGCAACCTTCCGGTTGCTAATCCTTTCATCTTCCAACCGAGTTACCGTGGCCCCCAGTAATGAGTTGGATCACTTGGTATAGAGCTACCATTTTGTCTCAAAAGGCGGTGTTTACGACCACAGCATCCATATATCTTATACGGCAACAGTATCCTTATACATTCTATAGCAAAAAAAAATCCACACACCAAGAAGGAGTTGTCCGATTGCGATAAAAATGGGTGGATGTGAAGAACATATATAAAAAAACAGACGATTTAAATTTCAGAACGATTGAATTATTTATTTCAGAGTTTGACCGTTACAAAAGGAGAAAGTCAATAAGGCGTTGCTCCACCTCTGGCCTGGATGCAAGTTGTCACCCGGCGTGGCATAGACTAAAAAGTTCCCGGATGGTGTCCTGCGCAATTTCTTGCCAAATTGTGTCCAACTATCGGGATAAATGGTCAACATTCCAGGATGGTTGCAATCGCCTTCCCATAATGTCCCAAATGTGCCATACGGGAGAGAGTTCAGGAGACCTAGCTGGCCAAGGAAGTGTTGGGAAAGCTGAAGAGAATTCATAGGAACACGTGCTGTGTGCGGCCTGACATTATCTTGTTTAAAAGTACGTCCGGGGTGTCTCAAAAGGATTGGTAACACAACCGGTCGTAGAACGTCGTCTACGTACTGCTGTGATGCAAGTGGGCCAGAAATGACTAACAAAGGGGTCCAAATATCAAATAAGATGACACCCAATATCATAACGCCCTGTCGTGGACAGGTGGTAGAGTGCGATAGTAAGGACAGGATCCCCACGCTGTCCTGGACCTCTCAACACTCGTCTGCCGTTGTCGTCAGGACACAGTTAGAAACGTGACTCGTCACTAAAGACAACTTCTTGGTCCGTCGATTTGTTATAGAGTGTATATAGAGTCAATTATTTGCAGTCGGTTGCTTTGTATAGTGCCTATTGGGGCTTAATGTCTTTAGTAAACACAAGAGTAGTGCTCTCGGGATACCCAGGTGATCTTTTTCTGTTTTCATCATACTACTTTATTCCCTAATTCCTCTTTTTTCCCCTGTCACAACAATTTTGCTTAACGTTGTCTTGGGATTGCCAAACCTACCGTCTTTAACCTAAAGCCAACTCTTTTTAGATAGAAGAAATAATGGCAATGCATCGCTAGTGAGTGAGACTATATGGTCAAATGAATAAATTTGATAAAAACATGTTTAGGTATTTCGTTTCTTCGCATATTATTTTTGCCTATCCTTCCTCCCCACAGATAGCCCTATATCCCCGTGATCCAGCACTGACACCCACCAAGATTCTTTTACCACTCACTAGGGGGCGGTAGTGACCTCTTTAGGAAACTATCAAGTAAAAAAAATTATTAGTAAAACCTTCGAAAATGTCTTGCACAAAAAAATGTACATTCGAGATTCATTGCAGCAGACAGGAACCGCATAGCAAGCATCCTATGAAGTATATACGTGTTTAGATTGTCACTTCTGGTACGAAAGTAGAATATATTGTTCTATACAGAAAGAGTTTGTTAATTGCATGGAGCTTTATGGCACAGAGTCTATATTTGGTTAAGCTCCGCCAAACACAGGTGTGAAATATAAACAGACTGAGATTTGCTACTGAGAGGAGCTTCAAAAAGCGTGATCAATATGTCGACTAGTAGTCACGTGACTGCTCTCTGGGAAACTGAACTGGTTGACCGATTTCGCGTCTTAACATCTTATTACAGGGTAGGTGCGCGAATCCGCTTTTCTATAGAGTGGCGACAAAACTGGTGAAATCGTTGAAGTCTGCTATTGTGTCGCTCGGACCAATCAATCGGTAAATCAATAGATGAGCGCCTTCTCCCGCCTATGGACCACCCATATTGGGAGCTTTTAGCACCACACAGTACCACAAAAGTAATCTAAGGGTCACGTATTTTTGTTCATGATCCTGGCCATATAAGATTACCATTGCTCATTTTGCTTTTATATTACCTCTAGGCATCAAACGCAAGACAATGTCACGTAATGGACAATCACACACGATGACACTTTTAATGCCGAAGAATTGATAAATGCACACTGGGAGGTATTTAACTACTGTGTAAACTGGCAGGTGGGTACTAAAAGTTGAGCTGGAGTAACACCCGGGCTATTAGCCACAGTTCGGATCCATATCGAAAGGACACCTCGTAATTTTGAACCGCAGTAAGATGACGAGGTCAACACCTGAGCTGGCACTCTCCAAACTTCTACACCATGAAAACGACAGATTTAACTTGGCCTAGCTCCTGTGTACACGACGGTGTTTGATTTGTACAATGTTTCGAACTCGCAACCCTCCGTTTGCTAATACTACAATATACAGAGAGAAATGAGTGAAAAAAAATACGTTTTATTTACTGTCAACGTGAAAAATAATATTCTGCTAATTTTGAAAGCACTATATCAATTAAATTTTTAGATAATTGTTTTTGCATTTTTTGGTTTTCTTTATATACACTCATGTCCATAAATTAAGGATAATGCCAGCTCCGGCAAATAAAGGTTCAGAAAAAAAAAACGTGACTTATTCATAAGCCCATTTATTAAACAAAAGATAAATAACTAAAAAGATGGTGTATGTAAGATACCATTCATAAAAACTGCGATTTTTGTTCACTGGAGCAATTACAAAAAATACTTACCTTACAAAAACATAACATGACATGGTTGGTATGTTGGTTAATACATTGTATGTCTCCCAGACGATTAAATACAGTCCGTACAACGCCTATGCATGCTGAGGATCAAATTATCGAGCTGATCTTAGGGAAGATCACTCCACTCAGCAAGCTCCATTCTCCGAAGTTCCGGTACACATGTAGGAGGTGGTTGACGGGCTGCAACTCGTCGGCCAAGCATGTCCCACACATGCTCTATAGGATTCAAGTCAGGTGAGAATGCTGGACATTCCATACGGGTGATATCCTCAGATTCAAAGCATTCGTTTACAATGTTTGCACGGTGGGGACGGGCGTTTTCATCCATAAACACAAATTCACCCCAATGGCACCCCTAAACAGACGTACATGTTGTTCCAGAATGATGTCCCGATATATTTGGCCTCTCGTGATTCTGATTTGAACATGTAGATCTGTTCTGGAGCCCAGTATAATTCCGTCCCAAACGAGCAATCCTGCACCACCGTAACGGTGTCGTTCAATGATGTTGTCTTGGTTTTAGCTGGTACCTGGCGTTCTCCATAGGAACGTCCACCATGAATCATACTGCAAGCTAAACCTAGACTCGTCGTAAAACATCACACAAGTCCACTGTGACGATGTCCACATTGCATGTTCTCTACTCCAGGCTAACCGTTGGCGACAGTGAGTTGCTGTGAGCGGAACACATTTGACAGACCTGTGAGCACTTATCAAAACCAACATGTCCCAAACGTCTGTAAACGATTTTCCTTGAAACCGTCGTACCCGTGGCTGAAGATAGCTGACGAGAAAGGTCGGATGCTATGCTCCGTCTGCTTCTTTTTGCAGTTACTGCCAAATACCGGTCGTCATTCGGCGTTGTAACTCGGGCCGACCTATACTGTAACGTCTACTGACATTTCCATCATTTTGGAATCGTTGCCAAAGCCTAGAGATGACACTGGGCGATTCCAAGTTCCACTGAAACTTCCGTCTGAGTACGCCCACATTCCAGGCGGCCGATAATTCTACCACGTAAAAAATCATCGACATGCGTCTTCTGTGCCATAACTATTCGGTTGTGGCACTGAGCGGCTTACAGAACACTTGTGAACAATTTTACTTCTTTGCTACCATTCCTGAAATACACCTCTCTTACACTCTCGTCATTGTGACGTACTATCGTCTTCATCTGATGGCTTCCTGTAATTTGGATATTATTCTTGAAGATGTGTGCGATAATTCTACAGGTGAAATTTTTACTTTAGAGTTCGATTTCCGTGTGATTCTGAATTGTCCTTAATTTATGGACATAAGTGTATAAGCGGTGGTCATTTAAACCCAAGTGATAATATTCATCGATTTCTAAACATTTTCGATAACAGTTGCTAACTGCTAATTTGAAATAACACTGTTATTTTAACTGTTATTGCTTCCTGTGAACAAGAGCTCTGATCGAAGCTTAATCCGAACGCAGAGCAGAGGGTAGGCTCAACTCCTCTAAATCTCATATCCAAGTCCGGTGATAATATTTTTCGATTTACTAGTATTTTCGATAACAGTTGCTAACTGTTAATTTGAAATAACACTTATTTTAATTGCTATTGCTTCCAAGCAACGAAAGCCTTGATCGAAGCTTAATCCGTACACAAAGCAGAGGGTAGGCTCAACTTATCAAAACCTCATCAGGGCTTTGTAGGGGATCAACTCGAAAATCCCCGTCACATGGAAGGGACGGTGTAGGGGTAAAATGGAGCTGTCAGCATTATTTTCAGAATGGGGGTTTGATGTCTGTGACTCAGTCCCCAGTTTCGGTCTCGTCACCCCCAACCCTCAAGAAACTTCATCCGAAGACCAAATGCACATCAGAACCGATAAAGCACTTTCCATGCTCCAATCTGATGACGTGGCTTGGTTTGTTACTTTGTTTTGTTACCCCCTCCCTGCTTTTAGAGGGGTTGACTGATGGAATAGGGAAGAGGCGCATGTTTTTACCGCATCCGTGGAGACTGCTAATAGCCCACTGCGTTTGCTTTCAGACTTCGCTGCTGAAGGAATGAGCTGGATTTCGAACTTTTAGATGGATGAACTAATTTAGAAAAGTGCGTGTTTCGTTACTTTTTGGTCTCTGTTACACTTTAATAATTAATATATTCCTGGAGACGATAATAATCCGCTGCGTCGTTTTTATATATTCACTATGGAAAGAAAGTGGAGAGTCCCTGTTACACTTTAATGATTTATATGTTCTTGGAGACTGCTAATACCCCGCTGAGTTAGTTTTAAACTTCACTGCTTAAGAAATATGTTGGATTTGGAACTTTCATCTCTATGAGTTAATTTGGAAAAGTGATGCGTTTGATACATTGCAATATAATAATTAATATATTCATGGACACTCTAATATTCCACTGCGTTTCATATCCTCACTGTGGAAGGAATGTGACGATCTCGATGAACTAATTTGGAGGTTTCGTTATTTTCGTCAATGAGGTTTGCTTGATATGGACGAGCATTATATTATATAAAAAATAAGATCCATGTGCACCTCTGAAAAGTCTAACATAACGTTCTAAGACCTCATCCCGATATCTCTGGCCGGTCGCAGATCCTCTGTTAAAAACGTGTAGATGAGTACGTCCATTGATCATTATTTCACCCTTCACCATCACACCTGCACTACCAAAACGGTCACATTCCAAAATTTTCAAAGGAAAATTACGCGTTCCTGATTCATGCTCTGTAAACACGCTTTGAATCAGATGTTAAACTTTACCTCGACTCATCAGTAAAGAGAACATTGGTCCATTGGTGTTGACTCCACTTCTGATGTTCTTTACACCAATTAAAGCGATCCCTTCTGTGTTGTGAAGACAGTGAAACCCGTACTCTTGGTTTTCTGGCATAAAGGCCTTGTTCATTAAGCCTTCTGTATACAATTTGTCGTGATACAACAGTTTCCGTGGCAGCTGCAAACTCTGAACTTAACTGCCGAGCAGATGACTTCCTGTTACGACGGGAAGTTATTGTCATATATCGATCATGAGAAGCAGTTGTTATACATTTAAGACCTTGTCCAGGCCTCCTTGCAACAGTTCCAGACTTCTGAAATTGCTTCCATAGCGCAGAGACTGTGTCTTGAAATATTCACACATCTCGCTGCTTCCATGATTGTCTGCCCTGCTTCTAAACGGCTGATAATGCGCCACTTCACAGATTCCTCCAAATGATACTTCGGAGCCATAACAAACCGTTTCGAGTCCTTACACACTGAAATCAAACGCTGTATTGCAGAAATACACTCAGATATTCACTGCACAAAGCGCTGGATTCACCGTCGGATGACGTAACGCCTTGATTTGCATATCAGTTTGAACACTTTTGACTGGGTAATCCTAATTAGGATTGTCTTTCACACATTCCTTGGAAAAATGGATTACATCGATTGGGTATTTCATGGAATAGAATTATTTTTGAGTATGTAAAGATAATTTTGGACATGATTTTAGTTTGGTATGTATATGATGAACGTTGCACTGCTATTGAAAATATTTGGAAATCGATAATTATCACTTGGATTTAGATGACCACCGCTTATGTATAAAGATTACCTAAAACTACCAAAACACTTATCTAAAAATTGAACTGAAGTAGTGCTTTCGATTAGCAGAATATTCTTTTTCACGTTGGCAATAAAAAACATGCTTTTTTCCTCTTCACTAATTTATCTCTCTCTATAGGAGTAGCAACCGGAGGGTTGCGAGTTAGAAACTCTGTACAACCAAACACCGTCGTTTACACGTAAATAGGTGCACGTTAAATCTACCATGGCTTCAAATGTCCTCTCATTGATGAGATGTGGAAGTTTAGAGAGTGGGGTGCCAGCTCACACAGGTGTTCTTGTCATTTAAAAGTTCTTGTAGTTTAAAATTACGAGGTACCATCTTTCCTTTTGGGATTGATCCTGGACTGTTACCAATAGCACGTTGCGTTGCTCCAGTTGTTATCTACGTACTACGTAACTACTAATTAGTTATCTACGTACCTACCTTACAGTGTAAAAACTTACAAAATCATATAAGTATATTTGAAAACGTAAAAATATTGCAGTTAGTTATTTTAAAGCAAAATCCCTAAACCAAGACATCGTGCTGAAACAGATTTCAGCAAATGTCAAACTAGATTTCTACTTCCAAACGCTCTGGGAAAACTTGACATCGGTGCATGAAACTACTTTTTTTAAAAAGTCGACCAAAGGAAAAATATAAACTTTTTGCAGGGTTGTCACTTTTTTTGTCCAAACTTGTAATAAAATTTCCGAGACACTCTGAATACCATTTTCATAGACCACAGAGAAAGATATGTGTAATACTTTGATAAAAACATCACTTTCTGTCATAAAACCACTTTCGTAACTTTCCGTTTATTCAGTAATCGATTTTTAAGTCAAACATACAGCCATCTTATGTGCTTGTCCATGGTCAGAGGTTGAATGGGTTAAGTCGTTCCGTTCAGACTTGTGGATAGTAAATTCAAAGATACTTTCGCTAACTGATTTTAAGTATGAAACCACCGTTCATTTGAACTAAACCATATTTGAATTAACAACTGGTTTCATTGAAGTGGACTTTTAAAACAAACTTTTGCATTTATTTGACTGTTGTACAATTTTCAGATTGTTGGAAACGAAAAATCCAACAATCCATCGTTCAAAAGAAGTATTAATTATTTTTAGTTTTATAACATTTAATGCTAGTCAGAAACATATTTTTCAGCGAATTCTCTTAGGAACCTAGCCGGTCAAATATTTATTAACCCTGCAAATATTAAGTGACGATATCCGATCTCGCATTTAAGTTTATAAAAACATATTTCAACTATTTTTAATATAAGAAAATGTGTTTTCTTCTAAAATGTCAAACAATTTTAAAAATTTTCACTAAAAGCAATTTTAAAACTTTTCACTAAAAGCAGTTTTAAAACTTTTATCACCAGAATTATATCAATTTATTTTATATTTTAATGTAATGTACCATGTTGGGTAGGAATTCGTTGAACAAAATAAGACGATTCTGCCTTACTAATGCTAGAAAGATGGTCTTATTGTTAAAGCTAACGGTTATTAAAATGTTGAGCACATAAATTCTGAGGCCTCAAAATACAAAACATAAGTTAGAACCCACTGAAGTAACAATTGTTTGGGTGATTATTGTGTTATAATTATATGTAAACATATGCGCACAAAAAAAGTTTTTACTGACAGAACACAAAAGAATATATTGAGTTGTGGCAACACTGTTCCAGAGAAACAATATTTAAAATCAGGATAACGTCTCGCAGTTACACGCAGCATAGAAAGGCTTAGTTAAAACAGGTGAATTATGCCCCCCCCCTCCAAAAAACACTATTCAAGAACAACATATTTAAAGTCGTATTAACATCGCGTATTTATACCCAGCCTAAAAAGGCCTAGTTATAAAAGTGAACTCCTGGCAAAACTATTCATGTTTTACACTAGGGTGCTCCCTCCCCTGCTTGCCTATGCTGGCCAACCTCCTTTCGCACAAGTGATTTCACTTTTTTTTAACTTTAACACTCAATTCACCCTAAACTAATAGCCGCATCAGTAAAAAAACATATCTATCTTGTTCCCTGTACAATTTTGAATAAACCATGTTAATCTCGTATTTTCTGATCTGTACTTAATCGGCTAACCGTCTGAGAATCGAGTGTGCAACATATTGAAACTCGAGTTATCGTCAAGCTTTTGCACGCAGCCTGGAAAGGTTTAGTTAAAAAAATATCTGTTGGAGCACTATTAAAAAATTTTCAATTCGCGGTTCTTTTTGTGACTTCTGTTCTGATGATGGCGAACGTCTTTGATCCTCCGAAATAGCCATCCACGACCTTTTACTTTGACAAATTTTGCTTGCTTTGAATTTTGACCAAAGCTTCCATCTGTTTAACGATTGAGGATTTTAGAAGGTAAGTTCCAAACCTTAGTTGAGGCTTGGTGGAGATTTTATGAAGATATAGCCACGCAGCGTTCAGAATATCAACTTTCACTCATACCACTTTTCCTTCTTCTGGAAGCAGGGAAGGAAAAAGAAAGTTATACTTTGGCACCCATTCGGCTCCAGCTTTCTTCCCATTCAGACACGACGGAGCCAGTGAAAGCAAACGTCACAGTCAATGGATCTCGTTTCAAAAGGGATGGGATGTATTTAGTAGCTCTTTCCACATTCGTCCCTTTTTGTTTTGAATTGAGCGACTCTCAGTGTCATCAAAAGACTCCATAAAAGAAGTTACCTAAATATAAATACTTTTATAAATAAAACTTAAATAAATTCGTTGTTTAACTCTAATTATAAGATTGGATGATAATGGAATCGGCTGATAAAATTAATTGCCACTCAACCTCATCAGCAGACTCCATAATAAAAAGATACCTGTAAATGAAATTGAAATAAATTTGTTACCTTTCAATTTCATTAGCAACTCTTCCTTAAACTATTCTAATTTGTAAGTTTGAGTGAAAATTATGAACAATTAAAAATAATTATGAACTAAATAGCAAACAAAAGAAACAGTTCACTTGAAAATGTGCGCACATTTTTCAGGATATGGGCACTTAATAATTTTCCACGGTAAATTATGGCTCCTGTTCAAAAACCAATAAAATAATGCCATCTTTAACTCACACCACTATATCGATTTAGATTGGTTTTTACGTGCAACCGCAGAAAGAATAAAAGACTTCGAAGAAAGGACTTCGAAGAAAGGACTTAGTTATTTATTTCCTTACTAAGCTGCAATCTTATATAAGTAGACTTCAGCTACTTTTTCTTCACTTCGGTGCGAAAAAGTGATAAATAAAAACGAACAGGGATTTCCTTTTCCTTTTTTCGCTTTTGAGAGTATTTTCTTCCAAGTTTTCACGTGATTCTGAATTGTTTTCAGTGCGATATTAGGTTATTTCAATATTTTCGAGGGTTTTAAGACATTTTCGGTATTTTCAATTATTTGTCATTCCCATGGATCGGAAAGAAAAAGAATACATATAAAATTATGAAAAAATAAATTATTAGGAAATTTTACCCTCCATGTGATTTGTACGAAATATCTCATTCATCCTGATCTGAACAATTTTGCTTATGACGATATATCTCGTCATCACGATATTGCCAAATTTTTGATGTTGACAAGTTCAAGATCTGGCCATTTTTCTTCTTACAACGCGATATCTCGTCGCTCAGGATCAGGTCAGTTTTTTGATGACGAGATATCTCGTTAGAGACAATCACCAGGAAGTTTAATTTTAACTCAATTATTGTGTCGTTTTTAAAATCTATTGTTATAAAATCCGTTAAGATTACTTAAAATTTCAAGGCAAGGGAAATAATTTTAAATTACTTTTGTATGGGGAGTATCAGTCAAGAACTGCTCCTCTTCTCGTTGTAAAATGTGACGATTTGACAACGAAACAAGCGTAAAGGCAAAAAAGCTTGTTAGACATACATAACATCGTTTATCCTAATGTTATTTTAAGGTAGGTAGGTAGTTCAATTCACGTCGCATTGAACTCATACAACGGGCTAGTGGCGAAGGTTGAATTCCGTAGGGAAAGATTCGAGGACAACCCCTCGTAATTTTGAATCAGAGTCAGATGACGAGCTCAACAGCTGAGCCGGCACTCTATTTTCCAAAATGTCATTTTAAGAGTAATGAAGAGGGTTTTATTTAAAAAATTACCACACGGTGTAGTTAGTAAATCTGAATCAAGAACTGCTCTACCTGGATGGGAGTAAAATATAAGAATTTGCCCACCAAGCCAAATCATAGCAACATACATTTTATATACATACACATTATATACATACGCTGTTATTACAATTACGCAACATCAGTCATCCTAACAAGCGTTATTTTAATGAAATTAAAAGATGTTTTATTAAAAGAATTCAGAACACGGCATTGTAAATTTGAATTAAGACCAACTATTTATATATGGAGAGAAATGAGAATTTGGCCACCAAACAATCTGAGCAATTTACCATCTAGTCTTATTAGAATTGCACAGCATCAGTCATCTTAACAAATGTTGTTTTACAAGAAATAAAACAGGTTTGGTTAAGACAGTTTACCACTCAGCATAATTTGCAAATTTCAATCAAGAACATCTGTACGAAGAAATTTGTTCCTAGGATTTGATCAATAAGGCAATCATTGGTAAACAAACTCTCACATCACATTTACATAGTATCAGTCATCCTAAAACAATATTATTTTACGAGAGATGAAAGGTTTTATTAAACCAATTTACTATCGTTTTTAAATTAGAATCAAGGACTTTGCCCTGTATGTATGTAATAGAGCAAAGTAATTTGTGAAGTCTACGATATAGTCGTACAATTAAAGAGCAATTTATGGGAGACGATAAAAGAGTCACCAAGGAAGTTCAGTCGCCGGCGACTTTTTTCTGTCGTGGTTTATTTTATTTGAGAAACAAAACAAAAGGGCTTTTTTATTCTCTAGTACAAATTTATATCTTCGCAATACTTAAAGATAGAGTTAAAATTTCAACGGATTTGAAATCTGCGGAAAATTTTACACCAAATCGATACCTTAAATGAGATTTTCTTTAAATAAATCATTTTTCTATTGTAACTTTTATATTTTCGCAATACTAATTTAGCCGCATTTGACGAGGATATTAATTGTGAACACTAAAAGGGCTATTTATCTCGATTTATAGAAAAAATATAGCTGGAACGGAGCACTTAGTTGCCTTAATTTACTGCTTTATATAAATAGCAACTTAAAAAGGATGAATATTTAATTGTATTTGATGTTTAGAAGAGTTTGCAAGAAAGGGGATAGTAGGTACTTTTATTTTTAAGATAACATATACCGACAACGGTCCGTTTAAGTTTTCATACGTGGCAAATGTCTTTAAAATCAAGCTAAATTTAAACATTCAATTTGAAGTTATTTTTTTAGTGTATTTATTTTAAAGACATTTGTTACGCATGAAAACTTAAACAAACCTTTGGTATACGTTACTTCAGAAATAAAATTACCTACTATTCTCTTTGTTGTAAAATCTTCAAAACATCGAATGCAATTAAATATTCATTCTTTTTTAGTTGCTATTTATATAAAGCAGTAAATTAAGGCTACTAAGTACTCCATTCAAGTGATCTCTTTTCTATAACTCGAGATAAATAGCCCTTTTGGTGTTCGCTCTCAACATCTTCGTCAAATGCGGCTAAATTCGTATTGCGAAAATATAAAAGTTACAGTTAAAAAATTATTTTTTAAAGAAAATCTCATTTCCGCAGATTTTACATTTGTTGAAATTTTTAATCTATCTTTAACGATGCCGATTTTACAAAAAAAAAAAAAGAACTAAACAATACCAGTCAAAAATTTTGTTTTGCTTCTCTTCGCTTGAATCGTTTGTGCGCAGGAAATGACTCTGTAAACATTTCCTGAGGACAATCTCAGGCGACCGGTATGAGATCCTATGATGAGAACGTTATGATCTCCTACGTGTGAAGGCACCCTTAGAGCCACACAGCATCAGTAATTTTAACAAGTACTATTCCACAAAAAAATAAAGAGGTTTTATTAAAGTAAAAGTAAAACAAAGTACCACGTGCTATCGCTTTTAGATGAGAACCAAGAACATCTGACCCTATATGGAGTAAAACGTTATGACATTTTTACCAACAAAGCAATCAGCTCAATTTATGATATACACTCTTAGATACATAGCATCGGCTATTATAACAATTGTTGTTTTACAAGAAATAAGAGGTTTTATTAAAACAATTCACCACATACTCTATCGGTTTTAAATTAGATTCGAGAACAAAAGGAGAGCGGAACAGGGATTGAAAAAGTGGAGCACTTACAGAAGGGGGTCCACGTGCCCAGGGATGAGACAAACCCCCATGGGGAATGGACGGTTACCCCTACCATGATGGAGTATGGAAGATTAACTGGGGCTGTTGACAATAGGGCTTGTCGTTAACAAAGAAATGCATCTGACAGCCCACTGAGAATTGCTTTTTATGGATGTTTTCCTGTCAAATGGGGGAGGTGACTGCGGTGGGGTGAGGAGGGAAATACTCATCAAAATGCAATTTTGCCATTCACTAAAGAGAAATTTCCATTCGTGGTAGAATTGATGAGGCATAGATGAGTCTGGATTGAAGCTATTTAAGTACCAAAATATGCATCAAAATGTAATGTAAAATTCACACCAAAACGGTTGATGTTGATTAATTATGGATTAAAATACTCCTATAAAAATTAAATTATCATTTCTGTATCAAGTAAGGGAAAGGCTCACTGTCCAATTCGCTGATTTTGATTTGTCTGCAAATCTCTTCAAGGTAATGAAAGTTTTAGAAAAAGTACCTTTGTCTTCCTGTTTAACACATTATGGAAGCATCAAAACATTAGAAACTGTTCATCATTTGATATAATAAAGATACTCCTATAAAAATAAAATGATCCTTCTGTAACTTGGAAGAGAAAGCTCAATGCGTCCAAACTCAGTGATTTTGATTTGTCTAGAAATCTCTTCAAAGTAATCAAAGTTATAGAAAAGTAACAATGTTCTGTTAATACATTATGGAAGTATCAAAACATTTGAAACTATTTTTTGTTTGATGTACTAAAAATACTCCAATAAAAATGAAATAATAATTTCTTTATCTTGGTAGAAAAAGAGCTAATGTCCAAATTTGCTGATTTTAAGTTGTCTACAAATCTCCAAGGCAATTAAAGTCATAAAAAGTACCAATGGTTCTCCTATTAATATATTTTATGAGAGTTTAAAAACATCGGAAATTATTTTTTGTTTTTGCTGTTTCAAAAGCAAAATAAGAATTACTCAATAAGAGTTGTTGCTAAAAATTTTCAAAATGGACATTGGCACTTTTTTCTACCAAGGTAGATGTATTAACCCTCCTGGTGGTTGTCTCAAAGAAGTATCTCGTCGCTAGTAAAATGACCAGATCTTGATGGACGAGATTCTCGTTCTAAGAAAGAAACTGACTTGATCTTGATGGGATATATCTCGTCACTAGCAAAACTAATCCAGCTCTTGTTGAACGAGATATTTCGTTATTAGAAAAAAACAGACTCGATCATCATCTAAAGATATGCAATATTTTGATGACGAGATATCTCTTCATTTGAAAAATTCCTCATATCTTCATGTACAAGATAGCATTTGCAAAATTGGTCGGATCTGGATGACGAGCTACCTTGTCGAAGCTACTTCCAGGGTAAAAATAAAAGCGAAAACTGGCAACTGTAGAAGTATGTACAGGGTAGTAAGAACAGAACTCAAAATAATCTCCTCAATATCTTGTCGAAAACCAAACCAAAAAAATATATTTCGTTTTTCCATTGGATGAGGCATACCGGCAATATTAACGTCGGAAACGTTTATGGCCTTTTTTCCTGTCATTCAAAATTTCAGCGCTAAAACGACCAAGATTATGAACCTGTAGGCTATCTTATGGTTACTGGTACCCCAGAAAGAATGGAGACACTCGCAACAAAACAAAGCACCAGATGACTAAGCAAATCCGAAGGTGTATATTTTAACTGTCAGTTGTTAGTAAGCATGTACGCATCTCCTGAATGCCACGTCCAATCGGAAAACGGACACCGCTCTTTAGAGTTGTAGGCACGCATAAGCGCATTTTTGGAATGCCACCCCCAATCGAAAAACCGACAACACTTTTTCAGGTTATAGGTGCGCATCTCCTGAATGGCACGTCCAATCGAAAAACAGGCAACACTTTTTCGGGTTGTTGATACGAAGCTCCAAAATGCTACGTACAGTGAAAATAAGGACAGCTTTTCTTTCGAGTTGTAGTATATGCACATCTCTGGAATGCCGTGTTCAATCGTAAAACGGCCACTTTTTTGAGTAATGATCCGAATAAGTAACGGTAATGCGTTTCACCTCAGAAACACTACCTACCATGTTAAGGTAGAAGTTTAAATATAGAGGTTCCAATATTTTTAATTGTAAATGCTGCCAAGGATAAATCATGGGAATGCCTTCATTCCTCCAGTGACTTAGCCCCAGACTCTCCAAAGAAGACTTCACTTGCTGAGTTTCGTTTCCTGAATGTGCATGACTGCGCGTTTTTACATATTGTATTGCAGTATTGTTGACTCTCCTGACTGTATTTTAAGTAATTGTAGACAACCTTTGATGTCTCAACACTCAGAATGCATTTAATAATTCTTGTAATAGTGTACAGAAGTATTAGGAAGTCAGATGGCGAATGACGTATAGTCAAATGTCTGGCATTTGTTTCACTCACAATTTCAATAGCCTTTAAGCTTCTCTGTATCCCTAAAGGAAAAATAGTTTTACGTATGAAGATGGGGATAATGTATTGATTGAAATAATAATTATTTAACATTTAAAAATAGAACAAAATGTTTTGAATAGATATATTAAGGGAATGAAGCAAATCAGAAACATTAATCTGTTCCGAAATTGCATTATTAACGTATGGAAGGATTGGATGTGAGCAAGGAACTGGAAACATAGAGACTAATCTCATTTAGCTACTTTCTGATAATATGCATCTCTGGTTCATCCGTCTTTTGGAAGTAACGATCGATAATTTATGCGTGCGTGAAATGGATAATTTTAATTAAATTGCTTCTCTGAATGAAAATATGTCCTTTTCTATTTTCGGAAAGTCATTTGTTTCTGGATTTTGTCATCGGTTATTAAACTAAGGAGAAAAGTTGAACATTTAATGATGTAAGATTCAAGTTTACGACAACTGTTCTACTGGCATTTTTTTCTAAACGGCTTTTTTCAGGGTTTTCGGTCAATGATGCAAGGATCAAGTTTAGGGTAATTATTCTACCATGTTGGACAAGACAATATCTCCAAGTTTGGTCTGTCGAGCCCTCTAGTAGAAGAAAATATGCACTTTTCTTGTCTAGTTGTAGCACATTTTTACAAAATTGAATTTGTGATCAGCAGCCCTGAATTGTGAAGATTTTTCATCTTTTTTAGAGCGATAATTAGAAGTCTAATAGTTATTAAATGGCGAACTTTATCAAGTACTAACATCAATTAAACTTTTCAAGAGTAGATAAAAAGCGCAAATATACGAGAACAAAACTTGAAAAGTAGTTTTCAAGTTGGCTCAAAAAAACGATTTAGACTCAATCAATGATGTATTAAAAGTTCAAGATACAAATGATATACTGCAAGGGACCTGCTATATAGATTATCAACGCAAAGGTTGCTCGCGAATCGAGAAAATTATTTTGAAGCTGTGGTCTTCAACTGAAAACGAAATCTCAAAAGTTGTGTGTGTGCTAAACGGAGGACTTTATCACAGTTACTAACATCAACTAAACCTTTCAAGAGTATATGAAAACACAAATATATATGAAAAACACAAATGAACAAATTTTATAGAGTAGTTTAACAAGTTGGCTAGTAAATTATCAATTTAGACTTAATTTGGGTTGTATTAGAAGTTCAGAATACAAATGAAATATTGAAAGAGCGACACAAGTTAAGCGACAGTTTTCTCGCGTCGAAAATGTTTTGGAAGCAGTTTCTTTCAACTGAAAACGAAATCTCAAAAGTTGTCGCTATCGGACTGGCTTATAGCGGTTTCAATACGAATCACTCTCCGTTTTCGTTTAGGAGGGGCGGTCGTGAAATAGGGACGCCAACTTTCGGAGGAGGGGTCTAAGATGGCCTAGTTGCGTCCTGCGCATCGATTTCCTTGCGTCAGGGACTGCGCTGTGTCTGCGTCGATTCACAGATTCTCCTTTTATTTACAACCCGTATCATTTACATACATGTGCTATTCATTTACTGAAATTCATTGAAGCAGGCTTGTGTCCAGTCACGGAAAACTTGTAAAAGTTTTTCTTAAAATGCTTAGATCTGCAGATTTCTTCATTTACATACATGCCATTCATTCGTTGATATCAATTAAATTATATGTGTGTATACAACTTTTTTGCAGTTACGGAGAAGTATTCTATAAAAACTATTCTCAAACTGTTTATGATTGTAGATTTTTTTCATTTACATACATGGCCATTCATTCACGGAAATCAATTGAATGATGTTTGTTCCCCAGTCACGGAGAACTGTTCTGTAAAACCTTTTCCTCTAAAATGCTTGCTTCTGCACATTTCTTCATTTAAATACATGCCATTCATTTACGGAAATTCATTGAAGGAAGTTTATATCCCAGTCACGGGGAACTATTTTGTAAAAACATTTCTTAAAATGCTTAGGTATGCAGATTTCTTTATTTACATAAATGATGTTCATTGACAGAAATTCTTTGAATGGTGTGTGTTCGTTTACAGACAGCTTTTACAGTACAGTCACGGAGAACTGTTCTGTGAAAGCCTTTCTCAAACTGTTTAGGGCTATAGATTTCTTCATTTATATACATGCCATTCATTCACGGAAATAAGTTGAACGATGTTTATGTTCCAGTCACAGTGAACTGTTCTGTAAAAGCTTTTCTCAAAATGGTTGTGTCTAGATTTATTTACATACATGCCATTCATTTAGAGAAATCAATTGAATAATGTTTTTGTTCCAGTCACGGAGAACTCTTCTGTACAAGATTTTCTTTAAATTTTGTTTCTGCAGATTTCTCAATTAACATACATGCTTTGGCGTCGGTCGCCTAATTTTGGCGCTAAACTAACTTGTGCAGGATTCCATTCAGCAGCTGGCCGCCATATCCATCAAACCTCCAAAACCGGTAGAAAGTGTCGGCATTAAAGAAAGAATTAAACGTTCTAAAACTCAACAAAACTTTATTGACATAACAAGAGGTAAAAAACTATTCTAAACGTGTGCCACGAGTAACAGACAGCGCGGACACACCATGCTAAGCAGCAGAGAGGTATAAGGGAATGCAGGAAGGTCAACAGGCTATTTATAACAGGCCAATCTTATTCTTCCGCCGTGCGTCACAAAACATAGTTCACTAAACGTCATATAGCATTGATGCCACAATGCCATTCATTTACGGAAATTAGTTAAAGAATGTTTCTATTCCAGTCCCGCAGAACTTTTCTGCAAAAGTTTTTCTCAAAAAGGTTATTTCTGCTGATTTCTTTATTTACACACCTGCCATTTTGTCATGGAAATCCGTATAATAGTGTATGTGCATCCAAATCATAGAGAATTGCTCTGTAAAACCTTTTCTAAAAATACTTAGGTTTGCAAATTTCTAATGGAATATTCTGCTGGTGTCTGTTATCTGTTGGTGTATAATAAAGGATATCCATATAAGATCCTACGTATTGTTTGATTATTGGATAACTTTGCATAGCATGTTTTTGTTCCAGTCACAAAGAATTGTTCTGTACAAGATTTTCTTTAAATCTTATTTCTGCAGATCTTTCAATTAACATACATGCTATTCATTCACGAAAATTAGAAGAAGGATGTTTCTATTCCAGTCACGCAAAACGTTTCTGCAAAAGCTTTTCTCAAAATGGTTGTCTGCTGATTTGTTTATTTACCGTGAATTAGGGATTTCCGTGAATGAATTGCACCTTAAGTACTCTACTTATATTAGCTTAGTTTGATTTTAATGCCATATTTTTAAATGCTAGTATTTGAAAATCACCAAATTCTGTGAATACCGATTTTTAGAACTATATTCTTTTCTAACGGAGACCCCAATAAAGTTTAAGGGGTCATATTGCCTTTCGAACAATTATTTTTGATTTTACATTAACAGAAAAATGCTTTAGTGTACATTAAAGTGGTAACACACGGGTCGATTTGTGAAGGTGACTCGGAGGGAGCTTCTTTTCATCGAGATTTGACTCGAGACACAAGTGGCTAGTTACAAGCGGCTAATTCGGCTTTTTTCCCGGTCTGGAAGAAAAAGAGATCCCGGGTCGTGCTGCTCAAGTCATCTCGTGTATCACTCAGCTTAAAAAGTTATTGGTTGGCGATATGGTGCGACTTGTATAACGCGGCTGAGTAGCGCGAATGGTCGACCGTCGATTTGATGAGCAACGCTATCCCATGTGCCAGGAGAAATAAAAATGTATTCATCCACCAGATAGCTCGACTCGAGTATCTCTGCTCATATCCAATATGAAATATGCCGTACAAAAGCAAATAAAATCATTTTTACATAAACGATAGACCAAAAATTATAGTTTTAAAAATATATTTGGATCTTTTAAAGGTTCTACTCCTGCAAATTTCAATCACGATGGCATAGTGTGGAAGTTTGAAGAGTGAAGTGTCTGTTCAGGTGTTGCCTCGTCATCTAACCGTGGTACAAATATATGTGGTGTTGTCTTCGGGACTGACCCCAGACCGTTGTCGAAAGTCCGTTGTGTTGCTCCAGTGCGACGTTAATTAAAATACCTACCTATCTTTTTATGATATTAAATAATGAAAATAACTAAAAGAGAAGATAACTGGTTTTTCTGGATGTAGCATTTACTTACAAATGTTTAATGTACTCTCCAAGTGCTTTCGACGAGATATCTCGTCATTAGCAAAATTGATCAAATTTTGATGGACGAGATATCTGGTCGAAAGCACTTGGAGAGTAATCTCATCCAATAAGACCTGGTCAGTTTTGCAAATGACGAAATACCTCGAAGAGTCATGCCCGTTGTGTTGCTCCAGTACGAAGTTAATTAAAATACAAAAAAATATCATACTTCGTAGAAACAGACACCATGAGTGTTAACCTGGGATAGGCTGTTGAACGCAGACTATACTGTCGTCAGTCTGGGATCAGTCCTAAAGAGAAATATTCGTGACCAACACCTCATAATTTTGAACCACGGTCAGATGACGAAGTCAATGCCACTCTTGTTTGACAGGAATGAGGTTGACACTCTCCAAATCTAACCCTTCGACGTTTGTCTCGGACCTTCGCCAATAGCCCGTTGTGTTTATCCAGTGTGACGCTAATTAACTACCTAGCTACCGGTTGTTAAACCGATACTCTTCCGTAGTGTTGCTCTAGTACGACGTTAGTTAAAATTACCATTACCGCTACTCTTCCAGCCGGGCTACCAAATACAGCATCCAAAATACAGGGTGATTCATAAGTAAGTATACAATTTCAACGCACTATTTAACAGTGACAATGTAAGATATTTTATGTCCCCTGTAAAAGAAGTGTAGGTGAATGTTTCAAGTTTTTTTTAGAGACAGTCACTGATGTTCTATGTGTGCACTTTTAGTCACATTATGCACATTTAACCGGTAACCCATTTTCGCCCAGACGCGAGTTAGGGTATCTGAAGAAAGTGCAGTGATAGTGGATGTGATACACTGTTTCAACGCTGGATCAACAGGAAGAGGAGGAGGAGTTATCCTTTACGTAACCCCGATAAAAATATTACGTGGTGTTAAGTCAGGGAATCTGGGTGGCCATTGGGTTAGTGGGATTGTTATAGTCGGCGCTTCGTCCAATCCATCGGCGAAGATGTTAATAGAGGTAATTTCACACGTCACCTGAGCAGTGTGGTGGTGCACCATCCATTTGTTGAATAACGTTTTTCGATTTTATTATCCAATTGCATGAATAAAGTGTTTGATGACATCTGCCGATACACTCGGTCGTCCTGACGTTGTAACTGTGCATAAACAGCCTGTAGTTTCAAATTTTTTAAACTAATCGTAAATGAATTTTCTGGTTGGTGGTTCTTTTTCAAATATCGAAATGCCGTTGCACAACGGTGACAGATTCCGTTTTGCTCAATTCAAGAACACAAAACGCTTTTTCCACTGCAGACGCAGCCATTTCTACTGACTAGTCAGGTGACACTCTCGCTATCGCCTACGTCACTTCGGTCGGGTGGGGGACACAAACTTTATGAGTATACCTAGCTAATAGTTCACATTTGGGGACCGTGTCATAAACTGTTCCTGTTTTACAGCATATGGAATCTGTATACGTACTTATGAATCACCCTGTATTACATGGATACAAATATATTCATCCAAAGTATTCAATTGGATCTTTCCCTTAAGGGACTGATCCCGGATCGTCGTCAATAGCCCGTTGTTTTGCTCTAGTAAGACGTTAATTAAAATTACCATTATCAAAGTATTCATATACCAAAGTATAAATATACCAAGTAGTAGTGTTACATTATTTGAGTATCAATATTGGTGTTTGTCAAAACTATTACTTGTAGAAAAAAAGAACATTACAACGATACGCTGGTTTAATCTTGCAGAGGGATGAAATTTTGATATTCTATTTCACAATTCAAGTACATTAACCGCGACGCTTCGAAAGTATTATTTTATTTTTATATAGTAAGCGTACTTTTAAATATCGATTACTTGTTCAATACCAGTAATTACTCGAATACCAAATATTCTATTCTTAAAAATACTCAATAGGTCCGTCGTGTTGCTCCAGTGCGAAGTAAATTCACCTACCTACCTTGAAAATACTCGAATATCTCCTACCTACTGCCGAAATAAAATAATTAACCGTATAAAAATGAAGATTTATTTACCTTAAACATTAGAAATTTATTTTTCCATATAGTCAAAATTCATTATTACACAAATTTCCAAACGCGCTATTCACTAATTCATTCCGTGGTGTTGTCCTCGGATCTTTTCCTTGAGGGTTTGAATCCGGACTGTCGTCAATAGCCCGTTGTGTTGCTACAGTACGATGTAAATTATAATACCTACCTAACACTATTTTATTCCGTCTGTGAAGAAAGTTAAGGTTTGTTTTCGCAGCAACTTCAAACTTTGGAATCGAATGTAACCATCGGTAGAACCATCCATCCAGGCTTTTGTGAATGGCATTCCTTTCCCTTTGCAAGCTCGCCACCTTTCCACCAATAGACTTTCCCAAGGTCATATCCCTTCCCTTTGGAACATCACTACCTATTAACGTCATTACTCCGATTAAGTAGTACATTCTTCCAATTAAAGGTTGAAAAAAGATGTTGTTAATTCAATTGAGCTATTTTCTTTTAGTTTGCGCCGTAATAAACGGACCGTAATAAATAATCATTAGCCTAACTAGCCAAAATTGACTATATACAAACTTGGTAACTTTTGCTAATGATGCGGGGTCACCGTGACTCAGTGAGATTGCTCACTGCATTAGCAACCTACGAGTTCAAGGTTTGTGCATGTTCAATTCCTCCATGAGTGTATTTTTCTCTTCTGTGTCAATAAAATTTCCTTGAGTTCATTCCTTGATGTCTTGTGTTTGGAGCTGTTTGCGTTATAAACCCCTACCACAAAGAACGTATTTATGATTCCGTATTTGAAATCACTCCCAGAGAAATAGAGGAATCAAGTGTACAAGTCTTAGATGTTTATTAAATACTTTGCAGTCAATTCCAGAAATAGGTTAAAATATAGGTACACCATTTTCAAAAAATGTGCTTTGAAGAGTTCATTAAAGATATATCCCCATTTGAAACCATTCGCATTCTGAATGTGAAAATTTCCGTGAATGTGATGCCTTTAGTGTGATATAGACCTCTTATTGCGAGTGTGAAACTGTCCCAACCAGCAAGGATCGACGACCCGCACCCTCGTTTAAATTAAATTAAATGCTCACTTTCCAATCTCTTTTATGATTCCGTATATGAAATCACTCTCAGAGAAATAGAGGAATCAAGTGTACAAGTTTTAGATGTTTATTAAATACTTTGCAGTCAATTCCAGAAATAGGTTAAAATATAAGTATACCATTTTCAAAAAATATTCTTTGAAGAGTTCATTAAAGATATCTCCCCATTTGGAACTATTCGCATTCTGAGTGTGAAAATTTCCGTGAATGTGATGCATTTGGTGTGGTATAGACCTCTTATTGGCGAGTGTGAAACTGTCCCAACCAGCAAGGATCGACGAACCGCACCCTCGTTTAAATTCAATTAAATGCTCACTTTCCAATCCTCTTTCCCCACCTAGCGCCCCGTCCTATCAATTCTCATTGTACTTGTGCAAATTTAACGACAGTGACTCATACCCCACGCATCAGTGGCGGCGGCACGGCTCACGCAATCTTATTACGGCATCTATAGGTAACCATTATGAGGAGCGGATGGGAGCTCTTCATTTATCCGCAACAACGACTATCCGGCACAGCCCTTGCGCAACTGGCATGTTCTATGACGTGGGAGGGTCAGGCATTCCATGACCTCCGGATCCATTAGGGCTGCAGTCACAACATCCATCTGCGACCCCCCACTCCCCTCTCAACAGAGTAATAGACTCCCACCCAGTGCATTGGCGGTCCCTGAAGGATAGGCAATGCCTTGTCACCACCGTGACCGATCAATACGGTACAGATACCGACACGATTGGAGCTCAGTATTAACCTGAATCCGCGTGCCGCTTTCAAAAATCCCCTTTTCGTATGGACGCGAGGGGGTCGGTCTATTACGCGGGAATGGATGGAAGGTGGTTGGCTGGATCTTGATGAAGGTTTCATCCATCAAGTGTCCAGACCGAACATCTTAAACACACACACACACACACACACACACACACCCGTTTATTACTTTGAAATTAAACATATATAAACAAATTCTGATCTTTAATAATTTGGTAATATTTTATTTAACGTCGTACTGGAGCAACACAAAAGGCTATTGACGACGGTCCGGGTAATTAAAAAAAAAATTTAACGTCGTACTAGAGCAACACAACGGGTTATTGAAGACGGTCCGGAATCAGTCCCTTAAGGGAAAGATTCGAGGACAACACCTCGTAATTTTGAACCACGGTCAGATGGCGGGAAAGATTGAGGACAACACCATGTAATTTTGAACCAAGGTCGGATGACGAGGTAACACCTGAGCAGGCACCTCACTCTTCAAACTTCAACACCAATCCAACAAAATTCTGATCGGATTTATGCATTGAAATAATCACTCTTATGATCTTACGCAGCCGCCAATAGCACATTGTGTTGCTCCAGTGCGATGTTAATTAAGTATCTACCTACCTACCTTCTATTACCCAAGAATGGTTGAAAGATAGGTATTTAGGTACTTTAATTAACGTCGTATGCAGCAACACAAAGAGCTATTGCCGACAGTCCGGTAAAAATTGGTAATTTGGTTGTTTGTAATGGTATGGAGTAGAGGCGGCTGGTACACCTTAAATCTGTCGTGGCCGAAAGTCCTCACGTTGGGTTGGTGTGGAAGTTTGGAGAGTGGGGTGCCAGATCAGGTGTTGCCTCGTCATCCGACCGTGGTTCAAAATTACGTTGTGTTGTCCTCGGATCTTTAACTCAGGGAATCGATCTCAGACCATCGTCAATAGTTGTGTTACTCTAGTACGACGTTAAAAATGACCAGTAGTAATTTTGTAATTTTTAATTAACGTCGTACTAGAGCAACACAGCGGGCTTTTGACGACGGCCCGGTATCAATCCCTATGGGTAAGATCGGAGGACAATTCTACGTAATTATGAACCACGGTCAGATGAAGAGGCAAAACCTGAGCTGGCTCCCCACTCTCCAAACTTCCACACCATGCCAACTTGAAACGGATGAAAGGTGGATGATTGAATGTCTTTAAATATTTTATGCCGACCAACCGGTATAGTGGTTAAGGTGTTAGCCTCTAGATCGGAAGGTTCCTGGTTCGAATCCGGGTTCGGGCATGGATGTTTGTAAACGTATGGTGTAGAGGCGGCTGGTGCACCTTAAATCTGTCGTGGCCGAAAGTCCTCACGTTGGGTTGCCGTGGAAGTTTGGAGAGTGGGGTGCCTGCTCAGGTGTTGCTTCGTCATCTGACCGTGGTTCAAAATTACGAGGTGTTGTCCTCGGATCTTTCACTTAAGGGACTGATCCCGGACCGTCGTTAATAGCCCGTTGTGTTGCTCTAGTACGACGTTAACTAAAATTACCAATTACCATTAAATATTTTATGCATCAAGTGTTCTCTCTCTCATCTGATTAGCAACAGGAGGGTTGCGAGTTCAAATCCAGCCAAATACCGTCGTGTACGAAGGAGGCCGGTGCACGTTAAATCCGTAGTGGCCTCGAATGTCCTCACGTAGGTGTGGAAGTTTGGAGAGTGGGGTGCCAGCTCAGGTGTTGCTTCGTCATCTGACCGTGGTTCAAAGTTACGAGGTGTTGTCCTCGGATCTTTCCCTTAAGGGACTGATCCCGGACCGTCGTCAATAGCCCGCTGTGTTGCTCTAGTACGACGTTATCTAAAATTACCATTACCATTAGTTTTGCTATTGCATAAGAGCAGTTGTAAGGTGGTTGCCTGCATCTCTTTAAAGTCTTTATGCATCAAGTGGCCAAACCGATCATTTTGACATGAGAAACAAATTATAATTCGTTTGATGCATCAATGGTATTGGTATTCAAATTAATGTGTTACTGGAACGACACAACGGTTATTGACGATGATCCGGAATCAATCCTCCAAGGGAAAGAACCGAAGACAACAGCACGTAATTTTGAATCACGGTCATATGACGAGGCAACACCTGAGCTGGTACCCCACTTTCTAAGCCTCCACACCAAGCCACCGTGAGGAGATTTGAGGCCACGACAGATTTACCATGCACCAGCCCCCCCCCCCCGCCTTTGTACACGACGCTGTTTGACTGGATTAGAACTCGCAACCCTCCCGTTTCTAATCCATAGTAGCAAGCGTAATTTCGAGTAGCAAGACCAAATATTTTCAGTATTCTAAAACTGTCAATAGCATTTTTTATTAGTTTGAAATTAAAAATAAATTCTGATCAGTTTTATACATTAAATCATCATTCTCATCAGTTCTGCTATCAAGCCTGAGAGGATGAAAGATGATTGGTTTAATCTGTTTAAATGTCTTATAATAAAGGCATAATGGCATCATGAGGCCAAAACCAACATTTTCGGTATTTTAAAAATATTAATAAAAAATGTAAGTCTGAAATTGTAAACAAATTCTGATCGGGTCTGTGCATCAAATAATCATTCTTATCAGGTCTTACTAGTATCAAACAAAGATAAATGGTGGTTGTCTGAATCTCTTTATATATTTTATGCTTCAAGTGACCCAACCGTACATTTTGAAAAAATGTCATTACTTTGAAATTATAAACAAATTTTGTTCGGTAATTGGTAATTTTTAATTAACGTCGTACTAGAGCAACACAGCGGGCTACAAATTCTGATCGGATTTATGGATCAAATAATCCTATGATTTATGAATGTATGATGAATGATTTATGAATGTATGATGAATGATTTATGAATATATATACAGGGTGGTCCCGAATTCATGGTACAAACTTTAATGGTAGGTACAGGACATTGTAACAATGATTTATTGTATAGGAATGTATAGTCGCAAGTGACGCGGTGAGGCGAAAACAGGGGAAATAACGGCCGAAAGGAAAAACAAAGATTTTATTGAAAGCGTTGTTGACAAGTATCATGTTTACAGTAATTGTTCAAAATTGCGTCCACCAGTATCGATACATGCTTGACAGCGTCGGTGGAGCGATTGGCGTACACGTTCAAAGATGCCTGGTATTTCACGCACACCTGCAGCAGCTACAGATAAGCGAGCGACGAGATCCTCATCTGAGTCAACTGGAGTCTCATAAACAAGATGCTTTAGATGTCCCCATAAAAAGTAATCGAGGCTCGATAAATCGGGAGATCGGGGTGGCCAAGGGACTGGTCCACCACGCCCAATCCATCGAGTACCAAACGTGGCATTCAGGTAATTCCGTACATCAATGCTGAAGTGTGCTGGCGCCCCATCGTGCTGAAACCACATGCGGTTACGAATGGCGATCGGAACATCATGCAGCAGTTGTGGTAACACTTCTTTCAGAAAAATAAGATAGCTTCCGCCAGTGAGCCGCGTGGGTAGTAAGTATGGGCCAATCAAAAAGTCGTTCACAATACCAGCCCACACATTAATACTGAAACGTTGTTGAAACGCATGTCGACGCGTTGTATGTGGATTATCGGTTGCCCACACATGGGAATTGTGCGCATTAAAGACACCCTCGCGTGAAAATGTCGCTTCATCTGTAAATAGCACATAATCTACGAAATCCGGCTGCAACGTACATTGCTGCATCACCCACAGGCAGAAGTTCACGCGGCGAGGATAATCTGCCGGATTCAATGCTTGTACTTTCTGAAAATGGAAGGGGTGTAAGCGATTTTCGTTTAACACTCTGCATACAGTCTGATGACTCACACCTACGTCACGCGCAACAGTTCTTGTGCTTGACTCGGGTCTATCAGCCACAATGTTCAAGATACTTTCTTCCAGCCTTGGAGTGCGTACAGCTCTTTCTCGACCAGCGCCATGTCTGTTGACGTCGAACGCACCTGTTTCACAAAGTTGACGATGTAACCGTTGAAAAATTCTATGATCCGGCATTCGTCGATCAGGATACTCCGCGCGATACATTCGTAACGCAGCTCTGCCGTTACCATTTGCACGGCCGTACATGTAATGCATGTCTGCTTTTTCTGCATACGTAAAGTCACCCATCGTCTACGGCAGCACAATTGTGAATGGCGCTTTTCCCTACTGCGATGCATCATGTTCAACAGCGGCTAGACATCTACTGCCCTCTACCGGCAATGATACCAACCGATCACTCCATTTCTCTTTCCTTTTATTTCCCCTGTTTACGCCTCACCGCGTCACTTGCGACTATACATTCCTATACAATAAATCATTGTTACAATGTCCTGTACCTACCATTAAAGTTTGTACCATGAATTCGGGACCACCCTGATATATATATATATATATATATATATATATATATATATATATATATATATATATATATATATATATATATATATATATATTCAGTCAGTATCGGTTAATATGGTCAGCTCAGAGGTTCAGAAAAATCAGACCGTATAGGCGGGGTGACCATATATATGCGGAACAATACTACACTATTTAATTATGGCAGGATTATATTCACCTATCAGAATATAGTGCTCATAAACGAATAATTAAACTTTTAAGAACATTATAAAAATTAATTCATGAATTAAAAACTACAGTAAGATATATGCAACATTTTTTAGTGAGATTTATTAGCTTACCTTACCAATCTAAGTACAGTACGCACACGTACGTTCATTCATATTCAATGCACTTATCTCTACTATTATAAGAGGAAGTGTTTGTTTTTCTGTTTTTCGTTATCACAGTCATGACGAATCTACGCCACTTACAATAATAGGATTTGGCACACAGGTAGTCCGAATTTTTTGCAATTTTTGAGAGGGACGAATTTTAAAATTCAATCTAGAACATTTTAAAATGAATTTAATTATTATTGTTTTCTTTGGAATGGCAACAGTAAAAGATCACAGATTCTAAATTAATTTTTACGTTTCCGTTTTTAATTATATTCTTATAGAAACAATTTGTAAGCAGAATAAAAAAATATATATATAAAAAAAATAAAATAATAAAAACATTTTTAACATAAATAAATGTTTTTATTCGTCACGTATGATCTAAACAAAAATTTTCTTTACTGTTTTCGTCTCAATTTCAACGTACTTTTCATACAGGAAGAGTTAACTTCAACAAATAAACAGACAGATGTCCACCTGTTGTGCTTGGGGAGGAAGAGAAATGAAGGAGGTGGGTAACGCCGACGATTATTCAACGCAAAAGAGAAATTGGGGGAGTGGAGGGAAGTAAAGGCGTAAATTCAGGTCCTATCCGGGGTCGCTAAGACCTTTTTTTCTTCTGGTCATTCCCTGTGTTGCTCCCCGCCTCTAGAAATGTTACAACAATTACTATTTTTCAAATATAAAAGCTGATAACCTTATTGAAAAGATGAAAAAACCAACCATATAACCGATAACCAGGAAAGTAAAATGACTATATAAACGGGTGACCATATAGCCGGTACCGACTGTGTGTGTGTATATATATGTATTGCAATTTTTAACATATTGCAACATATAAACTGAAAAAAGAGCACAATAAAGAGTAGAAAAAACCTTTCACCTTCTCCGGACCCTTTATATTCCATGGTCCACAGTACTATGTTACTACTGATGATCCTCTCATTCGGACCCTGGATTTATTTTCCATGCTTTAGAACTGAAATGGTAATGAATAACGAATTCATCAAGGCCCAAAAGTACTTTTGTGGACAAACTAATTTTGTGAATATGGTTTAATTTGGTGCTCCATACCTCCCTTTAAAATTTGTAAAGACGTTTGAAATGATCCGTTTATTTAGTACTATAAATTACAGCAATGTATATGTTTTATTTTCTCTCATTTCAGACTTTCCCAGTACGTTCTATTGGTTATAAGCATCGTTATGATGTGTGTGACCATGGCCATCATTCCATTTTGCCGAGCTCTTTGGATTTTGACCATGGTCTTGGCAGTCATGGGATTCTTCATGGGCACGATAGATACCGTAGCTAATGTCTCTATGATCAGAATTTACGGAAAGGATGTGTCTCCCTTTCTACAGGTATGTACAAAAAGTTATTTTGTGAAATTCGGCATTGCTAAGATTATTGGTAAAAACTGAAAAACCTTCAAAGCAATAACTACTAAAGATTAAAACTTATAAAAAAATTCCATTCCTTAAGACGTACTGAATATTTGGCGACATTCCGATAAGTAGTTTTTGTTTATACTGCTTAGGATAAGTGAACCTTGCTTATAGCTACCATGTACAAGCAGTTATTAAATGTTAATGTTTACTTTCTATTCAAACTTTCGATTTACACCTAAAAAGAGCCAAATACAGAATAGGCAAAGAACTAAATTACTAATTTTAACAATAGTAGGAGTATTAATAAGTAGACATAATTCAAACTTTTATTTTTGTGGAGTAATTATTATACTTAGATATAATAGAGACATAGACTTTATATGTTTAATCCGTAAAGAGTAACTAAGTTATTTTCTATTTTATTCAGACACTACATTTCTTCTACGGTGTTGGAGCTTTCATTAGTCCAATGATCGCACAACCTTTCTTGCTTAACGAGGATTGTTCACCCTTCATTGACAACACTTCCGTGCCAGTTCACATTTTGGATCAGAACGAAACCCTTCCAGCCAAGAATCTAGTAGAGGCACAGAGGATGACCCACATAGACAACGTTTTCTGGATCATGTCGGTACTGATGGTAAGTACATACCTGAGGACGAATCAGTTAAAATATTTCAGAAGTGGGTGAATTATAAATTTAATATTTTTCATTATATTATAAATTTTAAAATACCAGCTTACAGATCTTGAGTTGGTGATGTTAAATGTATTAAATATAATCAATTGTACTAACAAAAAATGTTTACATTTGTTTTATTTTTCTATTTAGCTACCTGTAGCCTTACTGAGTCTAACCTTGCTTGGGAAAGACGTCTATCTGAAGATGATTGGAAGAGGAGATGTCAATCAAAACAAACAAGGTCAATATGAAAATACTGATGCAGGTTGTTATTTTCTTTTGCATTCTATGTGTGTTGTAGAATGTAGAAGTGATCTCTGACCTCCATGTGTTTGGAAAGCAACAATAAGTTTCTAGTTCGTTCCTCTTATTAAACATAAGGCACCCAACTTAGAGTACATCTGTAGATTCGGAAGTTTTATCTGTAGGTAACAAGTGCCTTTCCCCTTTTGTTCTCATAATCACATCACTTCCTCCTTTTCTAGAGTATTAAATAATGTGGAATAACTTATACGTCATACTAAAACATTGTTTACTTCACCAGCCTCTTTTATCAATACAGGGTGTCCATAAAAGAATATCCCAGTTTCTATTGTATATTATAACAGTTTAATTTAGACTATTTATAACAAATCATAAATCAAATTGAAGGTAAAATAACCTAGTTTTTCTTACAAATGTTCAATATGTGCACCTTTAGCTATACGGCACACATCCAACCTCAAGTCCAATTCTTCCCACATTTTGGTTAACAAGTCCGGAGTAATGGAAGCAATAGCATCTTCAATTCTGTGTCTTAACTCTTGCAAATCATTAGGTAACGGCGAAACGTAGACACAAACTTTATAAATCCCAAAGGAAAAAAACCCCAGGTGTTATGTCAGGGGAACGTGGAGGCCAGTGAATTAAAAAGAGCTACGTCGTTTCGACCACTACGACCAATCCAACGGTCAGGGACTTCAACGTTCAACCACCCTCGTACAAAAGAGATTCCAATGGGGAATGGCTCCATCCTGTTGCCAAATAAAGTTTACAGGTTCACTCTCTACTAATCGGGGAAAGAACCATTCTTTCAACATATCCAGATAAGCCACCCCTGTTACGGTAAGAATTGGACTTCAGGTTGGAGGTGTGCCTTATAACTAAAGGTGCGCATATTGAACATTTGTAAGAAAAACTAGGTTAGTTTACCTTCAATTTGATTTATTATTTGTTGTAAACAGTATAAATTAAACTGTTATAATATACCATTGAAACTGGGACATTCTTTTATGGACACCCTGTATATTACGAATAAATAAAGCTAATTATCGGTATGCTAATTCAGGCAAAGGATATATGAAATAAAATATATATTTCGTTCCTTAATCTTCCTGGTGGTTGTCCCTACGAGGTATCTTGTCATTTGCAAAACCATTAAATGACTTTAATGAATGAGATATCTCGTTATTAAAAGAAAACTTACCACATCTAGATCTCTTCATTATAAAAAATCGAAATATCTTGACTACTACATATCTCGTCATTAGAAAATTCGTTAGATCTTGATGGACGAGATATCTCGTCGAAGCCATTTAGATAGTTAAAGTGACGATTCGAGTACGATTGTTGATTCATTGAGATTGACCATCCCTATATGAGCCCCTTCACATCAACAGAATACGGAGCAGTCCAAATTCATTAAAAACTGACTGAGGACTGCTTACACCGACAGAATCCGAGTCAATCCAAATCAATCTGAATTCAGAAGAAACTGGCTAAAGTCGATTCGGGTGCATTGAAAAGCTCCGGATTCAAGCAGTGTGAGAGGTTTTTTCGGACGAACATGCTATTTTGTATGAAAGCGGCTCAGTCAGTTTATATTGGATTCGGATTGACACGGATTCTGTCCGTGCGAAGGGACAATAATTTATGTTAGAATCTATAGAAAACAGTTTTTTTCTTGAGCAGGTCAATTTTAATATTTAAGGACCTTGTAATAGTTAAATATATAAAAGTTTCTATTCAGGTGTGAACTCTATCACAATATACACTCTATAACAAAAAAAATCGACGCACCAAGAAGATGCAGAATTACAGTGGTGCCAGACTCAAACAACTTGGAACGGCGCTGACTGGGGACTCGTATAGTCTTTAGTGACGAGTCCCGTTTCCAACTGTGTCTTGACGACAACCGCAGATAAGTCTGGAGACGTCCAGGGCAACGTGGGGATCGTGACCTTACTATCGCAAGCCACACATGCCTACAACAAGGCGTTATGGTCTGGGGTGCCCTCTCCTTTGATAGCCGGACCCCTTTGTTAGTCATTTCTGGCACACTAACAGCACAGCGGTACGTAGACGACATTCTACGACCGGTTGTGTTACCGTTCCTTTTGCGACACCCCGGACTTACTTTTCAACAAAATAATGCCGCACACGGCACGTGTTGCTATGAATTGTCTTCAAGCTTTCCCAACACTTCCTTGGGCAGTTAGGTCTTCTGATCTCTCTTTCATAGAGAATATTTGGGACTTATTGAGAAGGCAATTGCAAGCATCCCGGAATGTTGACCATCTATATCCCGACAGTTGGAGACAATTTGGCAAGAAATTCCGCAGGACACCATCCGGGAACTTTTTCTGTCTATTCCCCACCGGGTGCCAGCTTGCATCCAGGCCAGAGGTGGACCAACGCCTTATTGACTTCCTCCCTTTGTAACGGTCAAACTTGAAATATAAATCATTCAATTGTTCTGATATTTTAATAATTTGTTTTTCTATGTATGTTCTTCGCATCCACCAATATTTAACGCAATCGGACAACTCTTTCTTGGTGCGTCGATTTTTAGTTATAGAGTGTATTTTGCTTACGAGATATTTTGTAAACGAATGTAGCTGTAATTTGTAAAATTCTAATTTTATTGTTTTGTTCTTTCGTGAATTTTTTTTATAGACTTTTTATAGCAAGTAATCTTTTCGCGTTTTTATGTCTCTTTAATATCTATTATTTTTAACAATGTTAGGATTATCTCCTTTGGACTTTTGAAGTAGCTCATAACTCGCAATATACAAGGTGTCCTTGATTACAGTTCACTTATTCTGAGTAGTCTACAGCAAAAACTATTTATAAAAATATCAAAAAATTTTCAGTTGGCCTTAACCCTCCTGGCGGTTGTCTTGACGAAGTATCATGGCATTAGCAAAGCTGAGCAAATCTTGATGAACGAGATAGCTCGTTCATAAAGATCTCGTCGTCTCTCGTCATTAGAAGAAAACTGACCAGATCTTGATGACGTCATCATCAAAAAATTGGCAATACCTTGATGTCAAGATATCTCGTCATTAGCAAAGTTGGTCAGACCTTGATAGAAGAAATATCTAGTCGAAACCACTTGGAGGGTTTATGAGGCCGTGGGAAAGAAATGCATCACGAAAAATATTAGTTAAAAAAAATTACCCATGGGCGTTCTTTCGGCTTGTATATATAGTATCATATATATAAATTTACTTAAGCTCGCTATCCCCTTTATCCTAATTTAAGCAACACTCTCGCAAGTATTTTCATTCTCATTTTGTTCTAAACTCAAAATGTAGTTTAACTTACGAGAACCTGTTTCAAGTGGAATTGTTTTACCAAAACACTATTTTAGAACCAGAAGCTTTTCAGGAATTTAGGTTGTTAAAAGGTCTTTGAAAAGGTAAAGTTCGAAAAATGTTACGAAAAACAAACATAAAATTTGACGAAACAAGATCTTTGAAAGTGCAACCCGGGAAAGCACGAAAGGCTATTGCCGAGCAAGGTGTATAAAGATGTAGGGAGTTTTGGCTGTAGGGGCATTTTCCAGAACTGGTGCATAGTGACAAGGTAGAACCTTGGCAGATCGAATAGAAATCTTATCATGTCACATGCTAAACGTTTCCAGGAAGATCTTACGTTCAATAGTTGAACATGCTATTCTGAGATTTCAGATGGTAGCAGACAACATAACAGAATATTAGGTCAATATATTGAACATATTTTGAACTGACAGTACCCAAATCATACCCTATGCTCACATTGTAATAACGAACAAAATTGTAAAACACCTGGTTGGTAATTTTTTAAACCTTTTTAATCGTGAATTTCTTTTTCATGGCGTCATTACGACTTACTGAAACGTTGATGACATTCTAATAACTGGTTTCTGATATAGACTACTCTTAGAATAGATGAACTTTAATTATAGACACCCTGTAGGTTGGGTAAGTTTTGTTCTAATTCCTTTTACCACATAACACGCAAAATAGAGAAAAAAGTTTTCAAATATGTTAAACACTTTGTATTCGCATTTGCTGCGTTTATAGTGAATGTATTTGAAAGCGTTATATATGAAACGGTATATTCCATTCACAGGATATTCGTTATCAATTCTGATTGCATTAAATTACAAAAAGACACTTTAGATATACTCAAAATACTCAACTAAATTAAATAAGCTACCTAGTCATATAACATTTTCAGTACAAACGGTATTAGGTATCCACATTGTGTGAGTCTTAAGAGTTTTTGAGTTACATATTTCATACTTTTCAAAATTATTTCTCTGTGATTTCTGTAATTTTTTTTAATTTTATGTAAAGTATGGACTCTAATTCCTATAGTAATGAACCTAAATTTATTCCAAATGTAAAATAATTCTTATTAGAGTCAAAAATTTCGCAGTATTTTATTCCGATTCTATATGTTATGTTCTAAATTTAATTTCAACTAATTTTTTGCTATTACGTAACAGCTGATGTACCTATAGCAGCATCTGATGAAAAATATGATACGAGCCCTGTATCAGCATTCCACACAGTACTTATAACTCTTCTATGTGCAGCTTTAATGTTTATATACGATGGCCTACAAGTAAGTCAAGATTCATCCGTAGTTCTAATCTCTTTAAAACCGTCTTGTTGTTTCTCCTAAATTTATTTCAATTTAAATAAATGTGTACTTCGAATAACATTTTAAAACCTTATATGATTAAGGTCCTAATTTAAGTAAAGCCTTCTTTTAAATCACAACTAGCTTTCGTAAATTATTTTGCTATTGTATTTTTATGCCATTTATATGGTAAATATCTACATTCCTACGCTGTTAAAAGGTTAGTAAGAATGTACAGGTCAATATTATTGTCAGTTATTCTATAATTCTATTTTTTCAGGCCATTCATGTATAAAAAACACTACCCTACAATAATGGACCGGACAGCAAGATGTGATGGTATAAGGGAAAGAAAATATGCTTTAATAGGGTATGCTACCCCACGTGTTGCAATTACACTAGCAACCCTTCTGGGCATACTTTCAACAAGGTTTTGATACACAGCTATGAATATTTGAGCCCATTCCTGCTGTAAGAATGTCGCCAGCTCAACTGTAGATTTCGGACGTGGTTCCCTGGTCCGTAAAAGTCGCTCTAACTCGTCCCACAAACGTTCTATGGGGCTTAGGTCGGGACTGTAAGCATGCCAGATAAGATGTTTTACATTCCTATCTCGATACCACTGCTTCACAGAGGATGAAATATGACATGGAGCGTTGTCGTCCTGGAAGTAACATTCGTCCATTCCATAAAATTGCCTAAGCGTAGGAAAAACCTTATTGTCCAAAATTTTCAAGTAGGCGTCGGTGTTCAATTTACCAGGAACAATATGCAAAGGTCCCAGGCCATACCAAGAAAAACACCAAGACGACAACGCTCCATGTCATGTTACAGCCACTGTCAAGCAGTGGTATCAAGATATGGATGTAAAATGTCTTCCCTGGCCTACACAGAGTCTTCACCTAAACCCCATAGAACATTTGTGGGACGAGTTAAAGTGACGCTTACGGACCATGGAACCACGTCCGAAATCTAGAGCTTAGCTGCCGACAATCTTGCAGCAGGAATGGACACAAACACCCATACCTGTGTATCAAAACCTTGTTGAAAGTATGCCCAGAAGGGTTGCTAGGGTAATTGCAGCACGTGGGGGACCACCCCACTATTAAAGCCTGATGTATTATTTCCCTTTATACCATCACATCTTGCTGTTCAGTCCATTATTGTAGGGTAGTGTATATATATATATATATATATATATATATATATATATATATATATATATAGTTACACTGTCAAAGGGACAGTAAGCATGAAAAGGTCAAAAGTTACAGTAAATTATTCCGTCATTGTGCTTTTAAGACCATTCATGTAGTAAATATCCATACTCTTACTCTGTCAAAGGATCAATAAACACAAAGATCTCAAACGTTATAGTACATTATTCTACCATTGTCTTTCTTTTCAGGCCATTTATGGTGGATATCTATATTCCTACGCTGTCAAAGGGCCAGTAAGCATGAAGAAGTCGAACGCTGCTTACCTGAATGCTCTATTTTGGGTATTAAAAAAAATTCTTCCTTACATACATTGAATAACATTTTATTTAAATCCTGATACAATTCTTCCCCTAACTATTAAATTTGAAACAATTTTGTGCAGTGAATAAAATTAATTGTATCTAATGTTAATGGTTGTGCGTGAGCCTTTGAAGATTTATACAAGAATTCTATTCCATATTTCGATTGACTTTACCTTGTTTCTAGAGCATGGTGCACACATAGTGAGACGTTATCTAAAAATAATTTATCTTTATCTAAAACAGAAAGTAAATCCTAATACACAGTAATCATGTTTATCTAGTAGCTTGACATTTCTTCATTACCTATTCTCGATTATTCTTTATACTTGCTCCGAGCACGACAGTCAAAAGGTATTTTATTTTTGTGTTTTTTATTTCATAACAAACTAAGAAGCGTTGTTTATTTTTCTTTCAGGGAATGTTTGCTACCGGTCGCTTAGTATCCATAGCCCTGGCTACTCGTTTTGCTCCAGCCTTTATGCTTGGATGTAACATAGTGAGTGCACTCAACTAGAATCTTATGTAAACTGTAAACATCCAGAAAATAAACTGCTGGCTTATATTACTGTCAACTAGTCGAAACTATCTAACATACTGGCGAATGAGGAGCGTTTGCCTACGATGTCATTAGCTCATGAACTATCTCATACATTCCGTTCAATTAAACCTGCTCAAAACCGTTAGTCTTTAAGTGCAAAATCTCTTAAATATTGACGAATAAAGAGCGTTGGCCTATTACGTTATTATCCCTCACGGATTATTTGATTCAGTTCAAGACTTCCAGCTCAAATCCGTTAGTTTTAAAGAGCAGCGCATACGACAAAATGATGATCGTCAACATTAACTGCGACTGGAGGGGAGTCTTGAGCTGACTGATTGGACTGAAGTCACATAAAAACAGAAAGGAGAGTTAATCACCCGAAAGAGATGGACAGAAAACAGTCTTGAGCCGTTGAATTGGGCAACAGTCGCAGGGAGTCCAGAACGAGATTATTCTTCCTTACAAGTGGCCTGCATCTCACAACCACAGCTAGCCTAGTATAATAGTCATAGAAATTATCTATCAAAAAATAGATCAAATCCCAGTTTGTTAATGCATGGATTTTTGTGATTGCAATTGCTAGGAGTTGCAGAACTTATCCAAAAATTGCCGTCAGTTCAATCTTTCAAGTGCCGAAGGCTGAAGACTTCAGTGGTCAGGCGTTAGCGAAAACAAGCTTCGACCTTTCAAGAGCTCACCCATAAACAGGGCTGTAAGTCGAGAAATCCAAGACCTTCGCATAAAAATATGACAAGATATTTTGTAAATCGAGTAGTTTGTCGCCACATTTCACGATCTAGATCTTATTCTTATCGCAAAGTGCAGCAGGTTAGATCCTGGTGTTTAGGTAGTT
Source organism: Metellina segmentata (assembly GCA_947359465.1). Taxonomy (NCBI): domain Eukaryota; kingdom Metazoa; phylum Arthropoda; class Arachnida; order Araneae; family Tetragnathidae; genus Metellina; species Metellina segmentata. Next base: position 22,823,961 of record OX375872.1, read on the forward strand.
CTATTCTTCCCTGGGTGTATTTCTCTCTTCTGTGTCGGTAAATCGGATTGTATGTCCATAACTTGATATTACCTGTCTTTGTTTGGCGCAGCGTGGTCAAATACGATTCTTGTGCCATAAAACCTAACCAATTACCGGGGCGTTTTGGGGGTTGAGGTTGTTTTGTAATGGATCCTCTCCCACTGCGGCATTTATGAAAATGAGATCTAATTTGGAAAAACAAATTGTCCCTCACCCAGAACTGGTGACAATTTGGAACAAGTTGTTGCACCAGAGGCTGGCACTACAGGACAGTTTTCGACGTGAAGATTAACCACCCGGATGATTAACCTATGTAATTAGGAAACAGACGCTTTCTCGTTCTGTTTTCTTCTCCAACGCAATTTTGTCCCAGCAAAAGAGGATAATTGTCCCGAACAATATGTGTTGGGAGTATTTTGTTATATAGTTAGAACAATTGGACTCGTAAGCTATTTTCACCTAGGGCCTCCAAATGATTTGATCCGTCACAGTCAGTATAGTCGTCGACTGAGCAGGTATTTAGTAACCGACAAAAATGATTTTGCTGTACAGCTGTTTAAGGACTTGGTTTTTAGGACAAAAAAGTAAAAACTATAAGCACCTTTTTTTATATAGTTTTTTTTTCTTGTAAAGAAATTACAATGCGGAAATGTATTTTCCATCGCATGAAAATAAGCATCATTGCCTTCTGAAAAATGTCAGTTTATGATTTTCTGCTCTAAACCAACGATTTTTGGAATCCTTGTGGAGTTGTAAAATTACTCATGAAACGTGGAACAGATTCAAATTTTGAATTTATAATGCCAGGCATTGTCTTGCGTCCATTATTTTGAAAGAGAAATCTGCTCTCTAAATAACAGTCTTTTTTGCCTTAATATAATACTTTTCTGTCCATTCCAGGTCGGATGCACTTTAGGAGTGCTGTTTATGCTAGCCCTGAGTCACAGTAAGGCCGTTCTTATCCTAGGCACAATCATCATTGGTCTGTTCATGAGCTCGGTTTTCCCCACTGCTCTTTCACTGACTGAAGAATATATTAAAGTGACCCGTAAGTATGAACTGAGTAAACTGCATGCAAAGGTACTTATAGTAGGAATTGTTCAGATAACTCTAGACATAAGGAAGAGCCGTCTGATGAGAATTCTAGGCTTTGTGTTGAGATTTTTTATACTCTTCTTTTGAGTCACAGTAAGGCCGTTCTTATACTAGCGTCAATTATCATTGGTCCTCTTTCATGATCCCAGTCTTCCCAATGTTCTTTCAATGATCGAAGAATTAAACATTAAGTTGATCCTCAAATTCAAACTGAGTTAACAGTGTAATATTTTTTATAATTATATAGGGTGTAGAAGTATTGGGGTGGAATTAAATTTAAAATTTGGAATACTGGTGAATTTGGAATAGGAGTGGTTAGTACATTATTGCATGAAGTGCCATGGATGTTGGTGGTTGATTCCCGTTCCTTATAATTAATATATGAAGGGGGACCACCATGCAACATCCGCAGACTTCCCATTAAAAATGATAAACTTAGTGTAGGTAAAATACAAAAAGGATTGTTACAACCTGTAAATGGTGGAGGCTATATAGGTGGTTATCAATAGAGTTGAGGCATACTAGGAGTTCGATACTCACACATCTTGAAGGAAGATCCAAACACACCCAAGAAATCTATAAATCGGATCCTGTAAGTTCGATACCCGCGTAACATAAAGGAAGGATATGAACATACACTCTATAGCAAAAAAATCGACGCACCAAGAAGGAATCATCTGATTGCTTTGAAAATTCATATGCAAAAATGTTTTGACCAAATATGCAAATGATTAATATTTGGTGTCCAATGAATGAATAGTGCGATCTCCAGCGCATCGGAACTGCGCATCCAGCAGATGTATATAAGGAGATGTACTTGAACTGTTGTTAAAAATTTCTGCTGCATTGCGATTTAGGATACCTTTCAACGACTGAAAAAATGCCTCACCGCAGGATTCGAGCTTATAACGAGCAACTTTGAAAGAGGTCGTATCATTGGATTGAAAGAGGCAGGTTGGGCAAATCGGGAGTCGAAGCGATGCGGCGATTAGAAGATACTGGCAAGAGTGGGTGGACAATGGCAGATTTCAACGTCATGATGGTAGCGGTGGAAGTAGGGCCACAACAGATCGCGAGGACAGAGTGACTGTCAGATCAGCTGTCACAGCGCCCGATTCATCGCTATCAACCATCAGTCGTGCGACCCACACACGAGTGTCCACCATGACCATTCACAGACTGCTGAGAGAGCGAAATCTACGCTCGTACCGACCGTTACGCCACCTGCCACTCACGCCTGCACACTGTCGAGCCAGATTACAGTGGTGCTTGGCTCGATCAGGCTGGAATGATGCTGACTGGGGACGTATGTCTTTAGCGACGAATCCCGCTTCCAACTGTGTCCTGACGATCATCGAAGACGTGTCTGGAGACGCCCATGGCAGCGTGCCGATCCTGCTTTCACTATCGCACGCCACCCGGGCCCTCAACAAGGAGTTATGGTCTGGGGTGCCATTTTCCTTGATAGCCGGACCCCTTTGGTCGGCATTACAGGTACACTTACTGCACAGCGGTACGTTGACGACATTCTGAGACCTGTTTTGCTACCGTTCCTTTCGCAGTACCCTGGGCTTATTTTTCAGCAAGACAATGCCAGACGACATACGGCACGTGTTGCTATGAACTGTCTTCAAGCTTGTCAAACACTTCCTTGGCCAGCCAGATCTCCAGATCTCTCTCCCATCGAGCATGTCTGGAATATGATGGGAAGGCGACTGCATCCGGTAGGGAATGTTGATGACGTAGTCCGTCCGACAATTGGAGCAAATTTGGCAAGAAATTCCGCAGGACACCATCCGGGAGCTTTATCGGTCCATGCCACGCCTTGTGGCAGCTTGCATCCAGGCTAGAGGCCGGTCAACACCTTATTGAGCTCGTTACTGAAACTCTGAAATAAATCATTCAATTGTTCTAAAATTTTAATCATTTTCTATTTTGTACAAAATTTTCCTATCCAGCAATTTTTGTCTCCATCGGACAACTCCTTCTTGGTGCGTCGATTTTTTTGTTATAGAGTGTACTCGGGAAGTCAACAAACCGGATCCATCAGACCACCGGTCTACATTCCAATAGATTCCAAGTTCGGGTTGTATCACCATCCGACCACAGGTCTCAATGTACTGTGAATTCACTCAGGACCTTGATTAGAATTTTTGTTGTGTCGCTCTCTCTCTCTCTTTATTTTTCTCATCTCTGAAAATTGAGGTCAAGACGGCTCGTCTGGTGGATCACCCCGAATCGCATCACAGGTCGTCATCATTGTAGGATAAACTCAAGAAATCATCACTCAAGACTGATAAATCGTAGTCGATAATCGGGCTCAAAATAAAGAGTTACAATAGCTGGTCAAAAAATGGTACGGTAATTTTCACTTTAGTATAGAACTATCGTTTTCCAAAAAAAAAAAAAAAAAACACAATTAGCAGAGATAGGAGTAGATGAAGGCCGAGACGATATAGTAACGGAAGAACACATCTCCTCAAGAGAGTCCACACTTTCAAACAATATGTCATCCCCCATCCTTCTCAAAAGGAGAAGCAAGGACGATTTCTCGGCAGGTTGGGATATTGGGTGAATGTCCTCAACGAAATAAACTTGCTGGCATCTCCAGACGGGGGTCCCGCGAAGGACGTAACTGCCTCCGGAGAAAAAACCGAAGACCGCTCGTCCGCGATGTGTCGGAAAAACTCGTTGATTCCGCCAATTACTAAAGCCAATAGGGTCCATGCACCTCAGAAATGTTGGTCCTTCTCGGTTAAAAAAACACCAAAGATTCTCTCCCGGCAACCCGATCCATTCCCCTCCTTGGATCTAAAGATGACAATTTGAATAAATCGGGATGCTTAAATTTTGGTAAATCATACAGACCTGGAACCATGGCCAAAATTATCGTTGGATCCTGACGCCTAATCTGGCAGTGGTTTCAAAGCTGTACGACAATAATTAACTAAATTAATCTATTTCTTGGTATTTTTAATTAAAGAGGCGAGTGACATATTTCGAAAAAAGTAGACGCTCCCCATTTCAACGGATATAGGAGCCATAAAAGCACCCTCTTTTTTATCGGAATTTACCCTATAAGCAATGGTTGGTCGAGGAGTGCTCTCTTTCAAACGTTCGTCTGGTTTATCTTCGGGAGCGAATTTACGGGTGGGGTTATTTTTAGGTCTTTCACGCCTGCAGACGTGCATTAGATACTATGGAAATGTAACGCGATGATATTAACGTTACAAACAGCATACACACACACACACACAAAGTTACTCATAGATACTTTATATTGTTCTTATAACTCTAAGCATAGGGAAGAGCTTTGCTTTTGCTTAATTATTTTTATTCCTATCTTTGGAAACCCGGTGTATCATTATTTAACATTGAATTCATGGATACATGTGGATTGTTTTCAACCGAAAAATTGCTTTTTTTAATTATTTATTATTACTTTGAGTTGTAAGTAATATCCAATACAATTGCATGATGACAATACTACCATAATTTAGCATTAACTTTATGGATACACATTGACTTTGTCGATGATTTTTTTTAAAGAAAATTATTTTGATTTCGTCTATTGTTCTATAATATGTAGGTTCATCAGTTTATATTATGCTTCTCTTTCAGCTACAATCACTACTGTTCTCGTATTTGGAGCCGCTCTTGGGGAAATGTCTATGCCTGTTATTTTAGGACATGTAAGTTGCTGCATAACATCAATCCAATGTAGTAAGGTGCTCAATACTATTAAACTTAAACATACAAGTCAATTCCATTATATGCTACATTCTCCGTACACCGTATAAAGAGATTCGAGCCCTGGCCTTTTTTCTTTTAGATCCCTTACATCCACTGCTCCACCCTCTAAGTGGTTTCGAAGAGATATCTAACCCGGCTAATTTGCTTAATGACGAGATATCTCGTCCAACATCCAGAAAAAATTGCCCTGTTCCTCCAAGGGAACGAGGATCAAAGTAGGAAAAACAAATACCCAGAACTGGTGACAGTTTGAAACATGTTTTTGCATCAGAGGCTAGCCACTAGAGGGTTGTTTTCGACGAGAAGATAAACCACCAGGAAGGTTAAGGTCTTTGTCCGAGGTGAATGATTTACAGATGATTTCAGACCCTGTTATACATTTAGACCATAAAAACGAATCACTGAACGTTTCCCTTTAGTGCAAAAAGTGGAGTGGTCATTGTTAACGTCATGGCAGACACTAGTGTACTTGAAATCTTAGATAAAGAAAGGAACGAACTCCTTTTCCACGCCGTTAGCCGACAATCAGTCCTTCTCTTTGGTCTATCAGTGGTCACGTGATAATTGACGCCATTTTTGTGTCACCTGCCACGAAATGAGCGTATAAATATCAGCTTTTGTTGTGCTCGGAAAGCTGCGAGTTTTCAACGCGATTAGACTTCTTTCATTTACCATGGATATCCTTTTCCTCCTTTTGACGACAGTCGGTCCTTTTTATTGGTTTATGAGCGTCTTCTTCATTTGCACTTACAATTTGTTTAATTTTTAGAAGAAATTAAGCATGACACTGTGTTGTTGTGATTGGAATTGTTGCGAAACTAGTAGACTAGGGATGTCTCCATTTTTGACACCATTCTACAGAAATGCGCATTATCACATCTACCCTATCATAGGATATCATCACCAGACGAGGCGAAAAGATGCAAAATTGGCCAACCAAATAAGTTTCTCGCAGAGCAGTCACGTGACTACTAGTCGACATGTTGGCCACTCTTTTTGAAGTTTCTTTCAATAGTAATGCTAGAGTACTTATATTTCAGGTCTATGGGTAAAACAGGTGGACATACACACAAAAATGACGCCCGCTTGGTTACATGTCGTTACTTTCTCTATATAGGGCTTTAAGTGAACCAACCAAGAAGCTTCAAATCTGGACAGGAGATATACGATAGAAACTTCGGTTTGAGATGTGCCCCACAAATATTATTTTCATTACGTATAGCTATTGAGTCGCAATTTTGAAATCCGAAATTAATCCAAACAAATTTTGAACCCCCATTTCCAAATAAATAATTTTTAATATATTTAATCATTCTAAAGATATATTTTTGTATTTTTATTATTATTAAGAGAGAGTCTTATGTCTTTTTAAGTATTCATTCTAAAGATGTGGATTTTAAAAATTAATTTATTCTTTTTGCAGGAATTTGATCGCACCGGGCCAATTGCGTTCTTGGTTACTGGAGTTGTTCTATGCTTTTTATCTCTTATCATATACATGGCACTTTGGATTGTGGGTCATACAATAGTACGTGCTTCAGGTAACAAATTATTTTACTTGTCATTTATTAAGTACTTGACTAAGGGAGTATTGTGTAAAGGGCCTTGTAGAGAGAAAATCGATAGATTTTTAATTTCATATTAAATTAAATAAAATATCATAAATTTACATGGAGTTTTTTAACCCTCCAAGTGGTTTCAACGAGATATATCATCCGCCAAGATCTGACTAATTTTGCTAATGACAAACTAATGCTCTAATTTACTAATGACGCCCAGAAAACGTGCTCAATTTTGATAATAATGAGGTATTTCGTCATCAAGATACTGTCGATTTTTTTGTGATGACGAGATCAAGATCGGGTCAGTTTTATTCTAATGAAGACATATCTCATCCTTTGAGATCTGAAAAGTTTTGCTAGTGATGACGGTAGGTATTTTTTACTAACGTCGTACTGGAGGAACACAACGTTGCTAATGAATTAATGATAAAATACCTCAGTGAGACGTTTGAGCATTATATCATCGGCACCATACCAAAGACACGAATCTCAAGTTTGAATCTTTCCACTTAAAAGTATTTTCTAGATTTTTATTCAATGCTTTTACTGTGCCAAAAACGCGAGTTTTAATTCGTAGCTTAACCCTTAATTGGTATCCAAACTTCCACCTTAACGTTATTTTTACACGTCGAAAACCAGCGTATTTTTCTGGAAATTACGATATTTAAGTTCATGCCTTTGGAACGTTACAGACAATAGCAGAAGAGGCAGTTTGTGTCAATCTAAATGCAGATGGAGGTGGTGTTTCTGCAATGAAACAACGAATGTTTCCTCTATATATTCCGAAAGTGATGATACTTAGCTTGCTTCTTGAATACGATTTCAGCACCACATCACCAATAAAAATCCCAAAGAATAAATTCCAAATTGAAACACGATAGTTGATTGGTCAACACCAATTAGATTAAGGCCAAATGTGACCTAAATGGTGATAAACTACAGTTTAAGATAACCCTGATATGTATCATACGAAAGCAGTTGGGTTGCGTAAGCAATATTGGAGGGTTGGAGTCCAACAAAATTTGTTCTATCCTGCGGCAAATTGTGCCAAGCATTCTGCAGCTGCTGCTTCAGAATTCTTGCTATCCCTTATATTCCGAGGATGGTGCAATTGACTGCTTGGCATATCCAATAAATTCTCAATGGGAGACAGATCTGGAGATCTCGCTGGCAAATGAAGGGTTTCAACTTCAAGGAAGCACTCTTGGAAGATGTGAGCTATGAGTGGATGGGTGTAATCATAATGGCAAATAGCCCCAAAGGGTTATGAAGATCAAAAGAACTGGTTGTAGGATGTATCGGTGCTGTCAAACTCTACTTTAAGGTTAATGAAAAGTTCCGAATACACATGTATGATCCAAATGGGTTTTATACGTGTGTCTCTCGAATAATTTCCAACGGTTGGATCTCCTGAGACTGTCAGATAATTTAACCCTCCAAGTGGTTTGGACAAGATACATCGTCCATCTATATCTGCTCAAGTTTTTCAATGACGAGATACCTCGTCAATCAAGATCTAGTCGAGTTCGTTAATGAAGCAATATATCGTCGAGGCAAAACTGCCTTGACACGTGTCCTGAAAAGAGTTAGAAAAGAAAGTTGGGATGTAACTTACTTCAATCCTGATGTTAATGGATGTCTAAAATCTTCATTGACGATTTTTTTAGATTTTCTTTTAATATTTATCATTTGTTGTCTTGAAGTTTCATATATTTTACTGATTTGGTACCAGTTATATCATTCAAGTGGTTTCGACGAGATACCTCATCCGTCAAGTTCTAATCAATTTTGCTAGTTAGCTAATGACGAGCTATCTCGTCATCAAGGTATTTCCGATTTTTTTTTACAATGACCAGATCAAGATCTTGTTAGTTTTTTTCTAATGACACGATAAGTCGTCAATCAAAATCTGACAGTTTTACTAATGACGAGATACCTCTTCGAGATAACCATCAGGAGTGTTAATTGGTCCGATGTTGATGGACGAAACATCTGGTCGAAACCACCTTGAAGGGTTAATAATATACAAGGTGTTTCAAAGCTCCATGTACAAACAATATTTATAAGTCGTTGTTATACCGATTTAGTACTAGTTAACCCTACAAATGGTTTCGACTAGACGTCTCTTCCATCAATATCTGACCAAGTTTGCTAATTGCGAGATATTTCGTCATCAAGACATTGCCGGTATTTTCATAATGACGAGATCGAGATCTGGTTTTATTTCTAATGACAAGACACATTATCCGTCAAGATTTGGCCATATTTTCTTTAACTACGAGCTACCGCGTCCATCAAGATTTGATCAGGTTTGTTAATGACGGAACAACAACCAGGAGGGTTAAAAGTCGAAATCAGTATGTTTGTTTCGAAATGTATTTTACAGCGGCCAGACGTCTTCAGTTGTAAAATTATTTTTTGATTGCAGGATTCAGCCTGTTCAACTTCGCATCGGCTCGCTTTCCACAATCCGGTGTTGCTGATGGAGAAGATACTGGCCTAACAACGCAGCATGTGCGATACTATTCCAGAATGAGAGGAGACACATCGGAGAACAGCTTAGTCGATCCACAGTACACCGAATCCTCCTTCACCGAGCAACCGAACGAGCGAAGGCAGCAACAACAGTGATTCCATTCAGCGATCCATTTCTGTTTAACATACGCTTTGTTCAGTGGAGATCGGATATGTTTTGAGCTTTTATCGAGTACATTTGTTGCTTTATTGTAAATTTCGACTGATCTCAATCTCCGTGAATGCTTGCTGAAATTACCGAGTCATTTCCAGGGCCAGGATTTTGTTGACCAAAAAATAACCTAAAAAATTGTCAGATCTCTTCCGGGATGGGGATATTGTAACGAAAACATGTAACACCTCCCTATGAGACAAGCCGCACATTGGTTTAACATCAGTCCTGCCGACACTAAATTGACTGGAAGGCGCATGCGAATCGAAAAGGTTTTTTTCAGAAACTGAGTATATTGTATGCTTCGTCACATGCTCCACCAGTGTGTGGCTGGGCTAAGACTGTACAATTTACAATATATGGGTACACTCATTCACTATTCATTTCTCTATCGAGTCCTTTAGTCATTATTAATTCAATGCCATCGCATTTCTCTCTCACAACCAACTAAAACACTGACACAGTGTTTGATTCAAAACTGATGACTCAAAAAACTGAATTTGCTGATTGTGTCCATTTCCCGCCTCTTTAACTACAGATTCGCACATAGTTTTCTGATTTGAACCATTACACTACTCTAACGTCTCATCCCTGGGTCAGCAATTCTTAATTCATGTCGCTTTATTGTGTCTCGATAAATCAGCTTCCTTAACCTTCCTAGTGGTTTCGACGAGATATCTCTTCCATCAAGATCCGACCAATTTAGCTAATGAAGAGGTATCTCGTCCATCAAGATCTGACCAATTTAGCTAATGAAGATCTCGTCATCAAGATACTGTCGATTTTTTTACGATGACGAGATCAAGATCTGGTCTGTTTTCTTATAATAACGAGATATTTTGCCCTTCAAGATAGGTCAGTTTTGTTGATGACAAGATACCTCATCATTCCAATCCACGGAAAGAATCCATGGATTCTTTCACCCAATAGGTGTTGTTATTCAATCATTAAGTGTGTAATGTGGTAAAGGCACTACTACACTACTCTGAAATTTCTGACGTTCAGAGTTTTAAAAGTGTCTGGGCTCGAAAATAAATTTTCTTATTACTTAATGTAATCTATAATAATGATGCAATGAAACAACAAAAATGAATTTAAGACCCAGGATACAACAAAAAATGTCTTTGTCAAAAAAATGCCGCAAAATTCTCAAAATTTTCTAAATCTATAAAAAATCATAAAGGAGCCTAAAAATTTTGCATTTCTTGAATCATATTGCAAATGGGGTTTCTATGTTTTTGCTACGAAGATAACATGTCAACAATATCTGGGCCGTAGGCATTACTAGTCACAAGAACAGTTCAATATAGTCATATTAGCTTTCAAAAGGACAAACTAAATGTTCAAACCACTATTTATTCAGTCCAGTCAGAGAGGTTTAAGCTTTGTCTATATATGAAGTTACTTTAAATCTTAAAGAAATTTCATGAAAGCATCAGTTACCAGTGCTAACTGGCGCTAGGAAATGGATCATGTGTTGGAATAACAGAAATGCAAGATATTAGCATCGTAACTTTTTAAATCATTTTCGGACGAAACAACTATGTACACAATTATTTATGAAAATTCTCCATAACTTCTAGCATTTTTCTGGTTGGACTTATTACTACTCTCTTGGTTACCTCTACAGTTTCCTAACTTTTCAGAGAAGTTAAATTCTCAGTCAATCTTTAGACTTTTATTATTTTGTTTTCTAATTAAATAAATACGTCATGTAAGCTGAGGTGATCAATTTTTTTTTTCTAAAAATAAATTTGAAATAATTCAACATATCTAAAATAACATGAATTGAAAGATGGATTAAAACTGTCATCACGCTATTTTTCTCCAATTGATAAATTACACAATTCTAAGCATGATAGTTCCGAGCAAGTTATACATTCTTTATCCAACACTTCAAAGTTTAAACAAATATTTCTTTCAAATGAACACATTCAAGTAAATATAACCCATGGCCATAAATGTCTAGTTTTTTAAATATGAATCTGCTCAAATTAATTTTTGTTCTTAAATAAAAGTCTTGAAATGTCAAGATTCATTTGCTACTAATTCAAAGAAATAAAAAGAATTCGCATTTTATGTTTATTCTGGAACATGATTATTACTTATAAAAGCCGATATTAGTAATAAATTTGTAATAGTAAATGTATTACTGTGATAGATTATTTTTAGAAAATTTCTTGTGCCAAACGAATAACTTTAAATCTTTTTCTTGAACTAATCATCACAAAATTGTCTTGATAATTGCATTTTTTTTTCATATTTTTATCAAGTATTTTATTAGTATCTTGGCAATTTCACAAATCTTTGTTTACAGCTATCAAAACTGCATATTTCAAAATAGAATATTATTTAATGACACAACTGTGAAGTTTTAAAATTATATTCTCTCTCTCTCTCTCTAAACTTCACATTACTAACATGGTCCAAAGTTTAAAGTTGCATTTCTTAAGTTTTGAAAAAAGATGCAAAAGTTGTTCTTTGAGTTACAACAAGTAAACTTTCATCAGACTTTTTAAATTATGAAAATGCTAATACATTGTGTGTGTGTCTTACAATATATTAACAAGTAATACGCACGAAACTATAGTTGCTGTTATTATTTATGTTAGTGTAGTATATCTAGTGTTTTCATAAATGTAATGTTTTGTTCTGCTCCTTAAAATTTTCACGGTATACAGTGTTAACATAATGACAACAAAAATATATGTGCGTGAGATGATTTTTATGCCACTAAATATTATTGATTTGTAATACTTACCCTATTAATTATTAATCCATTGATTTCCCATTCCTATTGAGTATTCAACTCAGTATCCCCTAATGCATTAATTATTTTGATTCAATTCATGAGTAAGGCTACTTTGAGCTCTGACTTAACAGTCCTGCACGTTTTCGCCAAACCTTTGTAGGCACTACGATCTTGCTTCCATCATTCATTTCTGTGACGTAGATAAGCTAAATATGACCCTCTCGCCATAAAAACTAAAAACAACCAACCATCTATTTGTTTTCTGACTCGGCTCTCTTTTGGCATGGCTTGTCACCGCACGGCCTTTTTTAGTACATAAGGGCTTCTTAGACCGAGCTATAGTTTTGAAGTTTGTGTCCAAGTCCGATGTTTCTCCCGCCGATTTTTAATTGTTTTCAACTATTTCATCTGTAAATAAATCTATAGCTATGCTACGAACCAAATTTGATTTCAACCTCAGATGCCAACTAAATGTATACTGGGAAAAGTTCAATATGTTAGCTCCATTCTCCGATTTCACATACAACTATACAGTTAGTTCACCACATATGAAGTTCTCCAATTTCACATTCAGTTAAAAGAAATTGGTTGTCTACATTCAAAGCTATAAAGTTAATTTGCTAATTCCACGTTCAGATAAAAGATGTACGTGTCCAGTTTCAAAGTTTATCAGCGATTTTTAACTGCTTGAAACTATTTCGTCAGAAAATAAATCGATAGTTATGAACCCAATTTTACGTCAACCTCAACTGCATGTTAAATGTATATTGCTAACCAAACTAGATTTCATTCACTTGGGTAATTGGTAATTTTTTAGTTAACGTCGTACTAGAGCAACACAACGGGCTATTGACGACGGTCCGGGATCAGTCCCTTCATTCACTTGGGATTCAAACGTGTAATATAAACTCATGAAGAGCAACACTCAAAATTTGGCTTATAATCAATTTAACAGTAAAACACATCTAGTATTCTTTCACAAGAACTAAAATACGAATATTTCTTTGGAACACATTAACTTTTATCCAAAATTAGTGCGACTCATTCAAAAATTGACATTGCAAGACAAATTAGATTTATTATGCTGATATGTTGTTGATGTTGTTTTAATCAGATCTATGAATTGTTGTTCATTTGTTGGTCTAAACTTCAAAGTGCTTAGAGTTTGTCATGAATGAATTATGATTCACAGAATTTTCAATTGCTTTCATGTTGATGTTTCCTCCACGCAAACAGAATATTATAAATTAAAACATAATTTTGAAAGAATGAATAAGTTTTTTGTTTTTGTCAGCATGTAAATCCAATTTCAATAATAATTACAAAGTTAGAGCAATGTAGGACTGTTTAAGCTGCTTCAACGGATTGCATCTGTTCAATTTAATGAAAATTGATTCGAGGAAGTGCCACAATGTATTGAATATTATTATTTTTTTTTTTTGCCATTGGAAATTCGTTGAAAGATGTAACCTCTTTATAAGACTTGAATTAATCAAACAGATATTTCTACAATACTTTGTGCATGAAAAAAACTTTAAATAATTCAGTAACATTGGAAATTCAAGGAAAGATTTAGCCCCTTTATAAGTAATCATCTAATTAACAGCAATTTCCACAATATTTTGTACATGAAAATAAAATAATACACATAGTTAAGAGCATCACCGTGTAATTTGTTAACATAAATCATATATCATGAGTGTGCCTTTACACAATAAAAAAATTAAACTTCCGGTAACCTTATTAGAAGTACGACGAAACAGAAAGTAGAAACGCATATCAATACTATTTTTGAAGTGGGAAATTTTTAAATAGTTTTTAAGGAAAAGGGTTGTGCGTAATTTGTGACCACTTAATATTTAGATCAAATCCCGTTGAGTTAAACTTTATAAAATAATATTTTTGAGGGAATGTAATGTACAAAACAGACACCAACTATTCTTTCTTAGGAAAATAATAAAAACCACGAAACGAACATGCGAGTAGCTTGGGCCGTAAGCTGAATTAGACAAACTGGAACACAATCTACAGCATCTTGGGATGCATGCAAATAACAGTTCGGATTACAGTTGTAGCAGAAACTGTCTCTCTGTCCTGTTAGACTTCAGACGGATTGGTGACAGCTGATGAAACAATGTCTGCAGCAGTAAAAATTGACATTTATAGTACTGTTTTCTGTAGTATGAAAGTCTCTTAAGAGTAATTTTCAGAATGTTGTACCTCCTGGACGACATTAACACTATCCAGCTGCCAAAATTATTTTAAACTAGCCACTGCGTGGCCAGGACGGCGTTGCCCATGACAGTTCTTTTCGTGGGGTCAGGTGGGATCACTGCTCGCTAACCCCCGGGAATTCGTAGCCTATTAAATAACAACCATCATGGCGTTGCCCGTGGTGTTGATTTGCTTCTTAAATCAAATAAAAATTCGTAGCCTATGGAATGAAATCCCTGCGAATTATGATATTATGAAATATGGTTTGCTTTGCAAATTGGATAACAGCCCTAACGGAGTTGCCAGTGGTGTCAATCTCTTGCAAAAATATAAATATTCAATTGAAAATTATTTATTAATAGAAAATCAAACGTATAAGGTATCTATCATGGATCAAATTTTCCACAAATTTCAAATCCGTTGAAATTTTCATCTATCTTTAACGATCCCGATTTTACAAAAATGAACTAAACAATGCCAGCCAAAATGTTTTTGATTTTTCTTGCTGTCTTTCGCTGAAATCGTAAGAGGGCAGGAAATGCAATCTATTTATTTTTTGAACTTGAAGGTTAACATTACGTCACAATCTCTTGCGATAATATAAAAGATATTCAATTTAAAAATTTTATTTATTTAAAGAAAAGGACATTTTTAGGTATCGATCCAATGTGAAATTTTCTGCTGATTTGAAATCCGTTGAAATGTTTACTCTATCTTTAACGGTCTATGATATAGAAAAAAGAACTAAATAACTCCAGCTAAATGTTTATTTGTTTTTTATCGTCCGCTCAAAATGAAAACGGAAACGAAAAAAAAATTATTATCGGTGATCTTCTATTCTGTTGCATTAATGATAATTAAAGTCATTAAATTCATTTTAAAATGTTCTAGATTGAATTTTAAAATTTACCGCAAAACAAACCGCGACCCAAAAATCACAAAAAAAATGGACTAACTGTGTGCCAAATCCCACTATTGTAAGTGCCATAGATTCGTCATGACTTTGCGTGCAGGAAACAAACAAACAACCAGACAGACAAACACTTCCTTTTATAATATTAGAGATTATTATCTTCCGTACCATACGTACTTTTTACTTTTCAAGCATCTCTAGTTGCCATCTCTTGAAATATGTAGTAATTTATTAAACTTGTGTGATTTAGTTCATTGGACCAAATTGTATGGCTTCGTAAGGTCCAAATTATGCCATTAAGATTAAAAAAAATTTAGTTGTAGCTTTGAAGTATCATAAAATTTATGAAATTCTATCATGAAACATCTTACTTTAAGAATTTGTTAAAAAGCGAATAACCATTTTTGTTTCGGATGCTAACTATGGAAATCGACAACACACTTAATTCTAAACGAATACAAGTAGCAAATATATTATTCAATTAGAAGTAAATACAATTTCAACCGTGCAAAAAAAAAAAAAAAAAAAAAAAACATTTTTAATTGCATTTTAACAAATATATGCGAGAAGCAAATAATAAAAGTGTGAATTTCCCCTTCCTTTATATAAATGTTTTACTAGGCCCTTCACAGATTTGTATTAGCTTTCGGTAATATAAATGACGTGTTAGTAAATTAAACTTAAAACATTACATACTAAACCAGGCACTGTAAACTATAAATAAGCGAAACAAGCGAATCAACAATGAAAAATTTCATAAAATATGCACTGCATGCACATGCAAAAACACTTCAACGACATTATTTTGAAACAGCTGTAGTTTCGCACTCTAAAACTCAAAGAAATAGAATTTAGTTGAGTAGTGCAAACATGCTGGCAAATGAAAGATTTTGTGTTTATAAAAACTATGCTTATAGAATATTTTAAAACAGTTGTCATTTAACACTCTGAAGCTAAAAGAAATAGAATACCGTTTAGTACAAACATGCTGGTAAATGAAAGATTTTACCTATAAAAACTGCTAATGCGATATTTTGAAACATCTGTCTCATTTAACACTAAAGCTCAAAGAAATAGAATTAGTCTACTACAGACATGCTGGTAAATGAAAGATTTTGTATACAAAACATATGCTAATATAATTTTTTTAAATGACTGTCATTAAACCCTCTAAAGCTAAATGAAATGGAATTTCATCTAGTAGAAACATGCTGACAAATGAAAGATTTTGCACATAAAAACTATGCTAAAGCAATATTTTGAAACAGCTGTCATTTAACACTCTAAATATCAAAGAAGCAGAATTATGTCTAGTACAAACATACTGGTAAATGAAAAATTTTGTGTACATTATAAATCTCGTAGGTGGATTTTTTAATAATTTACTTTGAGTTGTCTTTTAATTTAACTCACTCGGTACAAATTTTTTGCTTCAGATTTGTTTAAACGCAATAAGTGTACACAAAAGTTCAGTGTTTACCATGTATATCTTATAATAAAGTCTGTGGTTTGAAGTTTTCTAAGTAATTCTAGCACCTTAGCTTGGTAATAGATTGTAATTAACGATTTGTCCCTTCTTAAAATTATTTGTACTTTTGTCTTTAATCTCAAAGCATAGGCGAATTTGTAAGAGTAAAATAAAACTGAGGTTAAATCTCGAATGTCTTGTAGAAAAGGTTTCGCATCACCAAAAAGTGGGAGGTGATTCTTTAAACATTGTGTATTCCTACAGCTTTTTAAGAAAGCTACTGTAAGATTATTTGCGTTATACTTTTTAAATGGAAATCACATTTGTCTTGTTAAGTACTTGAATAGTTTGTGTGTGTTGTATATATATTATATTATTTAGTAAATATGTATGCAGTATATACTGTAGGTTAAAATTGTTAAAAAATTTAAGATTAAGAACTGAATATGTTAATACAACTCTTAATTTGGCGCTACTTCGTTGCATCTACATTTGTACTAAATAAATACTATGTGGAACTGTTGCAGTTTATTCTTAAGCACTGTTATGTACAATGTGATTGAAAGAAAGGTATATGTAATATTTTTCATGTTATACATTTTCATAATTTTCTAAGACTTTGTGTTCCATAGTTTCACAGTTAATGTTTTCTGTTATCTGAATACTGAGTTGGCTAAACGATATTATATGTAGTTAAAATAAGTTGAGTTTCGTGATGTTATAAATGTTATTACATGGCAATAAAATGTTTCGATAACAAATATGCGTGTTACATCCATAGAATGATGTTTAGCAGTTGATACTGAATTTTTGAAAAAATAAAAATTGTGTCCTCACGCACACAATAAAAGTACGCAAAAATATTAAAATGATTTCGGTGTGTGATTTTTCTTTTCTTTGTAGTTTGCTTTCTTCCCTTTAAGGTATCCTGTATATCTTTAAACCGCCATTTTCACCCAAATTTCACATATTTCAAATTTTACATATTACTATACTGCGACTATTTAGCTCTTCAAATCCTTATGGATTTTTCTCTGGATTATCAGGGGTGCCAACCAATGTGTTAGAGCACTTATTGCCGCATATTTCACTTTCGTCTGTTAGGTAGAACTTCTTCTTTCCATGAACTTCTTGTTTGATCCGCAATACTTCGGCGTTCGCAAGAAAGACACACTTGATCGAAGGGTTGATTCAGAGGGCAAAACGCGTCCCATGAAACTGGAGAGCTTTCTTTGTGAGTTTCGCACTTTGTACCAGGAAATGTTCGCAGAGAGAAGTGCCTCCACAATTTTGTCAGCCAACTCTGTTTGACTTTTATTCTCACCAGCGGCAAAAAAGGATTGAATATTTAGCACTTTGACGATGTTTGCTCACAGTACATCGATGCTCATGGCAGACAACGACTTCACATATAACGCAGTATAGGCTATTCCGGGGCGTCGCCTCTTTTGGAAACTCCGAAGCATAGGATCTTACTTTTACTGCCGCTGTCTTTGCAGTCTTGAGCATGTTGAAACACTGGATTTTGAACTGAAATATTTGTGGTAATTGGCAGGCCCAAATAATAAACGATGGTTCTGATCTTCACGCTGAACCAATAACAAACCAGAATTTTCTAACGCGCGTTTTAAAAGGTAGGCTTTTTTATGCATTAAATTAAGTTTTTTTCCCCCCTAATTCAAGTTTCTATCTTTCAGATGGTTGAAGATAGGGTGAAAATTTCAAATCAGCGTAAAATTCTAAGCCAGATCGATACCAAAAGCAGATTCATTATTTAATTATTTGCGATTTGATTATTTAACTATGTATTAAATAATCAATTATTTATTTTAAAAAAATCACACATTTAAGGTATCGATATGGTGTAAAATTTTCCGCAGATTTCAAATATGTTGAAATTTTTAATCTATCTTTAACGATTCCGATTTTACGAAAATAAACTAAACAATGCCAGTCAAAATGTTGAGATTTTTTTTTGCTCTCCTCCGCTGAAATGGAAGAGGGCAGGAAATGTAATCTGCATTTCCTGCCCTTAGCGTTAAAAATAAATAAATTATATATATATATATATATATATATATATATATATATATCTTTAATGGTCTAGGAGATAGAAAAAAGAACTACATTATTGAAGTCAAAACTTTGTTTTTTATCGTCTGTTGGAAAATTATTCCTCCACGCAAAATGAAAACGGTAACGGAAAAAATAAATTTAGAATCTGTCCTCTCTTTATGGTGTTGCCATTCCAAATAAAACAATAGTAATTAAATTTCATTAAATTCATTTTAAAATGTTCTTGATTGAATTTTAAAATTCGCCGCGACCCTAAAATTGCAAAAAATTTGGACTACGTTTGTGCCAAAACCCATTACTGTTTGTGTCATAGATTTTTCAGGACTTTGCGTGTAAGAAACAAACAAACAAACAGGCAAACACTTTCTTTTATAATATTAGAGATAATAATATAAACACTCAAAATATTTAATCTTCGTGCGGCGAAGCTGACATTAATGTCTACGATAAACGTAATTATTTTAAATTTCCAGTTATTAAATAAATATTTTGGGACTCCAATATTTTTGAAAGATTCTACTACGATACGATTGCTGTTAAGTTCGTACGTTTCAGAAATATTTTTAACTCTGATTATAACTTTCTCTTAAATGTAAATATCTAAAAAACACACTTCTAAAAAATACCCTTCTTCATTCTATAATACTATTCCTGAAAGATTTATTAATATCAACAACTACGATGCCGATGACTAAATCTATTTCGTAATTTCCTCTGAGTCATGTGAGTTGCCTTTAATTTTTATTTTACCGTTTCTGAATTTTTTTTAAAATAGGGGCTGGAGCTTTTTATTTGTGTTTTTTATAGTTTCGTTGCAACGGAAATTTGGTGTTAGCGTTTAGTTGGACGGGGTTGTTGGTGGCGATTTTCGTTCTTGGTTCTTATAGTTTCATCTCCCAGCTGCTGCTGCGGGTTTTATTTCGTTTTATTCCTACTTTTTTAGTGGGTTTTTTTTTTTTGCTTTTTAATGGTGTTTGGGGAAGTATATGAGCAACTTTCAGCCTAATGCTGATCCTATGTAGAAAACACCATTTTATGTTGTCTGGGTCAGGCTCCTCCCTGATCCACCAACACTTCTTCATTTTTTACCACTTACTTTTTGTAATTATTTTGAATATTCTGTGTTCTTGAAATTATATATATATATATATATATATATATATATATATATATATATATATGTATTTATATTCTTTGGAAAGAATGACAAAAAGATGTAGTTAAAAATTATAAAATCTTAACGCAATCTACGCATTATGAAAGTTGATAAAGTTAGAACAGGATTCACATGAAGAGGCACTTAGCTAACTTAAACTAACAAAAATTACAAAATTTGATGTAACTTAGTTATATTTCTTAACATGTGTTTAATTTTTTATATTGATAGCTCTTTGTTTTGTTACTTAATTCCATACGAGATACTGAACTGAATCACAAAAGTGACGCTTCTATAGTTTCATAACATATTTTTACCATGCTTGCAATCTTCTCTGCATGACTTCAAACAAGTTTTGACCTTCTTTTGAAAGAGTATAATCCTTCCAAAGGAGACACCTTCATATGCAGACACAAATCGACTAATATTTCTATGCGTTTATGTTGCCAGATGTCCAAGTTTATTGCATAACGTCTATCATCTATTTATTTCGACCACTACTTACCGCTAAAGCCATCTATAGGAAAACGGCGGAAGCAAAGTTGTACACCTAATAGAATTTTTTTTAATCGTTGAAAGAACCTATGAATTCTTTAGAAAGATACGATTATTTTGTCATTAAGCGTGTTGCTGAGTAAAAGCACTAATCGGTAATCTCTCGACGTTTAGAAGATTTAACACATTTCCTATTGTCGCCGTATCAAACCATTTTTTAATCAGCTGATTAATTTTAATACATTTAGATTAAAATGATATTCGACATTAAAAGCATTAGATTAATACATTAAAGATATTGATTAGATATTATAGACAAAATTTAGATTAAAAATTCATACTTAAAACACTAGTGAAACAGTTTTACTCCGTATATTTTAGAATTCTGCAAGCTATTTAACATCAGGATAGCTTTTACAGAAATTACAGTGGAAGTTAGAATTATAAGGAATTAGTTACAACAAAGCTACTGTGATCTTCGGAAAAAATTGAATTAAAAAAAAAGCAAAATAATCTTATACTTAGCTTTATTTATTTAATTGTTGCTTCTTTACAGAAAATATACAATTGCACAGAAAAAAATATGATCCAAAAGATGCAAGAAGAAAGACCTTCACACAAATACAGTTAGGTAACAGATAAGACAAAACTTTTCATTGAAGCAGATTACATATTGAATTGAAATCATAAAAAAATATGTCAACCTGTAAGAAGGATTTATTCAATTTCGAAAATAATTTGTAGCAAAATTACCCCCACATACATTCTTTTATACAGATTTAACAAAAAACTAGTGAGATATTAAAAGCAATACAAGGAACAAAAGAGGAAAAATCAGTTTTGTTACTTGAGTTGCAAAAATGCTTTTAATCCTTCAAGTGGTTTCAACAAGGTGTCTCGTCCATCAAGATCTGACCAACTGTGCTAATGACGAGATATATCGTCAACAAGACATTGGCAATTTTTTTATGATAACGAGATCAAAATTTGGTCAGTTTTTTCTAATGACGAGGAATCGTCCATCAAGATCTGGTCTCTGGTCAGTTTAATATAGACGAGGTACCTCGTCGTGACAATCACCAGGAAGATTAAAGCAACGTCGCTACGGAGTTTCTAAGTAATGAAACTGAAATGATTACGCAATTCAGAAGAATGCATTATAAGGTAGCTCCATTTACCGTGTTCCATTTCCTCAAATACAATACAATACAAATAATTTTTAGCTCGAAGTTTAAAAACAAGAAGTCCAAAATCTTGGTAACTCCCCAACTATAATCCAAATGCTGTCTTAGAGCTTGATATCATTCTTACTAAAGTGGGAAAATGTGAAGCGAATAAAAGACCTACAAGGATCCACCCCGTTAAGTATCAATTATTAAACCGTGATAAATTACATTTTAAGGTAACACCGATGGCTAGGGTATAGTGGCGGATATCATGTAACGCTAGTAGTTCCCAAAATATGGTTCGCAGAACCCGGGGTTCAACGACAAGGTTCCAGAGGGTCCGCGTCAAGCATACAATATTCCACTAGCCAAAACCGAGAACTTTCAAGAAAAAAATATTCCATTCCTTTCTTATTCCTATTCTTTTATATTATCTTGTTGACGAGATATCTCGTCCATCAAGATCTGACCAATTTTGCAACTTACGAGATAACTCGTCCATCAAGATCTGACCAATTTTGCAACTGACGAGATACCTCGTTCATCAAGATCTGACCAATTTTGCAACTTATGAGATATCTCATCATTAATAACTGATTAATTTTTCAAATGACGAGATACACACGTCATCGCGATATTGCCGATTCTCTTGAGTTAAGATTAAGATCTGGCCAGTTTTCTTCTTATGACGAGATACCTCGCCCATCAAGAACTGGTCAGTTTTGCTAATGAAGAGATACCTCGTCGAGATAACTGCCAGAATGGTTAATAAAAGAATTTTTTTTTTTTTTGGTGGCGGTATTGTAGCTGGGTTTCGATACGTAGATAATGAATCCAGTTGTTGGGCTATCAGTTAACCTCTCTCTTATGCTACAAGATTTTTATCAGATCCATCAAATGGTAGTTTATTAAAATTAATTCTACAGTATCCCAAAAGTTCCCGTACTGACGATTCGTTACTTTATTATACAAAATCAACAAACTTTAAAACAATTATTTTTATGCTAATGGTAAAAAGCTCTTTTAACATAACGAAGGAAAAAAATTTGGCCGATAAGTCGGTTTTTTCGTTTTGGCTAACCGGTTTTTTTCGGTGTTTTCTTGGCACGGTTATAACCGCGGTTGTTATTTTAAAAACTAATAACCGGGAAAAAAACCGGCCCCGAAAATTTAAGAAAATTATATTCGTGGCCTGTGTTTATGAAATGCAAATGGTTCTTTTTTCACATCTGATTTTTCAAGATTCGCATAGTTTACATCCCTTTTCAACCACTCCCGCGACCTAGCTTGTTCTCATTATCTGACTTCGCATTGTTTAGTTTTAGTTCGCTGGTTGAGGTATAAACAAAGGGGTGAGCGATGATCTTAAGTACATTTATACCAAACAACGTTTAATTACGATGTAAAATTCAACAGGAGATGCCTAACACATATCTTTACATGCGCCGAGTTTGAATCTGGGAGTGAATATTTAACTGGTAGTCTAGTTGTCCCTATTATTTCATGTATTAAGGCATCACAGGCAAAAATTACCGTATTCATGATATTTCAAAAATGTTATTAGCGAAGTTGTCGCAAAGTTTTACCTCTCGTTCAAAACTTATTTTACCCAACCCTCTTCTGTGCAAAGCGTCTCTTTCTAACCCAAGATTAAAAAAACTTTGTGTTTAACAATTGCTAGTCAAGCTGTTTCCCAATTCAGCAAAGAGTTAACGCACTGCCAGAATAAAAATAAGGACAAAATTCGCCTCCTTCAGCAATACCAGAGAGTTCCGATTCAACAAACCCAAACCATCTTTGGGCAACACGTGACAAAAATTTGACAAAATCCATTTTTCCAAAATCGCAGGGTGCAGATGCTTACTTTCCCGATCAGCTCAAACTATATTTGCAGCTGCCTCTGTTGTTAAGGGATAGTAGTCCGCTTGAATTTTGGGATCAAAGAAAGACATGTTCGCCTGCATTATCATTGCTAGCTTTTAAGTATTTGACAGTTGTTGGAATGGTAATTTTAGTTAACGTCTTACTAGAACAACACAATGGGATAATGGCGACGGTCCAGGATTAAAACCGAAGGGAAAGATCCGAGGACAACACCTCGTAATTTTGAACCACGGTCAGATGACGAAGCAACTCCTGAGCTGGCACCCCACTCTCCAAACGACAGTTGTTGGAAGTTCAGTGCTATTTGAAAGGTTAGTAACTGCTCTGAATTCTGTGGTTTCGGATGACAGAAGTCGATTAACTAACCAGCATATAACTAAGCGAGTATTTATGAGCAGAGTAAATAAAAAATATTGGATTGAATAGATAAAACAATATTAACAAGGTAACAAATGTTTTAATTAATTTATTAATTTGTGATTATTGATAATGATTTTATTAGTTTTTTTAAATTCATTTTGAAACAATTTTAAGTTTTGGTTTATTTTAGAATTATTGTGAATTTTGTAACAGTTGTGATGTAATAAATAAAAAGAGTTAACGACATTTAACATTTTTTTACATGCAACTAAATAGAAACACCTTGAAGTTTTAAAAATCGGTTATTTTTCCGGTTATTTTAAAACCCGGTTATTTTAAAACCCGGTTTTTTTTACTCTGTTAAACCAGGGCAGTTATAATCGGACGGAAAAAAAACGGTTTTCCGAAAACCGGTTATTTTCCGAGAGTTGACATCCCTAGTTGGAACCAAGAGTCTCGTTCTTTCACTTCTAATAATGCAACAAATTGTTGAATAAGTTGATCTAGCGTATCTTTACTCGGTATTCCATCATTTGGATATTTATGTCGTCAAAATTCTTTACATTTTTCATGTGATTTACATTCAAAATAAGCCTCAAAGAGCGAAATTCTCTG
This sequence comes from Metellina segmentata, assembly GCA_947359465.1. NCBI lineage: Eukaryota > Metazoa > Arthropoda > Arachnida > Araneae > Tetragnathidae > Metellina > Metellina segmentata. Next base: position 22,848,177 of record OX375872.1, read on the forward strand.
AATGTGTGATAAATTCATCTTACAATGAAGAACAAAAGGACGTGGAATTTTATTATCGCACAACTTGAGTGGCGAAGAAAATCAAACGATAAAAAAGACTCGATAAAACTATAAGCAGACGATAAAATTCAATACCGGTGACCCTCTTATAACACGGTCAAATGGTACCGTGTTATAAGGAAACCGTGCTATACAAAAAATGGGGGTCGTACACTTTTGTATATTTGGTACCGTGTAAAATGGAAACCGTGCTATAGGATAGTTCTTGTTGTCTAGAAACCGTGCTATAGGATAGTTCGTGTTGTCTAGAAACCGTGCTAAGCGAAACTTAGGAATTATATAAAAGTAGAGATTGCGTTCCGTGTAATAAGGAAACTAAAATCGCGTTATACGGAGTACTAAAAACATAGAAAAGGTTAACACATTTATTTGTATTTTAAATAAAGTTACATAAGGGATCATAAATAATCTAAGTAAATTCAAAAAGTTTTAAAAACATTTTAACTATATATTAAACCGTGTGGACGTGAATAGGGCACACACAATACAAACAGACAGATGAACAGACAGACCAGACATACAGACAGAAAGACCAGACAGACAGGACAGACAGACTGACAGAACAGAACAGACACGACAGACAGACAGACAGGCAGAACAGACAGACCAGGCAGACAGAGCCGAACAGAACAGACGGACCAGACAGACAGAACAGACCAAACCAGACCAGACAGGACAGACAGACTGAACAGACAGGCTGAACAGACAGGCTGAACAGACAGACTGAACAGACAGGCTGAACAGACAGACAGAGCAGACAGACTGCACAGACAGACTGAACAGACAGACAGAACAGACAAACTGAACAGACAGACAGACAAAACAGACTGGACAGACAGAAAACAAAATAGACAAACAGGACAGACAGGTGAAAAAAATCTAACGGGTTTCTATTTAACCGTCCAATTGACCAACAATAGGTAAACATTAAACCGTGTTATACAGAAACTATTTTCGTGTTATACAAATGTCGTCGCAATTTTAGTACCGTGTTGTAGGGAATCCGTGATATAAGAGTACCTGTAATTCAAAAAAAACACGGGCAATAATTTTTTAAAGTTTGAGTACGGGAACTTTTAGGACACCCTGTAGTTGTGCGTCTGCACACAAGTGATATTTACTTAGTAATATCTAAAAACAATTGAAATAATAAAAATATACTACCCGAAAGCTTTCTCTAAGACATTACAAAAATTCAATCGGAGTAAAGATCCGGAAAAGAGAAGATGGGGCTCACCCAGAAATTATTTTCTTCCTCTAGAACAGTGGTTCTCAAAGTGGTCCCTACGGACCCCCAGGGGTCCGTGAGACTGCTGAAGAGGTCTGTGGCAAATTAAAATTAAACTAGGGGCGCATGGTCAACGTCGGGGGTTCCGCAAAAGGTTTAATGTAAGTAAAATTATTGTGACCCATTTTCATTATTATGAAAGTTAAAATAAATAACAATAAATAAATTGGTAGCGATTTTTACGGCCTGAGTAAAGAAATAATTTAATTTATTTTCTTATATCTTAAATTTGTGTCTTTTTTTACTGATAGCAGTATGATGCGAGACGAAGAAAAAATGCATATAATATAGTGTTGAATAATTTAATGTGGCTTTATTCCCGTTATCAGGAAATAGTACTTTACCTATGTACCATTACCTTTCTAAGCTTAAGGAACATTTGACAAAAGTCCATAGCAACAAATGAGATAAAGATTTAACTTTTTTTTAAAACAGTCAAATAAAAATATTTGAAAACACTGTCATTGCGACAACTCTTAGCGACAACATCTGAGCGAGATAACGATGAACTGTGTGCTTCTAATAACATGTCTTTACTGATTGCAAAGTTCGAAAAGCCGCACGCCATTTGTGAAGAACGTATTATACCAGTTGTAATTGAGGTAACACGCACTGTGCTGCATAAATCAGCTTTCGATATTATAAGAATTTCACTGAGTAATACAGTATAAAGAAGGATTGACGAAACGGTTGTGATGAGAAAATTATTTATGTGAGTACTTAAAAACATCTGAATTCTCTATATAGTTGACGCGGCGACTTTGCCAGGGAACGAAGCTTTACTTTTAGCTTTTGTAAGATTTGGAAAAGAAAAAATATTCCAAGAATATTGTTATTTATCAAATGTTTGGAAACTGATGCGAAAAGTGAAGCAATATTTATTGAATTAAAAAGATTTTTCGATTTAAAAACTATACCGTTGAGTAATATCCTCTCCGTTGCTAATGATGGTGCTCCGGCGATGGTAGGACACCGAGGCTTTCTGGCATACTTAAAACAAGCTATACTGAATGTATTATCTGTACATTTGTCATTCATCGACAACATTTAGTCGCCAAAAATCTGAGTGAACCCTTTCATGGCTCACTAGATTATGTCATTAGAGGAGTTAATAAAATCAAAAGGAATGCCTTAAATGAGAAATTATTTGCTCAACTTTTCTCAAAAAGTTCGTTGGTTATCTAAACGTGCATGTTTGGATCAATATTATGCACTCTTTGATTCAGTGTTGGAATTCCTGGAAAGTAAAGACAGTGATTTGCGGCTCAATTTAATTAATTCAAAAAATGACATTATATAGATATATTACTCCCTTATTTGCCAAACAAAACGAAACCAATTTGAAGGTACAAAGTGATCAATCAAATTTAATCAAAATTAAAAGTATAATATCTGCGTTCGTTGCAAAACTTTTTCTATACAACTTGAGGAGAGAAGATTGCTCTCATTTTCCAAATCTTTCAAAATTGCAAAAACGAGCTGTCAACATTTAACGTTTTATTCTGGCCTCAGCCAAAGATTTGAAGACATTTTTCACATGGTTATCCCCGATTGGATGTTGGACCCTTTTGCAAGTAGACCCACAAACTCAGATCAATCCATTCTAATTCAGAAGAAATATATTGAATTATTCACAAATGAGGAGCCGAAACCAATGTTTGAACAAGGTTACCACAAATTCTTGTTACAAAACAGATACAAATTTTATATAATGCATTATGGGTTAATGTACAGAAGCTATTAATTGCTTTCCTGTGTTCCTATTTAGTAGAATGTGGATTTAGTGCAGCTATGAGCTTCATCAAAGAAAAAAGAAACCGACAGGAAATTAATGCTAGTGGAGACTTACGAATGTTACGCCTAACATAAAAATCTAATATCATCCCACCATCAAGTTCACCCAACTCATAAAATAAATAAATAAATATATATATATATATATATATATATATATATATAGTATTTTTTAGAAAATATATAGTAGTAGTAGTAGTATTTACTCTCTAAAATAGTACTACTATTTATTTTTACTACTACTACTATATAAGGTGGTAGTATTAGTTTTTTAGTAATTACTACTACTTTCAATAAATACTCATTTTAATAAATATCACTACTACAATAATATATTACAGTAGCCTCCAATATTATAAAAGAAAGTGTTTGTCTGTTTGTTTTTTTCGCGGCCTCAAAATCCTGACGATTCTATGGTACTTACAGCAATGAGATTTGGCACACATGTAGTCCGAATGTTTTTCGATTTTTGGGCCGCGGCGAATTTTAAAATTCAATCTAGACCATTTTTAAATGAATTTAATGAAAGTTAATTATTATTGTTTTCTTTGGAATGGCAACTGCATAAAGATATGACATATCCTAAATTTATTTTTTCCGTTTTCATTTTGAGCAGAGGAATTATTTTCCAGCAGAGGATGAAAAAAAGTTTTAACTTTAGTTATACAAATACAAATACAAATATTGACGACCAGCTACAGGCTCAAGCCCAACAAGGCTGGTCCTTTGTTTATGAATTCTCCAATTCCCACTGACTATCCAATTGTGTCTTAAATTCGTATACTCCCTTTGAATTAACTATATTTTCTGGCAACGCGTTCCAACTGTCTATTACCCTATTAAAGTAGTAGTTTTTCCTTAAATCCCGATTAAAATGTGTCTTATTCAATTTATACCCATGACCCCTTGTTCTGTTATCCCTATTGAAATTTAAGCCCTCTGTGTCCCCTTGTTTTACAAACTTGAAAAGCTGAATCAAATCCCCCCTCCTTCTTCTTCTTTCCAGTGTATACATGTTTAGCTTACTTAAACGTTCATTATAGTCGAAATTTGCTAGCCCCTTTATTATTTTTGTAGCTCAGTGCTGAACCCTTTCAATTAATTCTATGTCCTTTCTCATATATGGAGTCCAGAATTGTACAGCATATTCTAGATGTGGTCTTACTAAACCCTTATATAACGGCAAGATTATATTCTTATCCCTTGAAGTTACAGTCTTTTTAATATACCCCAGTAACCTATTAGCCTTTTTACCCGCAGCTGAACATTGATGACCCATTTTAAAATCCCTGTGAATTATCACCCCAAGATCCTTGACTGTTTCTCCCTCCTTTACCTTTACTCCCTGCAGCCTGTACTCGGTTCCACTGTTCCTGTAACCCATATGCAGAACTTGACATTTCCCTACATTAAATGACATACCCCATTTTACAGCCCATTCGGATATCTTATCAAAATCCCCTTGTGAATTTTCTATCTGTAACTTGGTATCCACTGTCCCCCATATTTTTAAGTCATCTGCAAATATACTGATTCTATTCTTGATCCCCTGACCTATATCATCTATGAAAATTATAAATAAAATTGGTCCCAAAACTGATCCCTAAGGCACCCCACTTATAACTTCTGTCCACTGTGAATAATTTCCTTTTACCTGCACTCTCTGCTTTCTACCCAATAACCAATTCTTTATCCATATTAATGTTTTTCCCTGAATCCCCAGCCTTTCCAATTTAAACAGTACTGCCTCATGAGGTACTTTATCAAAAGCCTTTTGAAAATCTATTTACATGATATCCACACTGCTCTTATTATCCAGCTCCTCAGTAATTTTTTCGTAGAACTTCAAAAGGTTTGTAGAGCAGGATCTGCCATTCCTGAATCCATACTGATTCTCTGATAACAGTCCCCCCTCCTCCAAGTATAACATTATATGCTTTTTTAACAGAGATTCAAATATTTTGCAAATTACTGATGTTAGACTTACTGGTCTATAGTTGCCCGGATCACTTTGTATTCCCTTTTTGAAAATTGGAGTTATGTTGGCCAACTTCCAATCCATTGGTACCCAACCTGTGCTATATGTTGAATTAAATATCGTGTGAATTACTTCCCCCAGTTCTTCCGCGCATTCCACTAGTACTCTCGGATAAATATCGTCTGGCCCTGGTGCTTTAGATGGCTTAATTATTTTCAACTGATGTACTATTTCTTCCCTGGTGAATTTGCATTCTTTAATTATACCCCCTGCAAAGGCTCCATCCGTGGGATCCTTTTTTAAATTATAGTTACCATTGAAAACCCCCAGAAAAAAGTCATTTAACACGTTTGCCATTCCCACCTCGTCTTGAATTAATTCACCTCCCTTCCCCTCCAACGGGCCCAGTGTAGTACTAAATTTATTTTTACCACTTGCATATGCAAACTTTTGGGTTTATATTTATTTCCCTTGCTAATTTTTCCTCCAAGGACACCTTTTGCTTCCGACTAATATTTTTAAACTCCTTTCTGGCTTTCTGATATGCCTCCTTGTCTCTGTCGTTACCAGTGCTTTTATATGTTTGTATGTTCTTTGTTTTAATTTTAAAACTTTGTGTGTTTCCCCTGAAAACCACATAGGGAGCAATTTTCTAGATTTTCCTTTTTTCCTGAACGTTACGTGTTTTTTTAACACCCTGTCTAACTTATTCTTGAATTCCTCCCATTGTTCAGAATGATGCGGTGCTAATGATCCCCCTCTGAATGTTTCCTTTAACTCTTCCCTTATCTTATGAAAATTTACCTTTCTGAAATTTGGAATTATCCTACTATTGATTGTGTATGCTGACTGAAAATTTATACTTAATCTGATACTTCTATGATCACTTTCTCCCAGTGGCTCACCTATAACCAAATCCTGCACCCTATCCTCATCATTGCTGAAAATCAAATCCAATATTGCATTGTCCCTAGTATCCTCATACACCATCTGGTACAAAAAACAATCCTGTATCACTTCCAAAAATTCTGCCCCTTTCCCATTTGTAGCTAGATTGTTTGTCCAGTCAATATTTGGATAGTTATAGTCCCCCATTAAAATTAATTCTCCTTTTTGACATGCTTCGTTTATCAGATTGCACATGCCCTTTTCCTGCTCTTCACTACAAACAGGAGGTCAATATATATTGCCCAGAATTAGACCTTTGCCTTTGTCTGTATTCAGTTTCACCCAGACTGATTCTATCCCCTCAGTTTTACTATTTAACTTTATTTCCGTACAGTTTAAGAATTCTCTCACATAAATCATAACCCCACCCCCTTTCCTATTCACTCTGTCCTCCCTAAACATTGTGAATCCACTTAATTCTAAAATTTGTGCATCTTCACTGCTTGCCCAACTTTCAGTAATCCCAATGATATCTATATCCTCTGCTTGTGCAATTCCCTTGAGCTCATCCATTTTATTTCTCACACTGCGAGCATTACAATAAAATACTTTTAGCTTATTTTTTACCCTTATATTGCACTTTCCCCTTGTATTATTTGTCTTGGTATTGTTTTTCTCCCTTACATTGCACTTTCCCTTTGTATTGTTTGTCTCCTGCAATTTAGACCCTGTTAGTTTTCCTAAGCAATTACTGTGTACTGTCAACCCTCTATGTCCTTCCCATCCCTGCTTGTATACTAGTTTTTTGACTCCAGAATGTTCAAAACCCGCTTGCCAACCTCCCTATTGCAGTTATGCATCCCTAGTTATGCAGTTATTTTTTCTATCTCCTAGACCGTTAAAGATAAAGTAAAAATTTCAACGGATTTGAAATTTGCGAAAAATTTCACTTCAGATCAATGCCTAAAAACATGATTTTTTCTTTTAATAAATAATTTTTAAATGGAATATATCTTTTATATTTTTGTAAGAGATTGTGACGTCACGCGAACTTTCTCTTTCCATAAAAAAAACAAGATTGTATCTTCTGACCTACGTTTTTATAAAAGAAACAGATTACATTTCCTGTCTCATCCCATTTCCGCTGAGAGCACGTAATAAAACACATATGACTGAAATTGTTAAGTTTTTTTTCATAAAATCAAAATTGCTAAAGATAGATTAGAAATTTTAACAGATTTGAAATATGCGGAAAGTTTCACTAAAGTTTCAAACCTAAAAATATGATTTTCTTTAAATAAATAATTTTTAAATTGAATAAATCTTCTACGGATTTGAAATCTGCGGAAATTTTTCACCAGATTAATACCTTACATCATGGCGTTGCCCGTGGTGTTGGTTTGCAAAAGAAATATATAAAAAATATTTACAAAATTTAGCTGCTCTAGGAGAATATATTCTAAAATTAATTAGATTGGCGTATTGAACTATAGATGGCAGCACTAACATATGAACACAATCATGTGTGAATTGAAATAAATTGCAATTGACCAATAAGGAATGTCATAATAGTTATCCCCTATTTGGAATTGTCAAACGTAATACTTCTTTTTTCATCTACTACTTTTCTACAAATATTTTTTACATTTCATAAAAAGAAAAAAAGTTTATAAACGTTGCACTAGAGCAACACAAAAGGCTATTGGCGACAGTTCGGAACCATACCGGAAGGGAAAATTCGAAGAACAATACCACGTATTTTTGAAGCACGGTCAGATAACGAGGTCACATCTGAGATGGCACTCTACTCTCAAAACTTGCACAACAGGACAACATAAGGAAATTTGGAGCCACGACCGATTTAACGTGCACCCCTCATCTGCATGACGGTCTTTGGTTGGATTCGAACTCGCAACCCTTCGGAAACGAATCCATCGCTCTTCCAACCGGGCTATCGTGGCCCGGGTTTTGTTTTGGTTTGTTGCTCTGCGGTCCAGTGGCGGATCAAATCAAATAAGGCCTCAAGCGGTAAAATTTTCGGAGACTTCCAAATTCAAATTGCAAAAAAGTTTCAAATACTCTCATTAAGTTATTAATAAAAAGAAAGGCAGTCAAAACTTTCATACCATAACACATTAAATAAATTTATTAAAAAAAAACACACACATTTTTGTACATGAATTTCCGTTTGGGTTTATTTTTTGCAAATTCGTCAATTTTTTTGGTAGTGTCAATTCGGTTTAAAATTTTTTACTCTATATACAAAATGGCCTTTTAACTAAACTTTCTTCTCCCGTAGTACTCCTTGAATAATTTTTTTACACGCTTTAAAACAGAAAATCGCATTAGATAAGGGAATTATTAGAAAAAATTTTAATGATATTTTAACATTCAGAAATGTGCAAGACATTTCTTTGGCGGCTCGATAGATGCCTGATGTGGTTTTTATGGTGTCCTTGTTTTCTTTTAGAAATATTAAAACAACTGTGAAATTTTTCTTCAAAAGTACAAATATCAAAAAACAATTTTTCTCTTTTGTTGTCTGCTAGTTTGTTCATCTTCTACATTTAATGATAGGCCTGATGAATCAATTGCCTCTTTTTCAAATTTTTCTCTGAAATTATTGATAACATTTTCTAAAGGACAGATACTTTCAATAGTTCCCATTTCACTGACTGCAGTGATTTATTAGTAGCATTTATTCTTTGTAAAACAGTATTCCAAATAACTGTCATTAGAACACTTTCATATTTGTCCATTTCTTCAGAAGTTAAGTCGTCTCCAATATGATAACTTCTTCTTCTTCTTCTGAATTACAAATTTCAGAAAATCCTCTTTTATATGGTTGAAAACAAGTTTTATAGCTAATACATCATCTGCTCTTGCTTACCATCTAGTATTAGAAACTCTTTTCACTGCACTTAAAGACGCACATTGTAGAGATGCTGTCACAACTTTCCTCGAACCCTAATGAAAAGACATTGTAAGACCTCGGGGTCCCTTCGGGGCCCTTTGGTATTCCGGAGCCCTATGTAGCCGCTTACCGCTTAATCAGCCTCTGCTGCGGTCATTTTTGCTAAGTTATCATAAAATACTTTTCCGCAGTATGGTTAAATATTTTTAAAGAGTTACCGACTTAAAAATATACAGTGTAATTTTGTTCATGAATCGAGTTGTAAAGAATATAGCAGACAAAACTTCCCTTTGTCGGGATAACATTCATTTTAACTTGTTAACAGTTTACCTGCAAACTGTCTGTCTATGAGAACTACTCCAGACACAAAGTCCCGGTACTGTCGGTCACTATAGAAAATCAAGTCACGTACATTTTGAGTGGGGTTGAATCAGAGGAGGTTGAATGCATATGATCTTGTCTCACAAACATCTACTGAGCAAATTGTCACCAAGTGATCCAATGTGAATGGTTCAAGAATGGCAAAGTCTCATGTTCGGTGAGACAGTTCATTTCTATCTCCTGCAGTTCTCGTATAAGACAAACAGTCGGTATATCTCACGAAGTTCATCCGGACCTTTGGAACCTCTTTTCTTGATTGCATGACTCATGAATATCATGTCCATATACCAGAACAATGCAGATCAATAAATATCTAAATAGATGCCAGAAGTTTTTAATCAAATTTTTATAAATCATGGTTGAATGAGAATGGAGTAGCAATTTTAATAGAAATTAAAATGATAAAAAAAATCACCACATCGAAATAACTACATTTCGACGATATTCGTATTTTCAGCGATTGATGTGAATGATCTCAACTGAAGACAGTGAACTGTTGTCTGTTCGGTGTCGGAGGTAAAACGGACAGAAGCGGGGAATGGATCTTTTACGGTCGAGTAGGAACTTTCGTTCGCTCTAAAGTTTAGTACCAGAAGAATGCAGAGCGGCATGCATTATCCAGTAAGTTTTGGACTAAATTATCTGCATTCTCTTTTTTCTGTTCGCTTAAAAATATTAGGTGAAGGAGCTTCCTTAGGCCTAGGGAATGTCTACGAGAGTAAGAGAAACTAATATGCCTCTATCCCGCACCAGATCTCTCGTTACTAGCATCAATGGAAACCCAAGCTCTACTCCTAAGGAGCCCTTTTTACCGCAGATTGGCGATAAGAACTGCAAAACTTTCCTACCGCCGATTAAAAGTCAAACTGTCGGAGGCTTTAAAACTGCCTGTCAAAACAACGTATCAACTCGTCATACGTACGAAAACGATAGGGACCATAGTGATACTTCCACATCTAAAGCCGTTCCTCAGCTACCAGAAGTCCGTCCTGCGACCAGTGGGGATAGTTCATCTAGTAACAAGAGCTCTTCCTGGAAACCCAAGACTCTTGTTGCCACTCCAGACCAAGTTATGAAATTATATATGCATAAGTTGACCCCTTATGAACAGCAGGAGATCTATTCGTATTCTCATATATATTTTCTTGGTGCCAATGCCAAAAAGAGGCAAGGTGTCATTGGTGCTCCCTCGAATTGTGGTTACGATGACAGCACAGGATCCTACATCTACGTGGCCCATGACCAGATATCTTATCGATATGAAATGGTTAAGGTGATTGGGAAAGGCAGTTTTGGGCAAGTAATCAAAGCTTATGATCACAAAAATAGTCAATACGTAGCACTGAAAATGGTACGCAATGAGAAAAGATTTTTTCGGCAAGCTCAGGAAGAGATCAGGATTCTTGATCATTTGAGAAAGCAAGACAAGGACAACACCATGAATATAGTCCACATGTATGAACATTTTACATTTCGTAATCATGTGTGCATTACATTCGAGCTTCTCAGTATTAATCTCTATGAACTTATAAAGAAAAACAAATTTCAAGGCTTTAGCTTGCAATTAGTACGTAAATTTGCACATTCCTTACTACAATGCTTGGACGCCTTGTATCGAAACAAAATTATTCACTGTGATTTGAAACCTGAGAACGTGTTGTTGAAACAACAAGGTCGGAGTGGCATTAAAGTGATAGACTTTGGGTCAAGTTGTTTTGAAGACCAGAGAGTTTATACATATATTCAGTCGCGATTTTACCGTGCTCCTGAAGTTATTCTAGGCTCAAAGTATGGAATGCCAATTGACATGTGGAGTTTAGGCTGTATATTGGCTGAACTCCTTACAGGATATCCTTTATTGCCAGGTGAAGACGAAAGTGATCAACTGGCATGCATGATCGAACTTCTTGGCATGCCTTCCGCAAAGTTGTTGGAGCAGTCAAAGCGTGCTAAGACTTTCATCAATTCCAAAGGCTTCCCACGTTACTGTACTACAACTGTGCAACCGGACGGTAAGATGGTGCTCAGTGGTGGGAGATCACGACGTGGTAAGATGCGAGGCCCACCCGCAAGCAAGGACTGGATCCGAGCACTGCGAGGCTGTGATGATGTGCTTTTCATAGACTTTTTAAAACGATGCCTTGAATGGGATCCCATGATTCGTATGACGCCTCCCGCGGCTCTACGACATGGTTGGCTACGGCGGCGCCTACCACGCCCACCTCAAAGTACTAGCAACACCGCTGGTAGTGACCCATCGCATCGAATCTACGTTCAAGATGGTAGTAGTAGTGGTATAGCAGCTGTACGCTCTAGTCTACCCCCAAAGACAAATGTAAATAATTCTAAAGCTAGAACTGCTTTGAGTAGCGCTGGGGAGAGTGTAGCAACTGCCATTGACTCTCGTACATTACCTACTATTGGTAAGATTCCTTAACATATGTGATATTTAGATTATTATAGTTTTATAATGAGCTTTTGCAACACTTGTGACTTTTTAATTGTCCTCTTAATTCTACAATAGTTCTATGTAAAGCACACAATGCCTATTATTGTGTTTTTTAAAAACTAATCTTTTTGTTGAATGATTACTACTGCAATATGCTTTATTTTAAATTGCTGTTGTAAATTTTGTCATTGTACTAGGTCATTCTTTTTATCTGAATGAATTTCAGAAACATAACCACATTTGCATTCATCCAAAATTTAGTGCATTCCTACATCAAATCCTCCATGTACATGATATTTGCATAGTTGTATACATTTTCATTTAGTTTCTTAAAGTCGGGTATTCATGCTGTTTTTAATGAGTAGTTTATTAAGTATGAACACTATCTAGATATTTGCAAGTATACAACATTATTTTAAACTTTATTTTGGTGTTTTAATTCTGAATATTATATAAATTTTTATGCATCTTGATTTTATGTTCAGTTCTTGATTTTAATGTTTGATTATGTTCTACTTTTAAGCATTATTATAGACTTTATTTTTCTTTCCAAATTTTAAAAATTTTGTTCATGGAAAAGTGCTTATTAATCTTGTTTTTGATTTTTATTGAATTAAAATTTTCCTGAGAAAATTCTCAGTACCTTTAACTTTAATGTGACTTCAGTTCCAAGACATTTGGAATTGTAAACAATACTTAAAACAAATATTTATTCACTGGTCATTTATCCTTTAGTAACAAATTCCTTAGTTATCTTTCGAAAATCTGCTGTACAATGGAAAAATTTCACAGGTGGTCATTCAGAGTGATCAATAAATGAGAGAATGAAATTTTTTTATTTAAAAGAGCTGGCCCAAGAAAATTTGTTTTAGTCCTAATATTTATGAGCAGTCCTGTGTAGGAAGCTAGCAACAAATATAAAGCCAGATAATTTCTCCTGTTATCTTTTCAATACTAATTCTGAATGTTTTAGTAAATTTTTTCTGGGAATCATATAATTCAATATATTAACTCTAAATGTTTTAAGAAGCATTTGTTATTGGTGTGCTGTGTGTGCATTGCATATTTAAAAAAAAAATAAGAGGTAACCAAAAAATAAGAACAGTATTGCTTCAATTTTAAATATAAAAACTTTCAGTAAGAAATGTACCAATATATTTGTTAGTTTTCTTATTCTATTGTATACTTTTGTGATGCAGTAAAATATACTTATGAATATAAAAATATTTAAATTTACATCAGTGATTTTCAATTTTTTTCATTTTGTGCCACACATAAGCTAATTACTAAAGCTAATTCAGCAAAAACACTCAAAAAAAATTTTTTGTTTGCTGACCTGACAGAAATAGGTATAATTTTAATTGATTTACAATAAATAATTACCTTCCCCTCTTGTTTGAATGCTTTAAAAATTTTAATAGTTTTGTAGAAAGTGTTAAAAATTTTTTTTTACTTATTTTTTATGAATGCAAAAACTATACCAATAAAATGAAATAAATCTTGCACATTTTAAACAGTTTTAACATCTCTATGGCACATCAGTTGAAAATTGCTGATTTGCATTATAACATTAAAAGAGCTAATTTTAATGATTACTTTTTAGAAAACCAAATGTGTTTGTAGAAAGTGTGGCATATTGAGTTTTGTACATTGGTGACTAATGCCTCAGTGTGTCTTGAATGTTTAAGTAAAGATTTTAATCACGTAATTCACACAATAGGTACTAATTCCAAATGTTTTAGTAAAGTTTTTTGTTTGACATGGAATTAAAAGTTGTTTTTCCCTTATCTTGTATTTAGTGGCCAGACCTCGCATAAAAAACCTCAACCAACTGTAATTGTGTAATGTTAATGACCTTGAAATTGTTTATTGAAAGTAAAAAAGAGTTAAGGTGATTTGTTTCATTAGTATCAGCCTTTGTTTATAAAAAGAGAGGAATGCATCTGCTATAAATATCTAGCAAAATGTGTTTGTGTATATAAAAGGCATGGGAATTATATATAGTATGTGTATATTACAAAAATGTTCTTGTTTACTTCTCAACAGTTAAAGGATTAATGTATCAAATAAATTCTACCTACTCGTAACTTTTTGAGGGTACAGTGCATTTTGAATACTTGTGGTGCTTTACGAGTCCAGTGTAATTTATCATTGGTGTTAGATCTTAAATTGCAGAATGATGTACCTGTGTAATCCTTGAAACTGATACAATTACATGCTTTTTATGCTTAAGTCTGTTTTTATCAGTTTTATTTCCTAGAAATCTTTGAGGGTTTACAAAATTTCATTGAATTATGTATAAATGATTCAAGTTGCGGATTGTACTTTTTAATTTCTTAGTGTTGCAAATCAGCTCATATCAGTTTGCTTCTGTGAGGCAGCATTTACATATTTTAGTAAATCTTATTTTCAAGAAAACCCATGCAGTATATTGCTAATTTTTATGTGTTATGCCATCTTAATTTATTTGAAGACTTAGTTCACCTTTTAATTAAGAAACATGTGACAAATATTGTTTGTATAAATGATTTTTTTTTATAAATTTTACATTGCGAATGTAAGTTTTTTTTTATCAACTTTTAGTTTGGCTTTATCAAATTATTGATACAAATCAAATTTATATTAATCAACAGATTTGTACAAAAATTTTGTTTTTTATAAATTTTACTATTTTTTACATTGTGAAATGTTACAATTCAATTTTGTATATTTGAGTTTGCTGAAATCCATTCTATGTTAATGTAATTGATGTGTAATTTAATTTTAATAGTTTTGTTCAGAGCTACTTTTTTTTAAATTAGCTGTTATTGATTTGCAAAGTGTCTTTTTCATCACTTATTGAATTCTGCTCATTTTACAAATACTTCTATAAATTGTTATCTTAGAGCAGTGACTCATTAGCCCTCCAAGTGACATGCCCAAATACAGATCAGAAGGATTTCTATGTGGCGGACAGTTGATCCAAAATATTTCAAAGAGGGAGATTACTAAAGGTTCCAGGTGTGGGAATTATTCTGGGCTCTACTTTGGAATTGAATTTAACAAGTTGTGTTTGGTCGTGCTGCTTGGAGGAATAACTGACAACAGTCGGCCATTTAGAGAGCAACTTAATAGTTTTCAATTAAAAAATGATTAAGCATTTTCAAAATGCTACATTTTTCTTCAAACTGATTAAAACAGACAATGTATTTCTCATGAAAACAAGCATTTAGTGTCATCAATTGTCAGTTAATGAATTTCTGCTCAGCCGATGTCAGTGGTTAATATGGTTGGTAAAGCCATTTTATCATTTCGCACCCCGGCAAGTAAAGTGACTCAATTCAAAAAATAAAAATTTGGATGTTATGTCATTGAGAAATATGTATGAGTTGCCCCAGCATGTTATATTACTATTCTATATAATGTAATAGAATTTACCACCACATAAATACTCACCTAAAATTTTAAAGAAGCTTATATTATTTCACAAAAAGTTTTATAGTAACCCTTTAAGTTGATGTTTCTCAAATTCTGCAATTTTGAGTTATGTCACTTTTCTTGCCAGGGTGTGATGTTTTTCTCTTTCATTGTTTGCTTTTATCTTTTAAATTAAAATTTTTAGTTGGGGCTGTAAATACCTTATAATCCTGTTTATTGTGATCAGAAGTTAGTTCCATTTATCATTATTCAATAATTTTTTTGCATTCAAATACAAGAGTTTAGTTGATTTGAAGACTAAGATGATTTGAATGTTTTATATTAAGAGGCTATTATAGGAAAATTTTCTTAAACCTGTTCATTTATAGGTGCATATTCTTGTATCCATAAATGAACTTTTGTCTGTTAATACTCAAATTAAGAATTGAAGCAGTGTTTCCCCAACAATAAATGTTTTAGTTCAAATACTTCATTTTCCTTTTTAAATTTCGGTCTAGTAGCCCTTGTAGTAAAAATTAATAATAGAGTGATGAACAAAACTTTAATATTGAAGCATTTATTTTACTGCTATGATTGCTTTCCAAATAATTTATGTTTTTTGCACTATAATTATTATAGGATTTAATTTCAACGCATGTAATTTTTCAACTGCTGTCTAATTACTTATGGAGCAAAACAGGATTTGAGTAACAAACCAAACTTGACTTTTAATTACCAGTTTAACGATTTTTTAAAGTTTCTTACTGTGTCACCAATTTGTAGATTATTGGAGGGCCCCCAGCTTTTCATATTTATGAATATTTTTTTGTGAATGAGTAATTTTATTGTTATTGGTATATTTGTTGTACTTGTTTTCTAATTTGGAGGTGTATTAGTGTCAAAATTTGTGGGAACAACTTAGCCCACTGAGCCAAGCAATTTGCTCGCTACTCTATTAATCTGTGAGTTGAAGATGGTGCAAGTGATTTCTCCTTGGGTGTATTTCTCTCTTTTGTGTTAAAAACTTTTCTTATAAGTATGTCTTTTTCTTGTGTTTGGTACAGCTTGACCAAATATGGCCGTTGTGCCATAAAACTAAAAATCAACCATCATTGGAACTTCTATATACCTATTCTAGCTTACAGCTTTGTTCATTCAGACATGTGTTATTTGACAATAATTCTTAATACAGCTTTGTTGTAAAGACTTTTTGGCAACACCGGGGAAATAACTAGAGCGGGCATGTGGTCTGGGCGCCGGATTGGGATGGGGGCGCTAAACTGGCGAAATATTTTTTTACTGTAGATATTAACGTATGACAAAAAATGAAGAGGAAAAAGTTGTTAGACTACAGAAACCAAAAATTCCAAATGTAGAATGTGATGTTGCATGAGTTTGGTGTGTGTAAAAGTTGAGTGAAAGGATTACTGAGCATGAAAATTCACTTAACCACAAAAAGTGATTTTGCTCATGGAAAATTTTAGAATTGTCCATAGATAAAGGTTGTGATATCGATAAAGTGCTGTAGGACCAAATAGCTCAAGAGGAAACACTGGGTTCTGATGAACGTCTAGAGTTTGGTGACTTTGGATGTGGTAAGTTTTTACACACAATTGTGCTGATATCTCACTATAATCCTCAACTAAGAAAACACATTCTTTGCTATTAGAAGGGACAAGTCAGCTACTTTCACTTAATATTCAAAATGAATTTATAGAAATCTGGTAACATAAGAAAACATATATTTAATGACATATCTTTAAAATACTTTTCCATTATGTTTGTCGTCATCTGACCGTGGTTCAAAATTACGAGGTGTTGTCCTTGGATCTTTCCCTTAAGGGACTGATCCCGGACCATAGTCAATAGCCCGTTGTGTTGCTCTAGTACGACGTTAACTAAAAAAATTACCAATTTTATTACCATTATGTTTGATTGCCTGCCCGATATAAGACATTCAGAACAAATGTTTGAAGTTCTTCGTTAAGTGCAGATCGCCGAAAATAGCACTGGGATAGTAGAAAGTTTCATTGATTTTGTAATAGTAAGAACACTGCTCAAGCGTTGATACCAGATGCTCGACTTAGAGGGAAGCTACAACTGTCAAGAGGGAAGCTACAACTGTCAAGCATATAGGAAAATTAATAGTTGCTCTAAATGATCTCATGACCAGCCCAATAACAACCACTGAAACAAAAACAGAAGCGACTTTTCTAAAAAAAAAAATGCCAAAAGTTTCAATTCATTGTCCTCTTCTGTTTTTGGTATAAGGAATTAAGTCGCATTAACATTGCAAATAAACTATTCCAAAGAGAGAACTATAGATCGATCAGCAAAACATTAACTGTCTAATCTTAGAATCAGAAAGGTCAAACAGTTGCACAGTTACAATGAGTGAAGCGAATAAAAATACAGGAAAGCTTAACCTAGATCCCCATTTTAAAGAAGTACGGAGGATAAAGAGGAAGCTGATGTTTGATGAGAAGGGTGAAGATGAAAGCTATGAATTCTCAAAAGAAATAAAGTTCAGATTATTGATTATACAAATAATAGATCGGATTCTGAATGAACTGAGGAAACGTTTTCAAGCCATTCAAAACATGAATAGCTTATTTGGTTTCCTCAATGGAGCTCGGTTTTAAACAATGAATGCAGAAGAATTGAAGAACCAGGTACTTGGACAAGGACGAGCTGATGATAGAAGTGGAGAGTTTTAAATATCATACCTTAGATTTTAGCCCTAATATGAAAACGGCTACACCATCTTTTCTTCCGACGTTAATATATAAGAACAGACTTGAAGATGCATACACCAAAATAACAACACCATTGAGAATTTTTCTCTCAATTCCAGTCTCAGTCGCTTCAAATAAAAGGAGTTTTAGCAAACTAAAGACCATGAAAAATTACCTTAGAAATTTAACCCAGGACAACAATGACTAACCAAACTGATCATCATCAATAGAGCACAAGTTATATAGCTTCAATTCGATTATTTTATTTACTAATTCTCTAAGTCGATTCTAAGCTATGCATCTTTTGAGGACATTGTAAAAACGTTTGCAGCCAAAAGAGCCTGTAGAGTTTAGTTTTAGTTCAAGCTTTCTGTGATTAAATTAATTTTTATCCCATTTTGTCAGTAGAGTAAGAGATAGTGTAAAATGTGTCAAAGTATATTATTCAAAATAATAACTTCAGTAAAATCTGTTATTCCTAATATTAATACTATCTATTACAGTTAAATTTCCTATTCTAAAGCAACAGTCTGTTAATTTTGACACATGATGTATCATGTACCCCAATATCATTTAATAAACCATTTAATTTACAGCGATTACGATTAATGTGAAAGAATATACCAAACATGCTACCCTCAGATTATTTGTCAATGGAATATCTTGGATTTTTTTTCCTTCCAATGGCTTACACTTATGAACTCAATCATTGGCCATTATGCCGAAAGTGATGGCCACTTGTGAAGAATCACCCAGTGGGAGGACCATCATTGCTCCTAACAAAGGACAGCATAATTTTACTCCCATGCCCTGATCCCGTATACGAACCAGGAACCTTCTGATCCAGAGGCCAACACCATAACCACTAGACCAGTTGGTCGGCGAATCTCGGAATTACAGTCGAGTCCCGATTATCCGAGTTAATGTGGACTGAGACAAACTCGGTTAAAGCGAAAATTGTAAATAAAATAAATCGTGTAAAGATTTAAATGTATATTTTAACAAATGCAAAAGTTATACAGATACACCACATGCAATTAATATTGTTACGATAATTAAAGAGTTCTTACTTAAAAAGTCCTTAATTGTTTTACATTACTTTGCCGTTTTTCTGCAGCAATGCTTCGCCATTTTTTTAAGGATAACAGAATTGCTGGTGTCACTTCTTGTTCTATATATTCAATAGCACTTTCGATAGATTTTAGTCCATCTGTATGGGAGATTTTCATATGTTGATTTTCATCATCGCTGGATTCATTTTTCTTATTGATGACATTGACTATCATTTTATCTGTAATCTCTTGTTGTTCGTCAGCGTTTATCCTGTCACTGATTTCGTTTTCCTGAGTGTTGGTAAGATGAAATTCAGAATTGTTTTGGGTAGTTTTAAAAATGGAAAAAGTATAACTAAAAAATCCTAGAAATGTTTGATAGCTCGGTTAGAGCAGAAACTCGGATAATCTGGGTTTTACTGTAATTTGGTATTTTATCTCTAATATTATAAAATGAAGTGTTTGTTAGACTCGTCAGGACTTTGCATGCATGAAACAATGGAACTTTCAGTAATGGGATTTGGTACACAGGTAGTCCAAATTTTGTGCAATTTAGGGTCGAAGCAAATTTTAAAATTCATTCTAGAACATTTTAAAATAGATTTAATGAAATTTATCATTGTTGAATGCAACAGCATAGAAGCGATCACAGATTCTATATATTTTTTTTTCACTTCCGTTTTGATTTTGCGCTGAGGAATGATTTTCCAGCAGATGATCAAAAACAAATAATCTTTTAACTGGAGTTACTTAGTTCTATTTTCTAGACCATCAAAGATAGAGTAAAAATTTCAATGGATTAGAAATCTGTGGAAAATTTAACATTAGATTAGATACCTAAAAATATGATTTTCATCAAATAAATCATTTTTCAAATTGAATAAATCTTATATTTTCACAAGAGATTGTGACGTCAACTTTCGCTTTCCAAAAATAAACAGATTGCATTTCTTGCCCTTCATGTTAAAAAAAAAATAGATTACATTTCCTGCCCTCTTCAATTTCAGTGCAAAGCAAAAAAAAAAAAAATTTTTTTGACTGGCATTGCTTAGTTCTTATTCATAAAATCGGAATCATTAAAGAAAAATTAAAAATTTCAACAGATTTTAAGTCTGTAAAATTTTACATCTGGTTAATATCTTGCATCATGGCATTGCTTGACTAGCCACTGTACCCTAAACAGACACCTCAACCTTATGGGTGTTATTGATGATCTATTATGTAGAGACTGTCGGATGACGGAGGAGAGTCCTGTACATGTCTTATGTGATTGTGATTACTACTTTGCCCAACGATTCAAATATCTGGGATACCATTGTATTGAACCCTGGGAACTATCAAACATTACGATCAGGTATATGCTGAAATTTATTTTAGCAATCGGTCTTTAGTAGATCAATAGAGGTCTTGGAATAATAGACTATTAGTTGCTGTGCTGGCACTCTTCGGAGTCACCCCACAAAGTCATTAGTCATGTTCTTTACAGGCCATGGCTCTTTCCAAAAGTACCTTATCCGTTTCGGGCAAAGCAAAACAGATCTATACTTGTGGGTCGGTAGGATCCCCTCTCCACTATGCTATCCGATGTCCCCTCACCTGAATTTCATGTGTGCTGCTGAGAAAACAGACTGCAAGCACTTGGAGAAAAATTGCATTTGGCCACAGAGAGGCAAGGAAGGTGTGCATTTTCTGCTGAAGTATGGACGTGATATGGGCAACAGCAACTTAATATTTAAATTACTATCTTTTTTTTTCTTTATTTTTTTTGTGTTTGGTAATATTATTTTTGGTTAACTTGTTCCAGTGGGCAATCCCTTCTTTGAAAGGGGTTGTTTAACCACAGAAGGAATTTTTCTTTCTTCCTAATTCTCTACTAATTTTTCACTTTTTTTTTTGCTTTTAATAAAGTACCCAGGAGTGCCTATCAAACTGATAAGTCTCTTAAAAGGACAGGCTCGGGGGGCCCTTCTGGTGGTTATCTGGTTAATCAAAAATATTTAAAAAGGTATTTTTCAAACATAAATCGCAATGGCAGTCAATTGGCAAATGCAACTGTAACATACTCACTAAGACTCGAGTATTTCTCGCATGCTGATACTAATTCAGTGGATACTTCTCATAAAGTCACAGAAGTTTATCTAGATGTCTCTTTTCTTGTATAAAAATCTTATAAATACTACTATAAAAGGAAGTGTGTTGGGTGTCCAGATGAATCTATACAACCTACTGTCCTGAAATTTGACACACGGGTAGTTCTAATTTTATGTGAATCTTCTGTGAAGCCTGAATATTAAAATTTAATCTAAAACATTTTTAAATTAATTTATTATATTTTTTCCCTAGCGGTTCATTTACAGAGTGGTTTTTCCCCTGTCCTTTCTTCGTTTCTTTGGATGGGCCTGGTTTCTAATGACGTCGCTGACTGCTAACAGATTGTTCTGTTTGATTTGAGTCACATGGTCAAATGTTATTGTTTTCCTTTCATTCATGGAATCTATTTGTTTCTTGCCTATGTTTCTTATTCTTTAGCCCAAGTTTCTATCTTTGTGATCGTTAAAGATAGAGTAAAAATGTGAATGAATTTGAAATCTGCTGAAAATTTTACGTCAGATTGATTCCTCATATAATCCGAATTTTGTCATGGGCAATGTCATGTTGGCCTGCTATATCACAAGTTTACTATTGTAGTGATGGCAGAGGTGAATTAAGCAGACTAAGTGTCTGCATAGGGCCGTGGAATACCAAGGGTCCCCGAGATCTTAAAATGTCTTTTCATTAGGGTTCGAGGAAAGTTGTGACAGTGTCTTTACAATGTGCGTCTTTAAGTGCAAAAGAGGTTCTAATAAAAGATGGTAAGCAAGAGCAGATGTTCTATTAGCTATAGAACTTAGTTTCACCCATACGAAAGACGACCATACCCATACGAATTCTGAAGAAGAAAATAAGTTACTATAGTGGAGATGACTTAACTTATGAAAGAAATGGACATATATATATGAAACCGTCTACAGTTAGTTGGAATACCATTTTACAATGGTACCAACCCAACCAACCAATGGAAAACCCAACCAACCCTGCATCAGAATTAATCTCCAGGTTTTTCAATAAACTTAATGACTGATTAAATTAAGGCTAATATCTAACTCCTTCTAAAAATCTAAACCTACCTAGTTACTTTAAAATATTTTGGCAGAAGAATAAACCAATTTGATTGGCTTAGAAAGCAAAGTGAACCAATAAAGATTCTTTAGTAATCTTGGGGGGTCAACCCCTAGTATTCTTTATTTAGAGTGCTTGTTAACTTTATTTTTGTTTTATAATTAAAATAAAGTTCCGTTTATATAGTCCAGCTTGAAATTTTTGCTGTTCTTAATTTACGTAAATTTTATGTCATCTGACCATGTTTCAATATTACAAGGTGTTATCCCTTGTGGGTTTATTTTAAACCTTAGTCAGTTGTGTTGGTTCAGTGCACCATTAATTCAACTGTATAATACATAAATTTTGTGTCTTGAAAAATAACTGAATTATAAAACTTGTTAACCAGACCTGGGAATCATGTAGCCTTAGAAGTACTAGATCACAAAATTTAGACCTAATTTTATTTTTGCTGCTATAAAACCCTAATTGCCTCAACAATCAACTCTATTCAGTGATCTCATTAAACAGGATTTATGTGTATTCTGATAAATTTTGATCGGAACCAATTTATTTTCTAACTGCCATGTTTATATACATATCTTGTATTTCACTTTTTCATATAAACTTTGAGTTGTGGTAACGTGTTATTTAGTGATATCTTTACTCATTATTTTTAATTTGCTCTCTTTATCTGTTGTAAAAATGTAATTAAATAAATCATTCCACATTACTTTAATCAGACATACTTTTAATTTTTGTATCTGAGTTGTTGGAAAACTTTGTAAACTTGTCCATACTTTTGACCATTCTATTTCTAATCATCCCTATCCCTAGAACGCTAACATTTAAAATTTCTATTAAAGTTCAAATTAAAATTTTTAGTCTGCAAAGCACACGGCCAATTTTAAGGTATTGGCCTCCCACAGGGCAAGTCATCTTCATCCCCTCCCCTCTTCACAATAATTTGATTTTTCAAATTACGTGGGAGTGCTTTTTGATAAAGGCTATATGTATTTAATTTTTCACTAAAATTATGTGTTTTGGACTACAATTGCAAAGAAAAATCACAAATTATTGACTAGCTAGTATAAAAACTGGTAAATTCAAAATAAAAGAAAATGTATCACATTTTTATATGCCATGCTGATCTTTTCTACAATTTCGTAGCTACATTCTTAAATCATCTTTTATTACTGACCATATTTGTTTAAAATTAATTGCCCTGCTTTCCCTGACTGCATGCAAGTGTACATCCAACACACTATTCAAGAAAGGCCCTGTTCAATTTTTTTAATTCTACTTTGCCCACACATTGCCTCATAGTAAAATGTGTAAAACTTATCTGGAAAGATTTTTTGTTTTCTATATTGCCAAAAGTATGTGAACACTTAGCATAATGGATACTATTTAAGCAAATTGTGTATTTAAATGTATTTCTTAACAAAGTTAATAAAATAGCATGAATGCCAACTTTTGATAGGATAAAATCTGTCCAGGATATAAATTTGCTTCTCTCAAAATTATTCTCAATTCTATTGGTTTCTTAACTTTCAATATCTGACTAAACCTTTTTCAAGCTAAGCTGTTCTACATCTTTAGGCATTGTTTAAAAATAGTGTCCAAAACAATGAAATAATTTATTTAAAACTTCCTAAAATTGTTGAATTTAAAAGTAAAACTAATGTAAAATTGTTTAGTATATTAGTAATTGTGTTATGGAACTGGAAATAAAAAAGGAAATTTTTCAATCCTCATAAAAGAAATAGAAGATTACAAATCTATCTAGTAAGATTTTACATAATAATTTCACTGTTCATGATAAAAGATGAAAATCTGAAATGGTTGTATTATCTGGAGAGCCAGATGTTCAAATACTTTTGTCCATGCTAAGTAGATTTGTATTATGGGTTCACATTTAAATGCTATGTTGATTTGTTTTTTACATTTATCCATATTTTCAATTGCTCTGCATGTATATCAAATTTTAAAGACATTACTGTGCATTATAATTTATCCACTGAGTTCAAAGATTTCATTTAATTTATTCAACTAGTATTTACAAAAATACTCAACTGCATTTAAAAGGGAAATTGGTTTTTGCTGCACATGAATTCTTTGTGTATGTGGTATGAATTTTTCACTAGTTAAACAATTGCTCAATTTTTTGTATGTACATTCAATTAGGTAATTTATTAATGTTTTAGAATAGAATGGTAAAATATCAATTTAGGAGGTTGTGCCCACAAATCTGTCTTTTCATACATCACAATCAACCATGCAAATTATAGTGCCTGGCATAAAATGCTTATGAATGTCTTCATAATGTCACTACAATTGAAATTCAGAACTTAAAAATGAATGTTACAAGTGTATTGCACGAAATGAATGTTATTGTGTTAGATATCTGTAAAATTGTGAGAGTATGTGCTGTTATTATTTGAGTACAAATATTTTTATTCATTAATTTAAGAGTAATTAAGTGTTATTTATTAGAAGCTTAGTTTCATGTTTGCTTTGATTTTGAAATATAAATTGTATGACAAAATTTACCTTTTTTCTTAAAATATTTACAATGACTGTAAGTGTAAATTTCTAAGTAAATGTCTAATTCTGTAGCAATGCATGGAAAAGGTAAACTTCAGTTTACCAAAAAGTACTTAATGGTTGAAATTTGTTGAACTGTTAGTTCAACCCATTTACTGATTGTCAAATGCATAAAACCATAAAAGCTGTATAAAGATCAACTGGCATACTTCTGTATGCATGGTTGTGCAATGGATGATTGTAGCCATTTGTCCTGTGTTGTCTTTTGCTGCTAAATAAGTGAAGATAGTGGCAATGAAGAATAAAGCCATGATGGGAGTAGAAGTGGAATCTCTCATCTCAGGGCTTCAATCAGTTTGAAGTGATTTGCATTGCATTGGCAATTCAACTTTTTATTGTGGAGTATCAAAGTATGGGCCAATTGCAGTGACATTAACTTGTCTGAAAGCATCCACTGTTCACCAATGTAGCAGAGCATGTATAAACAGTGGTCTACCAAAAAGCGCTTCATGGTGGAGATCCATTGCACTGCTATTTATACTACTGTATTGAAAGTTAATTTTTTGTAGTGGTGGGTAAGTTCACAATTCATTCAGGATTCAAAAACCAATGTTTTAGTTTGAAAATATAATCTTGACTGAAAATTTGTTTATTAAAAGAAACACTTGCATTTTGCTTAGTGTGTATTGTGATTTTCAATTTTTAAGAAAAATGCATAACTTTATCTTGGAATAATATATTTTCAATGTTTTCTCTTCTAAACTTCCTTATCAAAATTTATTACATATTTTCTAACAAAATAAAATTGTTGTTAAAAGTGAAAGGATTCTATGACTGAATATCTGAATTTATTTGTTTTATGTTATGCAGTAGCTTTGTTTAGTTATTTTCTAAATTTGCATGTTTGAAATTACTAATTTCTGTTATGAATATTTATATATGTTGCTACTGATTATTCATTGATAAGATTCACATCACAATTTTGAGATTATTTTTAATTTTTCAATTATGTAGATAAAACAATGTGTAGTTCCTTCAATTTTACTCAAATGCTCTAGGGTTGTATGTTTCTATCTGTTCAATAAGATTTTATGTTGAAAACATTTTAATACAACTTGTATTGAGTGTAGCATAGCAAATGTGTTTCTTGTACCTGAATCACGAAATTGAATTGAATATTTGTTATTTTGGTTCTTTATAACTGCCTTTTTCTTAAATTTGCTCAGTATTACTTATGCAACTAGTTATATTTTTTTAACCAATAAGAATTTATTCTGCACAATTTTATGTGTACAGTTACTTGTAAATATTAAAAATAGATGTACTTTTACATAAATATTTTCAGTGAATTTAAGTCATCTCTTGACATAAAAATTGAACAAAATAGTTTTAAAATGTGATGAATATATTAACTTCCAATTTCACAAATTTGAAAGAGTTCTAAGATAACTGTATAGGATATCTTATCCTGTATAGCTGCTTGTTATTCTGTGAAGGATTAATAAATAGGTATGAAGAAGTCATATGCCTTTTATTAATTTCTTTACTATGGTAACTATCTTTTAAGAATTGGTGATTCAAAAATAGTTTGTAAGCCATATATATTCACCTTTTTGGACAGAATATGGGCTGTTTGACATGTTCAGGGTATTTATAATATACATTAAATTAAAAGATTAACACGTTTATGTACACCAAAGGAGAGATAAAGGTAGAGACCATATGGGTTGCAATTAGCAGATAGGTGTGGCGATCATGTAACTTGGATCCCTGAGAACCTCTGGGATTTTTTATAGTGTGAGAAGATTGATTAGCTTTAGTGCTCTTATACTCGAGAAAAATTGTTGGATCTTGTGAATACGATTATAAAAAGAGAAGTTATAAGATCACAATACTTAAGACAGGAATGTTATTTATTTTATTTGCAATATTTAAAATGTTTTTAAATTAGTACAGTTGCAGTGTAACATCCATCTTTATTCGTTACTGTGCGTTTTCTACATTATTTGACTAAGAACCTCACAAGAATGTTTTAGAGCTACTAAGACTTATGCAAGTAAATCAAACAGCTTGCATGGTTTTTCGTAAAACTGGGTTGACAATTCTTGGCATCTTCTGCTTATAGATAAGCAAAGTGGCTGGGTTTTATGCAAGAGAGACCGCATAAAGCTTTTTAATATTGAAAACCTCGCTCATTAAGTTAATGTATTTATATTATTCAATTTGTTCATTGAAGAACATTTTTAGTGCATCATTCCTGATCATCGTTTATCTGAATTTTTAAGATAAATTTATTTTATTCCATTTTTAAAAATCTTTATTGTTTCCGCTAAAACTAAAATATTAAATTTATAAAAAAAGTTTCTATATTTTTACAACTGCTCCATTAAAAAAGTGCATTTCATGGCTTTAATTCAGTAAACTAGACATCCTAGAGTTAAACAGAACAAAAATTTTAAACATGACATCCATTTTGGCAACTAGTTGTACTTTTTAAATGAATTGTGAAACTTGTAAGAATATATAAACATGCCACTGTTTTGATTCGTTATTTCTTTCATAGCATTCCACCCGATGAAAACAAGAAAAAGGAGTAGGGAAGTTCCATGTGTAGAGAAAATTTTAAAGCCACAAATTCAAGCAAAATGTCTTCGAAATATTTCAAAGAGGAGGAGAGTGAAGTAACAAAACTGGTTCACTAAAAAACTTCATTTTAATGGTTTAAAATGGGCAAAATCAAAATTGTTGTGTTCATAAATAGCATAAGCAAAATTCGTTGTCTCTTGTTTAGTAGGCTCCAAGATGTAAGTGCAAAAATTTTTTTCATTATGAAGGCGAATCACCACTAAGCTTAATTACGCTGCCAGGGTATTTCAAAGCCAAATATAATATAGAATACTACAAATTATGTGGGATAACTTGTGCAAAACATTTCGGCAATTTGAATAGGAATGTGCTCTACTCTTATTTCTCCTATGATGCACACTCATATTCAAATGATATTATTTCTACGTTTGTGGTGTAAAATAGTTTTAATTTAAGAAGCTTTACATATTTTCATTTTCTTTCCTACTTCAGTATCAAAATATAAATTCATTTGATCATATATCTGCAAGTTGATTTTAAAGCAAATAACTACAAGTATGCAATGTGATTCCAAGCAGTATTTTGTTTGTATGAAAGAAAATTCAATTTGTTCTTTGTACACATTAATATGTTAATATCACAATGATAATGTTAACAGTAACACCTACTTTTATGATTTATCTTTAAATTTGAAGTCTTGGGTTGCAAATATGAACCTGATTCTTGCAAGAAACAATGTTTAATTAATGAAACAACTACCAATAGATAAATCTTAGATTTGTAGGTGTACCTGTAACCCTCAACTGGTGCAACCACTCTTAACTAATAAGAATTCTTGAATTTCCTCTACTCTCCAGTCACAATTAAAACTTTAAAGTCAGAAAAATTATTACATTGTGAGTAGAGTGCATTCTCAAAGATATACCACTTGAGGGTTAAAGTATCTTTAAATATAGCCAATTTCTAATGTTTTAAAAATTAAAAGTTTTCTAAATCATTTATGAATGTGAAGTATAACTTTTAATTATACTTGCTTTTTTCTGTTAAATAAATCAAAAGTTATCAACAATATTACCTCTAAAATTTATCTTATTGTGTTTCTAATATTTTGAATAAAGGATACTCAACATTTTGCACGGCATGGGATATTAATATTAGTTCATAACATCATTGGCAATGCAAATTTTATGGTCAAAGACGAATTATTTAGCGTAAACTCATACTTTTGAATGTGGTATTTTGATGCATTTGGGGAGTGTTTTGTGTAGAGGCTCTTTTTATTGGATTGATGACTAACTTATAGCATCTGAAAGGCAATACTTTTCTTATTAACTCTTATTAATATTTTTAACCTTGTCTATTGCATTCAAGCAATAATCTAGATAAGTGAGCAAATGACAGTCCAAACACTGACACTTAATGCCTAAGTTTTTCTCACATCTTGTCATAATTGAATTATTCTTGCCATTGTAATATTTTTAGCTTATGTTGATAGTTGTTCAGAGTTGTGCGTTCATTTTATGAAAGTTTTCTGCATAGATTTGAAAATTTGGTCCCTTCATTTATGGTACAGATGTTTCATTAAAGCCAAAAATTATCCTTAAAGCAAAATTATTCCAATATCTATCTGTTTATAACGGTTTTTAAATTTAAAACGAAATGCATAAATATTGACTTCTTTCAGTTGAACATTCCCAGAATGCCAATTCCTCATTTGCACTCTTTAAAGTTTGGAACAGACTAACATATAACTTGAGCAGAGAGATGAACATATATAACTGGAGCAGTTATATATGATTTGACGCTTTCAATATGAAATAATTTTAATTTCAGCAGATATTGTACTACTTTATAGTTGTATCTGAATTATGAGTTGTGTAGGCTGTCCTGATATGTAGTCTTTGTCATTAATTTTTAATACTAAATATTAAATGAATAATTTTAATAAAATAATTTTAAGTCTTCCTTGAATGAAATATTTTAATGGTGAAGGTAAAAATTTTGCAATTTTTGTATTCTAAAATAAGAGACCTTGCCTCATTGGTGAAAATTCATTAATACTATTCTCTTATTTAAGGCAGCCTGTTTGGTGTTTATACTTTGTACATCTCCTAAAACAATACATTTGTGCATAATACACTGAGCGGCCACTTTATTATGACCACCTGACAGTTTTAAGCAAATGAGCTATTGTGTCACAGTGTTTCCGCTAGAGTTGTATAAAAGAAGAAAGCTGAGTTCCTGAGACAGTTGTATAGGTGAATTGTTTGTGAATATATGGGGGGAAAACGTGATTTGACAGATTTTGAACGTGGGATGATAGTAGGAGCGAGTATTTGCGAAATGTTTCCTGTAGCAAAAGTGTATTAAGACTGTCTGAACGTGCAAAATTGTGGTCGTCACCGAGTGGTGAATGGTTGGGCGAAGCGGAGTCTCCCGAATCGAAAAGAGAACAGCAGCACATCTTAATCAAGGGTCATCTCTGAGCGTACTGTACCCTGTGTGGGCTATGAAAGTCGAAGACCCGTGTGAGCACAGTTGCTGTCTACGGCAAACAAGATAAAACGTCTCAAATTCGCTCAGGCACACAAGGATTGGGCAGTGAACATTTAAAAACAATAAAATGGTCCTATGAATCTATGTTGCATCTCTTCAAGCTGGTTGAGGCAATGCGAATGTATGGGGAATATGTTCATGCCATGCTCTGGGCCCTTTATTTCGTGTGCATGGAAGTCTAAATCAGACATACCTGAACAACGTTGCTGACCAAGTACATCCTTGAATGATGATGATTTATCCCAATGGCGATGGGTACTGTCGATAGAATTATGCGTTCTGCTATAGGGCTGGTATTGTACAGGATTGGTTTGAGGAACATGAAAGAGAGTTCATGTTGCTGAGGTGCTCCCTACAATCCCCAGATCTCAATCCCATTGAGCATTTGTGGGATGAAGTTGAAATAGTCATCAGACATCTAGATCCACAACCATCCAATCTCAAACTTTTGGAAAGTGCTATTCTTCGAGCTGGTCTCATTTCACAAACGAACTATCAACATCTCATTGAGTCCATGCCAAGAAGAATCAATGCTGTATTAAAGGCAAAAGGTAGAGCACCGACATATTGACGGAGTGGTCATAATAAAGTGCCGCTCAGTATATAACTATTTCTATAATAAAACGGAAATTGACATATTTTTACAATAGACAAAAGATAAAGAGCATTGTTTTAAAAGTTATGTTTTGTTTCATACAATTAAAAATTTTAATTTTTTTGGTTATTTAACAGATTTTAGATTTTACAAAATTATCCCAAGTACATTACAATGAAAATGGACTTCATTTTGTTTAATTTGCTATAAATAATAGACTGCTTAATGTCTAAAGTTTATTAAAGACTTGTATTTCCTATGTAAACTCAGGGTCTTGTCTTTTAATTATTTTTCTGTTACACAAAGCGTTGGTTATTTTGTTCTTATTTTATGTTTTCAGGTGTACTGTTATCTATCGTTTTGTAATGTAATCTAAAAGGTGACATTTCTGCATTCATTGTATATGTTATGTTCATTGTACATTGCTAAGTTAGCATGATGCTTCAAAAACTATTTTCTTTGCCAAGGAAAACTGTACATACGTATGAGCGCTGTCTTCATTATTTAAGTTTACTGGGAGCTGTAATTATAGCTGTATGTATGTCAAGTCATTTTAAAATTTATTTTTCATAAAGCTATGAATTGTTTCTATGCAAAATTCATTAGCAGTGTTAGTGCTGGATGTGTTTTGCGTATTGTGGTTGTGCCTGTTTGTAAAATGTCTCATTTTTGTTACAAGTGCACAATAAATATATTTATTAAATTGCTTCTTAATCTGCTTTGTGGGGGGAAATTTATAGTTTTTGTTCGAATTGTTTTCATTTGTTTTCTTTCAAACTTCTACTTTACCAGTTTCAGTGTTTAATAAAATCCCCCAGAAGTTTACCACATTCAGGGTAATTGCATTTTTATCAATACCAAGGAAAGTTATATATTTAAATATAGCCACTAGGAATATAGTATATTCATAGTAAGCCTTGACTGGAAAAAAGTACAAAACTTAAATTACCGTGTTACATCATTAAAATAATTAAACATTACTTTTTCTACTTATGCTAATTGCTTTGCAAGTAAGCTGCCAGGTGTTCCTACTAGACAAAAACACGAGGGAGATGTTCTGATAAAAAAATACTGTAGTTTGTGGTTGAATTAGATCTTGTATTGCAAAATTTGACTAAAGGACTAAGTAACTAGAAAAATTGGAAGATTTCCAAATAGAAAATATTTCGTAAATTTAGTTTGATTTGCGAAATGTTCAAATTGTTTGGAGTTTAGCAATGTGGACCTCTCTCTCTTCTTTGCCTCCTGAAACCGAACTAAAAGCAAAATTCTTTATTTTAGCCATAGTTTGTTAATCGTAGGTGTTCATTGAATATGAATCCATGATCACACAATATAAGAAATCTTTCGATTAATAAGCGCGATTTACTGTAAGAATATTTATTTTCAAGATACAAAATGCAATTACACAATACACACGTTGCTTTGGCAATAAAAGACAATAAAATGTGCCTACTAATCGTTATATACATTGAACAGTTTGCTGAAAATTTTTAGTTCTTTATACTGTTTGGTAAATAGTTATAATAATTAAAGATAAATTTGATAACTTTATTTTGTATATAATATATCAAATCTCAATTCCTTTATTACTATATTCCAATGTGCACAAATTTTTGTAGATAAAGTTTTTGATCAATAAATACTCAATTAGGTACAAGACAGTATATAGATTTGAGTATCAAAAATCTTCAACTCGGTTCAGAAACTTGGAACATTTGACAGCAAATGTCAAACTCAGAAGAATATACAAGGTTGCAATAAGCAACTTTTTGTTGCTACCTTTCAACCTTGGCGACTAGGGGGAATCTATAAAAGCAAAGTCGTCTCAAAAGCTATTTCCCACAAATTTTGGCGACTTTTTGAAAATCCATCCACGAATTGTCAATCAAAATTGAGTCTCTTTTACTTTATCTTTAGAAACGTGGAAAAATATTTTTCCGATATTTTAGGGAGAATTTTTCAAGGAACGGCGATCCGTGCCGCCCATAAAAAAATCTGGTTGCAAGAGTCGAGAAAACCTAAATAAAATATTTATTTTTTAAAGTTTAAAAATTTTGCTACCTGTTGCTTTGACTGGCAGCCCTGAATATTTAACAAACTGCATCGTAGCATACTGTTTCGATGCATTGCATTTTCTGTCAAGCTAAATGTAGATGGCGGTAGTGTTCCTTTATGTTTTGTGAACGTGACGTCAGGTGACTTGTTTTTTAAATGCGATTTCAGCATTTCGCTAATAAAATTTCCACTTAATTCCTAATTGATAGTTGATTGGTCAACACCCGTTAGATTAAACGATAATAAACAAAATTGTATGTTAACCCCGATATGTGCCACTAAAACATTTATTTTTCGATAGTGGAATAATATCTTCATTTTCTGGTCGGGTCCGTTTTTTCATACTAAAAATCCCTCTCAAAATTCTACGTTTTATATTCGTTAGACTGCAAAATAAAGTTTCATAAAAATGTTTCGATTTTCCTTTCAGTATGTGAACATAAATTTTTCTGACTGTACTATCACAATAATTTTGACTTCCAAGACAACCATTTGTAATAAAAAATGTTTCATTAAATTTTTTCGATTTTCATTAAAATAACATATAAACAGAAATGTTTTTCTGACTACCCTATCACAAGAATTTTGACTTCAAGAAAGACAATCAGTTCCAATTGTGCATCAGATTCCCTTATTGTCAAGTCATTGAGAGCTGCTTGTGATTTTCACAACTCTGCATGGTTCCTTTTGAAATATGATGATTTACAAAATCAGTTCCCCTGTCTTTAGAGAAACTGATCACTCACCAATGATCCAAAGCATGTGCTTCGGCTGATTTTCATCCGAGTTTCACAGGAGTGCGATTCCTGCGTACTGTTTGGTGTGGTGGAACTGGTAGGGCACTGGCACATACTTTACTGCAACCACTGTGACAACATTTCTTGGTTCCTGGGCAATCCGTATCTGTCTTGCAAACATTCAGGAATGATGCGGATGATATAGAGCAGTTTTCTGTCCGTTTGTCAACAACTGGGCAAAAGCCCTCTAAAGAAAGCAAAAATCATTGTACATATTTTATTTGGTTCGAAATATGCAAATATATTGCACTTTAATATGTTAAATATTTTATAGTAATTTGTTTGAAATCCTGCATTTAACCCTCCAAGTGATTTCGACGAGATATCTTGGATCATTGGTGAGTATCATAAGGATCTGACTAACTTTAAAAATTCTTGAGATATTTCGGTCCATCATGATTTGACTAATTTTGCAAACATTTGACGAGATATCTCGGCCTATTAAGAGATCTGAACAACTTTGCAAATACTTGTGAGATATCCCGGATCCTCAAAATTTTATTGTTTTTTAATGATGAGATCAAGATCTTAGTTTACTAATGACAAGATATATCTCGTCCATATGGACAGTTTTGCTAAGGATGAGATACCTCGTCGAGACAACCATCTGGGTTAGTTACTGGTAAAACTTTTCTTAAACAGTAAACCTTTCTTTGTGTGAACGTCCATTACTTGACATTGCTTATTTGTTTAGTAGCTTTTCCAAATATGGGCCTTTACCATAAAATGCCAACTTTCCTCAGCCAGACTATGCCTGGTTACAGTGGCGTAGAAAGGGGGGTGCGGGCCGCCACAGGTGTCATCACAAACGGGGGTGAGGAAATGGCAATATTTTTTTTATTTAAAAAAAATGGGAGTGACTCACGACTAGTGTTGCAAAGGGTGGAAAAAACCCGGTTTATTCCCGGGAATAAACCCGGTTTTTTGGGAAGGGAATTTTGAAAACTTCCAAGAATTTTGAAGTTTCGGGAATTTTGAAAATGTTTAATGTTTTTTGTGTGGAAAATTTTAAACCAATAATTTTTTTAGAAACTCTTTAATAGTTCATAACAGCAACTTCAAACGTGTAGTCTTTTGGCGGGCTCTAACATCTGTTTGCATTGACTTTTTCAATTTTAGAAAATTTTCGTCTTAAAGAAATAGAATATCATTTGTTCCTAAATTTTGCCATCTTGCAAATTGCAAAAATTGAAAGGTAAATATTAATGAGATTTTGTGGATATTACTAGTACTAATAGGCGCATGCGATGACAATATTTTTTAGCTAAATCTTTTTTGTCAATGAGCCATAAGAACAAACTTTTTAAGTGAACCCTTGTGTGCATTCAAACCTTTGCATAGTTCTGACTATATATTCTGAACCTTTGAATAATTCTCTGGATTGGCTGTTTCCTATTTATATTGTCATCTTTTATGCAAATTGATATCCCAGTGAATTAATAGTTTCTTTGACTAGCTCTTTGAATGTGTTTATATTCTAATTTTAAAACTTCAATTAGCAATTGATAAAGCTATCTTCCCAACATAAAATCAGGTTTTTACTATGTGTAAGTTTGGTTGGAAATTTAAAAATCTAATTTGATATTTATTGGAATTCTGAGCATTTTGTTTTTAATTTTTGATTTTGGTGTTTTTACTTAACAGTTTCATGCATGAACTAGAAACATTGAATTTCATGCGTTCATATCAATCTATATAAGTAATACTTATAATGCAATCAATGCTAAGAGCAACTTAGTTGTTTTGTACTTTTGACAACTTTTAATTGGGAACTCAAGCATTTAAAATTTAATTTAGTGTTCTATTTCATGCTAATGGGATGATTTGTGTTCCAGATAATGGTAAGACCAACTTCAATAGTGTGGTGTCAGTTTGGTCATGGCAATAACAAGACTGCTAAATGCAGGTATTGCCACAAGAAGTATCTGGTGCCAAATGCTACTAAAATGACAAATTTAAAAAAATGCGTTAAAAACCCCAAATAATGTATTTCTTTATATATTCTTTGGCAGATGCCGATGAACCTTCAGTTATTGTGGGATCCCAAGAGGTGAAAACGGACGTTGAAACTATGTATATGGATCCAGGACTATCAGAATCTACAAGTAGATCCTCTTGATTTTGCGTTGTTTTTTTCAGCTATTAATCCCTCATAAAAGGCTTACAAGTGCCGGTGCCAAATTGAATCATCAGTAAAGTAGAGAGTAAATTGTAACTGCTTTATATAAAGATAATATGAAATGTTTACAAAAGTATTGTTTTTGATGCAAACATTCATCTTATTTTTTGCTGTTAGTTCTCGGAACAAAACCATCACATCAACATTCATCTGGATTTGGATATAAATGCTGATGTTGTTTTTACAATAAAAATAAACCGATATTTTCCACCAAAAAAGAAAACTTAAATTTTATTGAAACAATTTTCCAGGTTGTAGTTTTATATATATGGGGTATTCTCTTTATAGTTTTACTTAGCATCAAACCAAAAGAAGCCATAAAATGTGAAAAAATGGTTGGTTTAGTTTATTCCTAATGTTCCCCAAAGTTCCGGGTTTATTCCCCAAAATTCCCGTGTTTATTCCCCTCTTCCAAAATTCCCGGGTTTTTTGCATCACTACTCACGACACTTAAAAACAATTTATACTTAAAACGATTTTAATATCTTCATCTGACAATTAACTTCAATAAGTCAACATAATGCGCATTAAACATAAGTTCAGTCAACAAACGCAACGAAACGCGGCTGAATTCGACGGTGTGTAGTGGAGAGCGTATGGATAAGGAAAGTACTAGGGGTGTCAACTTTCAGAAAATAACCGGTTATCGGTTAACCGATTTTTATAAGTCAGGTTATAACTAAGGTTGCCAGAACATCTCTTTTAAAGAGATGTCGAGGCGAGGATTTGTAAACTTAATCCTAAAGCATCATTTGTTCCTTGTACAAATCACTCTCTTAATCTGTGTGGAGTGCATTCTTTTGCAACTGTTTCACAACGTGTAACCGTTTTCGGGATTTTAGATAGTCTGTACTGCTTTTTCTCAGTTTTCACACAGATGGACGATGCTTGTAACTAATGTTGGAGGTACAGCCAAGAGACTTTCAGATACGAGATGTGCTCACTACGAAGCTGTAAAGCCTGTGAGTATATGCTAATTTCAAGTAGATTATTGATGCCATAGAAGAACTTTGTGATCCCATAGAAACTGTCGATTCCAGAGGAGCAGCGCAAACGCTTTTGCCAGCAGTATGTGATATTTTTTTTTTTTTGTATTTCTTTAGTAGTGTTATAGAAGAAGTAAACCACGCTCAAAATTCCTACAGATTGCTGGGTTAAGTTTTGAAAAGTATGTTATCGAATTGAGAATTCTGAAGATATTTTTGAAAAACAAAAGAAATGAGACTGTGGAGAAAGCACTGCAGTTTACAACGAACCCTTGTGAAGAGATGGAGATTCCTTTAGTGAAATGAAGAATCGTCAGAAAGTAGAAAATGATGACTGAAGAAAAGGCTCAAGATGAGCCACTGACATTGAATGAAGAATTTAAAAGATAAATGTTAGAGTGGCATTGACAGGGTTTATCAAGAAATAGACACTCGCTGAATAGACATTGAAATATATAAGAGCTCGGTTTGCAGTTTTGGAGCCCAAGAATATGATTACAATTTCAGAAGACGAACTGTCACAGTTAATACAAAACTTAGTCGTAAACTATGATGAAGTTTCTGAAGATGATATCCTCAAACAGATTCCACGACTAAGAAGTCATCTACAAGCTGCCAAAGTTTCAAAAGAAGACTCTGAAATGGTCTTCAAGATTTTTAGAGTTTGTTGTTGAATATGAACTATTAGTTTCTACCAAATCTAACTTTTCGTCATCTGAACTTGGTTCAAAATTATGTGTTGTTGTCCTTGTATCTTTCCCTTAGGGGATTGATCCTGGACCGTCATAAATAGCCGCTGTGCTGCTCTAGTACAACATTAATTCAAAAATTACCCAATTACCAATTTTCTAACTGTAATGACTACTGAGCAATATAATAATAATGATACAACGATATACACTTACGAACAAGCTATATTGTAGTTGAGTTAAGAGATGTTGTTTACATACATTAGTGGTGTTACAGTTACGGTTAATCACATTACGGGATAGTCACAGTTAATCATTACATCTCCCTTTTTTAGTAGAAGTGTCACAAATTAAGTTTGTGTGGTATTTTCACAGTTCTGCCTGAACGGGTTCTGTATTGAGATAATTGTCCAGGTGGAATCTGAATTTCAACAGTGCTTGAATCATCAGGTGATGCTGCTTCGTTGGAATAAGCATGTTCCATGATGGATTCCTGCGATTCAACTGGAGATGTCTCTACTTCTTTGGTGATGTAGGGTCGAAGAAACCAAGAGTTCCTTCTATATGTTGCACCTTCAGTTGTCTTGATGATGAAGGATCTCGGTCCTTTAGCCTGGTTGATAACTTCAGCTGTGCACCAGTTTCGGTGTACTTTTCGAAACCATAGTTTTTGGCCAACAGAGATCGGTGGTTTGGATTTAGACCCTCTGTCTCTGTACTTCTTGTCGATCACTCTTTTTGCTTTTAAATTCTGCGAGACGTTTTGCATGATCTTTGGCTCTAGTAATTTTGCACTCATAGGCAGAATTCCTTTAGTTCTTCTCCCCATTAGTCTTTGAACTGGAGAACCAAGAACTCCTCTTGGCGTATTACGGTTGTTCAATAGTGCTAAATAAATGTCAGAGTCATCTGAAGCACATTTGGCAATTAGGTTTTTTGCTTCCTGAACATATTTCTCAGCTAAGCCATTTGAAAGCTTGTGTTCAGGACTAAACGTTTGGATTGTAAAGCTCCAATCTTCAGCAAACTGGCGAAATTCTTTTGAAGTTAGCTATGTTCCTTCATCCGAGCATAAAGTTCCAGGAACGCCATGAGTTGCAAACCATAATTTCAGAGCCTTGATAACGGTTTGCGATGATAAGCTTCCGAGAACACAGAAGTCAAAATACCCTGAATAGCTGTCAGCAATCACTAGGAATTCTTTTTTTTCCCAGTGATAGATACCAATGGCTACAATTTGCCATGGTTTGTCAGGAATTTTGTTAAGTAACACTGGTTCTTCTGGATTGTCCCTATGGCGTTGCTGACAAGCTTTGCATTGTTGAACATAACTTGCCACATCTTTGTTCATTCCAAACCAATAAACATTCTCTCGTGCTCTGCTTAGTGAATGTTGTATTCCCAGATGTCCAAGATGAACAGTTTTCAAGATATGTTCCTAAAGTACAACAGGTACAACCACCCGATCACCTCTGAATAGTATTCCATTTTAATTGGCAAATTCATCTCTGAAGGTCCAATATTTTTTTAGACCCTTATGAACCTGATCAATTGTGTTGGGCCAACCCTCTAGTACAAGCTTTGACAATCTCGACAGATCTTTGTCGGTTTTGAATGCTTCCTTCAGTTCACTTGTTTTAGACTCTGTCGTAGGAACAATTACATGAACTTCCATCTTCAACTCTGGCATGTCCAAATCACGAGCTTCACAGTCACGACTTAATGTGTCTGCTATGAACATCTCAGTTTCTTTTTTGTAGATTATTTCAGGACGACAAGGGATATTGTCAAACATAATTCTCTGCAGACGAGGTGGAGCGCAATGAAGAGATTTTCTGGAAATTGATGTTAATGGCTTATGGTCAGTTTCAACCGTTAGGTGTTTGCATCCCCAAACAAATTGATGAAATCTGATATACCCACATTTAATAGCAAATGCCTCTTTTTCAATTTGTGAATAATTGTGTTGGGTATTATCGAGTGCTTTGGTGACATAAGCTACTGGACGCCCTTCTTGTATTAGTACATAACCTACTGCATGCTTGCTTGCATCCACGGATAATGTCACTGGTGAATTCACATCAAAGTACTTTAGCGCTGGCAGCTCTTTCATGCTCTTTAACTCCTCAAAGGCTGATTGGTGTTGATGGTCCCAGACCCATTCAATATCCTTTTTGCATAAGTCTCTCAAAGGTTGTGTTACCTTTGAAAGGTTGGAAATGAATTTAGCCATGTACGTTATCATGCCCAGAAACCTTTGAAGAGTTGTAACATCATGAAGGGTTTTCAAGTCATTGATGGCTTGGATCTTTTCTGGATCTGCTTTGAGGCCTTTGTTGGTCACTATATGTCCCAAGAACTTGACTTCATTTTTCGAGTAGATGCATTTGTCGTTATTTAACGTCAACCCAGCTTCTTTGAGTATGTTTGTAACTTTGGAAGTGAATTCTTCTACTTCTTTCTTTGATGAAGCATGTATGAGTATATCATCCATAGCGCACTCTACATTTTTTTTATTTTGCCCAGCAGTTTCTCCATTATTTGTTGGAACACTTCTGGGGCTGATGACAAACCCATTGGCATCCTTAGGTAAGAGAATCGTCCCCAAGGAGTAGCCATTGTGAGGTATTTACTGGTGCGCTGTGTGACTTCTAGTTGCCAAAATCCCTTCTTGCAGTCCAGAAGTGTGAACCACTTCGAACCATTTATTCAGGCAGCTATTTCTTCGAGAGTGTTCAATGGGTAATGACGTCTTTTCAAGTTTTTGTTGATGCTAGATGAATCCATACACACTCTAATTTTCCCATTCCGGCTTACAACAACCATAGGTGATACTGCTGGTGTTGGGTCACTAACAGGTTTAATTATACCCATGTGTTGCATGCGTTCTAATTCTACTTTCACCTTGTCTCTCATTGAGTGAGGAACTCTTCTTGCAGGGAAAATTTCCAGCTTTGGATTGTCCACCAGGTCAATTTCATATTTATAATTTTTCAAACAACCTATTTCCTTTTCAGTAGATTTACTCATCAAATTCTCTGTTAAGCCTATGGCATTGATTCTTTTCACAAGATCCATTTCTACACAAGAGTCTTTGCCTAATATGGGTTGCACATTTTCATCTATAATAATGAATTTCACACTGTATCTCTTATTTTTCACCTTCAGTTTTGAAACCGCTTCTCCTAATACTTTCATTTTATGATTAGAAAATGACAACAGTGTCTTCACGCTTGAAGCTTGCATGTTCAATTTTGCTTTTTGTGCCATTGTACATGTCCTGTGTCTAGTTTGAATTTTGCTTTGTATTTATTTGCAAATTCTACTGTTTCAAAACAATCTGTGGCTTTTTCGCACAATACTACTGACAAAAAAATCAGTTGAGTTATTTTGCTTTACATCCTCTGGAACTGGGATGTATCTTAGTGTTTTTCGAACTGTTGCTACACGCTTGGATTTACAAAATTTGGCAAAATGTCCTTCTTTATGACATGTATAGCATTCCTTTTTAAATGCTAAACACTCTGCTTTTTTGTGTATAGTTCCACATCGTGTGCATGGTTTAGTGTTTGTTACTTGCTTCTTGTACTTGCTTTTCTCTTGATATTTTCTATTCACAGCTTCTATTTTCAATGGTTCATCTTTAATGGTACTCATTTGGCTTCTAGCTTGCTCACTTGCTTTTCATATC